>RDEW01000026.1:376120-926155 GCA_011109175.1 Dicyema japonicum | reverse complement strand
ACTCCTCAGCTAAATATACAGAAGATAAGTAATAAGCATTTTTAAGTGCACCATAGTACTTAAAAACAACATGTGCAACCCAAAGCACAATATTGAATAACAGTCTCTTTCACACTCCCCGATTGTTGATCTCGTATAGTCCAGATCGTATGCGGTTTTCAATATTGGGTATAATAATTCAGCCCTTCTACAGAGAAGTAGTAATGTTTCCATTACTCATCTCAGCTAGAACTCACATTTTATTAAAGAAGTAAAGAGCTGTTGTGCTAATTAATTTGAGAAATCAAAGGTGTTCTTAACTTTTTCTTTTTTTGCTTGCGTTTATGTCCCTGAGCAATTCAGTTCATGATGAATCATTGATGCCGGGGTCACTCAACGATCCCATGTTGAGTGTGGTTGCTCTAGATAATTTAAGAATTGATTTTTTCAGAATAACAAAGAACACAATTGAATTTTGTCTATAAAATTTTAAGTACCCAAAAATCAAAAACCAAATAGTATCTTTATCACCAAGGCAACGGCAGCATAAAATCATATTTTTTATATAGTTGAGCATTTAGTATCTTATACATACAATGAATCCACGCAAATTGGACATTTTTTTCTTGTAATTTTGTGGCCAATTTGAAAAAAAATCAATAATTCTGAAAAAATCCACGCAGCTGGCTTCCTCAATTAACATTTGTTTCTTTGTTAAATAATTGTCTTTAAAAAAAATTTATATTTAAAAAATTAACAAAGTATTTTTTTAGAAATTTTCACTATTTGATGTCTTTAATGTTAAAAAATCTTCAACTTTTAAAGTATCGAAAATGTCTGTTCTTTCGATTGCTGCATTGTTAGTATCAATTTCATGATTTTCGTTGTTGGAGTTAATCAAAACTCTGAAACTATTCCTGATTGTCTCGCAAGATGCGTCCTCCCCAGCCATTTAAAAAACACCGTATCGTTTAAAGTCAATTTATGTAAGAATTGTATTCCGAAGTGATATGAGTTTCCAATAAGTCCGTCAAATGAAGTCGCTTGCGTCTGGTANAATATCAATTTCATGATTTTCGTTGTAGGAGTTAATCAAAACTCTGAAACTATTCCTGATTGTCTCGCAAGATGCGTCCTTCCCAACCATTTAAAAAAGACCGTATCGTTTAAAGTCAATTTATGTAAGAATTGTATACCGAAGTAATATGAGTTTCCAATAAGTCCGTCAAATGAAGTCGCTTGCGTCTGGTAAAGCAAGTTTCGAAATTTTTATAATTTCAACATCCACGGGCTGAAACAAGCCCATACTATTTTTAGGAAGAAGCAATATTTATATATTCCAAGTTTGCCGGGACACAATGTGCAAGGCAATGGTCAACCACCAAGAAAATTGATCCTTCGATATGATATCTTTAGACTCTACTATCTATCAACTTCTCTTCAAGCTTCAGACACTTTAGTTTGTGCTAAAAGGACGACAAAATACGGTTGATATTTTTTTAGAATCTTTCAAAATAGTGGCTTTCTTCAGTAAAAGATTATTTATTGTTTTTCTCGATATCTTATTTCGAAACAAGTGGGAGAATATTTCACCTAAACAATTTATTATGCAACAAAACAATCAAGATAATCAAGCTGAAATAATTGAGTGGGTGTTTCCCATGACAACTGCCAGAGAAATCATTTGGAATAGCCACTCGGTTACCCGACGCTCGTTACTCACTTTTGTAATCATAGACCCAAGCAATCATAGAATGGAAACCGTCTTCGCCGAAAACTGCGCGCTTCACGACGACAACGGCGAGGATTCACTGTCTTAAATTAAATTAATTCCAAAGACCACTGTTAAACAGAAAAAATTAACTAATATTTAATTTTTTTTATTTTTAAGTNAAGAGAAGACGATATTACTCAAGAAAGATGGAGACGTACTAATAAGCTCGGCTCTCTACTAGGAGACGCTGAAGATGTACTGAGAAGGAAAAGGTCTTCTTAAAGTATTTTTATTTTTTAATAAAACATGAATTTGTTAATAAATATTATTAAATATTTAAATAATATGTTTTATCATGTTGTTATGTGTCCTTCATTAATTTAGATTAGCCTGGAACACAATGTTCTTCTTCATCCGAGATCTTCTTAAAGTATTTTTATTTTTTAATAAAACATGAATTTGTTAATAAATATTATTAAATATTTAAATAATATGTTTTATCATGTTGTTATGTGTCCTTCATTAATTTAGATTAGCCTGGAACACAATGTTCTTCTTCATCCGAGAAATTTTGGTTCTAAATTATTGGATACAGTCAAAAGACTTCTTTTTTTCGAAGTAGAAGGATCATGCTCAGGAAGGTATAAACTTTATTTCACTTAGATACGGATACATTGTATCAGTAACCTCAATAGACAGCATGGGTGATGGAATTCTCATTCCTGGGAAGGGATTGGCCACATTCAAAGTTATGTACAAAGCCATCGTGTTCCGACCCACCAAAGGACAGGTTCTCGACGCTATGGTGACACTTGTGTCTCCTGCTGGAATATTTGCCAAAGTGGGCCCTCTCAGTGTGTTCATCTCCCGACATGTTGTTTTAGTAAGGAATTGTAGAATATACCTCATCATCTATCCTTGCACACAGACGAACGTTTTTCGAGTTATAGGGATGTGGATTCGGTTGTTTTTATTGGTTATAGTAGACGACTGTGATTTGTCAGGACTCTAAAATTCGAATGAAGATAATAGGCATTAGATTGGATTCTAAGGAAATCGTATAATTTATCTTAATTCTAGTACGTGGTAGGGTCATTGGCATCTGACTATTTAGGTTATATTTTTGGTTATTATAGGACTTTTGTAATGTTATGATAAATAATTAAAAAAAACCCCACTTTATTTAACCAACAATAAAAATTTCGCCATCCTCCTCAAGCAGATTCGATTCTGATTGCTGAAGCAGCTTATTGGCTCCCACCAAATAGAAATGGTTCTCTCTGAGGATCATAACAACCATCTCAATATACTTGGGCTCAAACTATACATCACATATGTAGTAGTTTAGCAGAGAGATAGCATACTCATTTAATGCTGGGAACAAATTCCTTGCATTTAGAGACGTCTTACATAATAACGCTGCTCTTCTACGAATGCCTTCATCTTCGTGTTCCTCTAGGAATCTTACTAACTCGCTACATACCTGCGTGTTAGTCGCAGACTTGGAATAATTCAAATCTGGTCCTATACTCTCAAAGAATTCCCTGGCACAGACCCCCATGGAGTAGAACTCCTCGGCTGTTCGAGCATACATCTTCAGGTCATCAATAAAAAGAAGGTGATTTGTATTGAAACAAACACCTTCAGAATGAATTGGTATTTGCTCAAACCGGTCATTGAGTCTCCCCTCAATGTTGGTAATCTGCAGCAGACTGAAGGTTTTCCAGCTTTGAAATCAAATAAGTTATCCAGGTGCAAGCCCAATCAGGAATCTTTCCTGGTTAGTGATGCTTTTCTGTAATTTACGACACATATACTAATGCACTGAATTGGATCTTTTCATGAAAAATTATAAACTTTATCGACGCCGGTCGTTTTCCAATGAGGGAGATGTCTCATATCCGCCTCAAATTTTTTGAGGAAATCGAAAATTCCGCAAGATTCCGCCAAGAAAGGAGCGGTGCTGTATGGGACATTACACGTATTTTCTCTGCGAGATTTAGCCTACTACATACTACCTCATGTGGAAAGCATTTCCGCATCCTGCTGGGAAAGTGCACTATGGTCATTTTCGTGTAGGTGACAGTAAAACAATTTGCAATTAAACTCAAACAGATTATTTTCTCTCCTTCTCTTACACCGACTTTCATGTGTATAGAGTTTCCTCTTATACACAATTATTGCCCCCTCTAATTCCACCTTTGCCCTCCTCAACTCTTTGAGGTCCCATTTGGGAACACGGAGTTTACTAATTAGCCCCTTTACTATAGCCGGTGCTTTTCCTCTAACCCCTCTCGCCACACTAGTTATGAGCCCCTCCAGTGCTTCCAGCTCAGTCTGTCTCCAAGCAATCTTGGCACAGATCTGCTCCCTCCATTTACTGAATGGTCTGGGTTTGTCCGTCAATTCCTCAAGGTGATCTGTGCTGCATACAGCACTAGGGAGATGTCACCCAATGACCCTACTGGCTTAGCCTCCACCGCATAAGCCACAGCCTTATTGATGCAGGTAAACACTACACCGTTAACCGTACAATGAGGAATCTTGCGGGTATATCTACGGTCCTCAAGTGGGAAATCTGCCGCTGCAGCGAGATTCCGCGCGAAGACCTCAAAATTTTTTATCGATAATTTTTTAGCGTTTCAATAGCTCACTTATTAGTGAATAAAATTGCAATATAGTTAGATTTTTATAGTGTGATTGGCTATCCAATACAGTTCATCAGGGTCAGTGAGCTGGTCCCAAGTTAAACAAACATATTCTTAAAAATGCTAGGCCCTAGCACAGCAAAAATTATCAGGCTGATCGGGCAGTTTAATAGTCACTCTTGGCTCTAGCATCACCATTGCCTAATCAAGAACTTGGAAATTATGTCAATATAATATTATTAATATAATTTTTTATAGCTAGACAAACTGGATTGTTTAGAAAGGACCCACACACAAGAAAAAAAAGTAAAGATCATTCCTTGGTTCTACGATTAGTCAAAAGTTAACTGTTCTTTACTTAAATAAAGTGTGTGTCCTGCCTATCGGAGCTATAAATACTATGGCTCTCGTGAAAAGGCTATATTATTTATTATTATTAATAATATTGATTTTTAGGATTTAAAGTCCGGAAATGGAAAGTTTTGTTTTTTTGGTGTTGAAATACATCCAACACTTTTGAATCCAAAAGTTAAAGCTTTACACTAGTGACTGACTCTGAAGTCTTTGCATTTTAATAAATCTGTCCATTTTTGGTGAATGGAACAATGTTTCTCTTGATTCTAGAGATTGTTTAAATACTTGTGTCAGACATTCTCGCGAGTTTTCGAATTGAATGCTCCTTTTTTGAAAGAAGTTTAGCAATTTCAACTTTTGTATCTTAGCTTAAGCCCATAAAAATGTAGATAACTTTAATAATAATAATTACAGCCTTTTTTACGGAGCCGTAGTATTAGCTCCGCATAGGCACACACACTTTATTTAAGTAAAGAACAGTTAATTTTAACTATTCGTCGAACCAAAGAATGATCTTTACTAATATTTCTGTTTTTTTGTGTGGATCCTTTTTTGACAATCCAATTCCGCAGTGAGAGTCCACTGATGACGGCGTCTCTCGTCAAGCCTTTTTAGCATCGTAGAAGCGTGGAACCTTCCACCAGGTGAACAGCAGCAGAATCAAACCCGTAGCCTAAGTCACGAGGGTTTATCAAAAACAGAGGTGTTCCATCCTCGAGGTCCGTTCCAAAAAGAGGTTAGACTGTACAATAACACCAGAGACCACGGTTACACAAACTAAGTAATCACGTGATCCCAGCACGCACTAGCAAGGACTTCATCTTGGCCCGATGTTCCTCTCGACACCACACAAGCACGTATCGGTTGAGTGACTGGACCTTCGCAGTAAAAAAGTTACAACCGTTAATAATAATAAAGCTTTTTCACGAGAGCCATAGTATTTATAGCTCCCCAAAAGCAAAACACACAATTTATTTAAGTAATGAATAGTTGATTTTAACTAATCGTAAAACCAAGGAATGATCTTGACTTCTTTTTTTCTTTCTCTTGTGTGAGTGTCCTTTCTAGACAATCCAGTTCCGCAGTGTTTTTACAACCGTTACTGATACCTAAAAATAAATAATTTGTGTGTTCGCTGTAGAAGAAGATGAACAAAAGAGGAAATTTATTAAAGACGTTCACCTCAAAAATGGACATCCTGATCGTGATAGACTTGTTTCTCTTCTAAAGAATTTAATCAATAGATCTTGCAGAGATGAAGTTATGGTTGTTCTCAGGTCTTGTTCAAAATGTCTGGCAAGACGGCTTATGAACACTCGACCAACTATAACACCTATCATAGCATATACAGTGAGAGAAAGGTACTAGTTAACTATTCTAATTTCAGGTATATTTTTGATTTAGTTGATCTACGCCACTATTCAATTTCAATAAAAATTTTTGCTGGCTTTTGGTTGGGTTGGATTCCTTTTCCAAATTTTGCTGGACAAGACCTCTAAAGAGTAAATCGGCTACGGAGGTGCCAAGTGCATTAAAGAGCATAATTTTAATGTTTGGAAAACCAACCATTTTGCTCACGGACAATGGCAAGAAATTTGTAAATGAAAAAATTTTCTAGTTAAGCTCAACATACGAACACCAGATTATTGATATACGCTGATGATATTCTGATCACGAATACATCCGGGAAATCAACTCTCGGAAAGAAGAAATCAAGTCATTCAAAGTAAAACAAGGTGGGCACCAAGAGAGGGATGAAACTGTCCACTGAGAAGTTTAGCTATTTGAAAGTCAGTCGCCTAAGAAGGCATCATACGCAGCTTTACTCACTTGACATTCCAAAAGTAAATTCACTGCACTACCTCGGGATGGTAATCGACAGGAAAGGTTCCTTCATGGAAGACATTAGACGAAGAAGGGAGAAGGCGATTCAAGCACTTTTATGTACAAGAAAGTTGTTTGTAAGCTAGGAAACTTTCTTGTTCATTTTCATGAGAATCATTCTTCCGGAGCTGCTATATGGATGCGAAGCATGGTTTTTCTCTTGTCAAAGAAAAAGAATTATGTTACTTGTGGAAAAAACCATAATAAAGTTGGTTTTGGGGAAAATACTTTTTGATGTTCTCAATACCGAAGAAGACAAGATTCTAACACCGGTCAAATATATTGTAGAGAAAAGGATCGATGGGATCCGACGATAGGAGGAGACTAAATGGAGACGGGGTGCATCGGAAGTGTCCAGGCCGCATAGACGGACACGTTTAAATATCCCTTAAACTAACTCATTATTTGCTGTTGAATAAGTTGGCTTCGGTTTCGGTTTCGGGACGATTGCGAAAATTGATATTGAGAGTATTGATTTTGATTGATAACGTGGAGGTAGTGCCACTGGTGCTACTTTCATGTTCTCAAGTCGAAGGTGTTTCATGGCGAAGATCCACATTACAAGACGAAGGAACCTATTGTACTGCAAGGGATTCTCCTCAAGGCGAATACGTATTAAAGTCGAATGAACTTATTCTACAAGACGAAGTAACATATTACAAGGTGAAGAAACATACAACGGGCTGAATGGACATATTCTACAAAAACGAAAGAACCTTTTGGGGGAATCAGTAGCCAAAGGGTCAAAATCTCCGGATATTTTCCAAGTTGGACCTAGTACTTATACAAATTGATCCCAACATTCGTATCCGGGTCTATACGGGACTTTGTTATCTAGGCCATTAATCCCTACAGGACCTGGGAATACTGTGGAAGTCATACTGGAGTTGGGACTTACAGGGGGTCCTTACAGGGGTCCTTACATTCGAATTAGGATCTACACGGGACTTTGTTAACCACATCATTGGTCCCTGCAGGACGGTTTGGGACCACCGTGGAATAACATACTGGGGAGAGGACCTACAAAGGGAGAACTAACTGGAGATGGGCGTACTGGATTTGTACCTACAACGTTTTGGAGATGAAAATAAGATAACAGCCTAGACCAGAATATGATGGTTAACAAGGAAAGGGGTACCGGGATGAGCAGTCCAGGTCAACTGGCGGACTTGGTAGTACCTATTTCGTAACATTTTTAATTAATTTTTCATTTCGGGACGATTGCCATTTTGTTTAGTGTAAATCTGAAAGAAATCTTAAAAAAATTAAACATTATGTTTTATGCAAAATAATGTTTAATGCAAAGCCTGGATGACAAAAAATATTTTTGAAAATTGGTTATCTCGATTTAACGAAATGAGGGAGAAAAAAAGAAAAATAGACAATGCAACTTGTCAAGCTGTTTCTGCCCAACATTCAAACGTAGACGTAATATTTTTTTCCAAAAAACACAACTTTTTTAATTCAGCCTAAAGACCAAGGGATAATACTGCCATTTAAGAATCATTTCAATAATTGGATGATGAAAACGATTATTTATGATAAAAATCATGTAGCTCAAATAGATGAAGCTATAAAGGGAATCACAATATTGGATACTATTTGTTGTTCGAAATTGGCATGGGCGAGATTACAGAAACTTCAATATGACATTGGTTTGAAAAGGCTTTGGAATATGACTGTCGGGAAAAAGAGGACACCGGAGAAAGTCTGATTGATTCGGATAATGTGGAAAATGCGATTTTGAAAAGCTTCTGGGATGATAATAGTAGTGATAAAGAGGATTGCAGCGAACAATTTCTGGAACATGTGAATGATCAACAAGTTATAAACAATGCGGAATGCGCATTCACAATGCTGCTAAATGTCATTAAGCAAGAGACTCCAGAAAATGTCTTTGATCTATACAGATTCAAAGCAAATATTATAAGTTGGATGCGAAAAAAAACAAAACACTCTATTAAAATTAACAGATTTTTTTATTAAAAAATAAAAAAATGTAATTATCTGTGTTGGTTATATTATTAAGGTAGAATATCGAACAGGAGAAACCCAAATTTAAGGAAAACCCTTTTTTTGGGGAAACCTTAAATTGGGGAAAAATATCCCCAATTCTGGGTCGCACTGTATCTAGACCCTAAAACTTAATAAATATAATACAATGGTTACTATCAGGAGAATGCCCTGAAGTGACTTAAATTTAGCCAGTTTTATTCCCATGTTGGACGCCTCCTCAGTAACGTGGATCCAGTGACGTCATCAGAAGGAAGGAAAATAATTTTGACAAACTATCCACGTAGTACCACATGGCGCCATGCAATAATAGGTCTTCCTCGTACAACTGCATGTACAATTGTTTCTTCATATCTGAAGGATGGAAAGACCAAATGTGGCACACGTGGCGGGGATCATAGAACAAGATTGACTTCTAATCAGAAAAATTTAATAAGGTAGTGGGTTGATGAAGATGCAACAATGACCTTGGGGGCGTTGAAAATAAAACTGTGCGAGGAGATGTTGATATCCGTGAGCACTATAACCGCTGTCTAGATGAATTTCACTACACAGTGAAAACTCTCAACATTGTTTCTGAGAGAAGAAACTGTGAAAACACCATTGAGACACTATTGGTATATGGGAAATTTTATTTGACGTCGGAGATAGTCGAATATTTTTTATAGACGAAGTAGGTTCAATTTCTCCCCAGCGCGTCTGCTTTGGGAAATCTTAAAAGAGGTATTGCGAGTATTAGTGTGCCACAGGTACGTGTAGGAATATTTCAGTAATGGCCGCAATGACTGCAAATGGTATTGTCTATCATTCTGTTGTTGATGGTTAATGGGGAATTTGTTGATTCAACTTAGGGGATTTTGTGAAACTAAAGGAATTGTGGATCCCTACTTCGTCATGGATAATGATAGGTTTCACCATTACAATGGACTCAACGAAGTAATCAGATACTATATCTTATTCCATACTCACCATTCCTTAATCCAATTGAGAATGTGTTCTCATATGGAAGAATTCTATGAAGAGAGGGACTGCTATTGGTGATTTACAGCTAAGACATCTTATCTCATCTTCTTTCGAATTGATTATCCCTATAGACTTTGGAGGATACGTTAGAAGGATGAAAGGATATAAATATGAGAGCAGTTAATGGTGAAATTATCAATGAATAAATAATTTTTTGTGTTTGTCAAGTTTGTTGAAGCCAGGATGCAAAAATGTCTCGTGCCATCTACTCAATTTTGGACAGAGTATAAAATTCCATAAATTTCAGAATTATTATTATTGTCCCAGGATCAAGTGATCCCAGACCGACAACTTGGGACCTGGGTCCGCCGCGTACGGGCATCCAGAATTGCCTTTCTGTGTCCAGAATTGAGCCACTCATCTCACATCTCCTGTTCGGCTCGAATCGAAGCTTGGCCCCCTAAAGATCATAAATTTCAGAAGAAAAATATAATAAAAGATTAATGCTATTTTTTAAGTTAATTGATTAGTTAACTATTTTTTAAGTCGTCTAAAATGGATTTTTGTCACTGAAACTTCACTATTTCGAACGTTGACAAAATCGTTTGACAATTTTGCTACGACAGTGACAGTATCCTTGTAAGGATGTTCAAAAAGATTTATTGATTGACGAAGTGTCGTTATTGATAGAAAAACCCTATATTTAATTTTAATCATGATTATTAATATCAAAAAACACTAAACTGTGGCCTGCAGAACATTAACAAATAAATGTAAATTGGAATTTTTTTTTAATTTTATGGTTTTATTATCGAATGAATAAAAATTAAATTAAGGCATCTGAATGGCCATGCTATTTCCCTTAACAATAGCCAACGAGATACGTTCTCGGAACCAATTTAGAATTAATTTCATTTATCTGAAGAAAAATTGGATGGCACACATGATCGGAAGTGTTCCACTTTTTCGCTTTAATGTGGGTCACATTGAGAAAACTGGTTATATTCGTAGCTAGCAGACAAATTTTCCCTTTTAAAAATCCATTATTAATAGTTTAATTTGTAGTGGAACCTTGACGAGCAACGAGTTGCCGTTACCAGATTTCTTTAAAGATTATTCCCGGTTATGCCTACAAACGGAATTTTCTCAATATAAATAAGCTGAACTTAGATAAAGCAACGGGGGCTTCATTGAAACAATCGTATCGAAGAAGATTCTTGAGAGATTGATGATTAGGCACAAACGGAGAATTATGGTGCATGATGAAAAGTTCATCTCTTCTAATGTACGAAAATCCCTTTAGATGCCGTTAGAGGATAGATTTTCTACTCATAGTTCGAGCAGCCTTTCTAGCTTACAACATGAAGCCTGAAAAGGAGTCTGTGCAAGCCCTGACGTTATTCTTAGGTTGAAGTAATCTTTGCCGGTTGGTGTAGTAGTCGGGGTATCATCAAGGCTGCAAGCTCGTGGGTTTGCTTCCAAAGGTGTAATTCTCTACTCATCAACTGGTCGAACAGGCTGAACTGGTGACGTGGCTCACACGCTCCAAAATGCGTGTTAAGTCTGCCAAAACCAACAAAAAGTAAGTTTTCTAGAATTTCACCTTAATACCTGGAAGTTAACAAAAAAGGAATTGTTTATGAAAGTTAACCATAGGAATTGGAATTTCGGTATCTCCTGGGGATTAATCTCCTCACAACCTTTAGTTAGTTAACGGTCTCTTTTCCTAATAAAGTTGAGCCTTGTTGACTGCACATGCAGGGCACAGACCGTCAGTTCTGGAATAGTGATTTGAAGTTTATATGAAGAAATAAGTAGAGTCGAAAAACCATAGAAAGTATTATTAATTGTCGGAGGTTTGCCAGATCTTTGAATATAAGTGAAAGAACGTATGCTAACTAATAAGAATGGCTCTAACAGAATCAATGGAACTTTTATATAGACCCGAAATGGAACCGTTATTGAATTATCATAACAAAAATTTAACAACTTTTAATATAAAAACGAATTAAAAAAATCAAAAACTTCTTTACTATCAGACAAATAAACTGTATTTAAAGACTAATTAATTTTTTTAATTCTTGATTTTAAGACTTTTTTGTTTCATCTGTGTAAACTCCCTTAACGATTGTTTTTTTGTTTTCAGGTTGTTATCAAAATCTGATTTGATGAAAACAGTATCGCCTATTTAGACATGATTTGTTTGAAAATTTTTATTCGCGTTTTCTTTTACTTTTCTTTAATAATTTTCAATTTTTGACCCTTTTTACGCTTAATCGCTTAATTGACTCAAATAAAATTTTTGTTTTTTGAGGGAACAAAGGACCGATCCTTCGACATCTTCTATTTTCGACCCTTTTTTCGCTTAATCGCTTAATTGGCTCAAATAAAATTTTTTGTTTTTTGAGGGAACAAGGGACCGATCCTTCGACCTCTTCTATTTTCGACTCTTTTCTCGCTTAATCGCTTATTGACTCAAATAAAATTTTTGTTTTTTGAGGGAACAAGGGACCGATCCTTCGACCTCTTCTATTTTCGACCCTTTTCTCGCTTAATCGCTTTATTGTCTCAAATAAAATTTTTTGTTTTTGAGGGAACAAGGGACAGATCATTCGACCTTTTCTATTTTCGACCCTTTTCTCGCTTAATCGCTTTATTGACTCAAAATAAAATTTTTTGTTTTTTGAGGGAACAAGGGACAGATCTTTCGAAGCAAAACTTAGTGGTTGTTAATGTTTTCAAGTGATAAATTTGTCTTATCAACCCGGACAGTATCAACAGCCCGGACTATCACATACGACATTAATTGCTTTTAATATATTTTACCTATTTTCAACCACTGAGTTTTCTTTTTAATATAAAGCCTCGTCTTTCATTCTACTTATTCCAGAGAGGGATTTCAGCGCTGTCTTAGCTGCGTCCCTTAACTATATTGTTTTTCGTGTGAAAAAGAAATTAAGTCAACAATTTTTAAACATATAAAGATTGTTTCACTACTACATCCATTAAATATTATCGAAGCAATTGGTTACTGGCTTTATCCTAACATAATATTTAATTATACAATTCGTTTAAGAAAGTTTTTAATATTTTTCCATTGTTATTATCGACGCGGTGTATCTAATCTCACCTAATAAACATTAAAGAAAATAATTTACAAGTGGAGGCTTGATTGGATACTCATCAGGTATTTTTAAATATACTTTGAATCTCTTCTTGACTTTATTATTTCAAAAATATAACTTATTTGGTCAAAACATAAGTTAGTTAGTTGCCGCCCTCACTGCGTTGCTGTTCTTCAGAATTGCTATTCGCTCAAATAGCGAGCGGCGTTCACGAAGATCTCCAGTGCATGAGGTGATCCGGTTTCCAAAACGTCCGAAAATCTTGAGTGTAGAGGGGGAGTAGGATCCTGAAGTCTCCATAGCAAGAAGAACAAATTTGACACTATCGGGAAAGTCGACGTATTTTTCGAGTTTAGCCTTCTTCGCCTTGACGGCTGCAGAGAAGGCCCTTGAAGCGCACTCGTGAAAATTGTTCGTGGCGAACGTGTCTGTACATGTCTCGTCCCAAACAATCTTTTCTTTAGTATGGGAAAAAGAGATCCTTTGATTAGAAATTGAATGATGTTTGTCGTAGATCGGCTGATAGTAGTGTAATCCATCACTCTAATTCTATTAATATTATTACTGCGTTATTCCAGCTTTTCAATTCTTTAGTTAATTCTTTGTTCATTCAGATATCTATTGGAAGCTAATTACTTATAACAACTACTGGCTGTTCTCATTATTGAGAACGCATTTCCCCTGACGATTTGCAAGTCATTTTCCTCAACGCGATCCGATTCTGTTTAGTAGGGTCAATGACCTGCTTCCTATGATTCCTGTCGTTTCAACGACGACTAGTTCAAAATGAAATGTCCTGAGACATTCTTACTTTTTCATCTTTAGAGTCTCATTCTTTCCGAGTTGCAGTCATAGCGAGTTGAAGGGAGAGAGGCTATCCACACAAGTAGCGTCCCAGGCGAGGTATCAATCACTTTCCCATGATCTGTTAGTTTTTAAATTTTAAATGCGTGCTTTTAATAATTGTTGCATTTAATTTGTTTTCTGGCTAAATTCTCTTGTTTTCCTCTTGTTCTTTCCAAATACCAAACTTTAATAGAGTAATAACACATTTTGTTACACGGATGATTCTGTTGCTGAACAGAGTAGGCCTCAAGGGGTCTCCATACTGAACTCTCTTAGACGAGAGAATGATGAATTCACCGTGTCCCAGGCTTTACTTTTTCCTTTAGGGGGAAGATACATAGTCGAAGAATATGTCGGGGAACGATATTAAGACCTCTAAAACGGACTAGTAAGGTTTCTGATTTCAGTCTTGATCGTCGAACTAACTTTGGTAAGACGTGGACAGAGCTAATTAATTAAAATTCGTTCTCATTTTTGTCTTGAATGAGGAGCACTGCATGAAGCAATCCTCCGTGATTACATCACCAGTAGCAGAGAACTTGATGTAGTGAATCGTTTATGGAGTTTCCTGTAAAGCATCCTGTTCATTAGTTTGGTGATTGCCGAGACAAGTTGGATGCCGGAGTTGCCTATGATATTAGAAATTAGGTCCTTGAGATGTTGATTCGAAGTCCATCGAGTCCTCCGATGATGCTTGGAGAGAAGGAAAGTATCTCCTTGTTAAGTCTCCTCAGATACAAGTAAATTAGGCCTGGGGAAGAAAAGATTCGTTGGTCGTTGGGGGGTTGGATGTCGCTCGGTGAGCCTCGTTTTGTTTCTTCTGATAATTCTAGATACGGTTCTGATTGTGGAGAATATTTGTAGCCTAATGGATTCCACCTTCTAACAGTTTGCATCTTATGGTATCCCGTAATCAGCCCTCTGGCTCATTCGATGATTCTTATACTTTTTCTTGTAAATAAACTCTTATGGCATAAGAAGAAAACTTAATGATGTTTTCTGTTTCGGTGGATGTGACTTCTTTTCTTCTGTCGGGTATGTCTTCACGGGGCAAAGCAAAGTAGGCATATCCAGTCTTCAAAGGTCGACTGAGGAAACAGCCCCTCAATGGTTAATAAAATTTGTTCTTATTTTTGTCTGGAAATTATTGTTTTTTCGCAATTTGAGAGTTTATTAAATATTTGACAAAATTAAATAAATTGAAAACCCTGTAAATTAATTGTTCAATTGATATTTTGACTGAGGTTGTAATTGAAAACCCTTCTGCTAACAATTGATCCTTGGTTGAGGTGGTAAGATGCCTCATTGGCTAACAGCTGAGGAAAATGTCTGGAAAGTAGAAGATCCAAGAGGATACAGACATCTTGAACTATGTACTTTCCTGCACATGGGAGCTATAAGTATTATGTATCTCGTGAAAGTTGTCCTTTTGAAGGTTGAACCGATAAAGCAGCTCTGATGTACTGTGGCATAGCTATAATACTACTGCACTATGACATGACTAGTATCTAGGACCTTCCGATTTTAGTTGTTTCTTATGTGTTAACCAGCGCTTTTTTAAAATTGACTTTTTAAAGGCAATTTTTATTTTTTAAGTAAATAAAAGATTGGCTAAGACAAAAGATTGGAATAGCCATACTCTGAGGGAACTTGTTCGCAATCCACGCAGCAGGCTTCCTCAACTGACATTGTTTAATTGTTAAAAAAATTATTTTGTTTAAAAGAAAAAAAGTAAATAAAAATGTTGCCCTAGATATCACTTAATAACGTATTATCAATAATTGATATAAACGAATTGTTTATTTAATAATTAAATAAAACAAAAAAACAAATGTTAGTTGAGGAAGCTGCTGCGTGGATGAGAACAAAGTTTCCTCGGAGTATAGCCATTCCAATCTTTTGTATCAGCCATAACCCTTCTCGTTGATCCCTTTCCTTTCTGGCAAGCATCCCTCCGAAATCAGCCGTCATTGGACCAATGGCTCTCGATAACTCGCCCGCAACAGTAGTAAATTGGTAGCGATCCCCGAGGCAAGAATATTCCTTGATTTTTAGGTTTTCCGCGGTCGAAGCAGCTGCTACAGGTGTCTGAACTGATTATAAAGATTCGTGCTTGAGAACGTGTCAGCACAAGTTGCGTCCCAGACCAAAGATCTTCCGTATGTGAAAGGGAAAAGGGTCATCCCGTCATGTCTCTTTCCATTTCCTCGATGGAGATCCACTGGTTCAAGCTGTACTGGGAAGCCTGTAGCCTTCAGAACTCTGACTATCACATCGTTCAGAGCAGCGTGACGTGGTCTCTTCCGGCGCTTCTTCTGCAGGACAGCGGGTGCAATCCTTTCGCATCGACTGTTTTCCCGCATCGGTGCTGCCTGGCAAAAACGTCTAGTTCCCAGCCTTTGTCCGATTCCAATCCTAGAGAGAATCGTCGTTCAAAAAAGTCCCAAGGTTTGGGCAAGGTATTGCACCAAGCCATGCTTCATTCCCTCCACTTGAAGCTGACACCAAACAAGCAAGACGATGTTGATTTGTTTTTTTAAGGTATTCCAAAATTTTGTTATCCCAATTACTTTGCTTCGTTGATTCTTCGAAAATTTTTAGTCCGGTTTTATTTCCGACAAGTTTCGTCAAATGACTCATTTCAGCGAAGACAATAGTGTGATGAAGTACTTGCCGTGTCTAATGGCTGCAACTTGAGAGTGACGATAGATATGCCGAGTACGCAACCTCCAGCACCGGTCTTAGACCGACACCCCCAAATCTAGAGGGAAGTTACATTGCTTCCCACCAAGTTCGTCGAAGCGGACGTAATTAGTGACTCAACAGTTTGTTTGAGAGATTTGTCTATCAAAAGTAAACTGTCGTATTGCTCGTAGCAGGGTGAACATCGGAGTAGGTATAATAGCTTGGGTAGTCCGATGTTGTTTCTTATCAGAAAAAAAAGATCTGTGAGAGTCAAGACATGACAATCTTTTCGCGAGGCGTGTAAATTCTACCGAAAAAGAAAGAATTAACTTGTTAAATTAAGTAATCCCAGCCTCCAACATCTCTCGAATTCTCTTCGAATACTCCGTCAGTGAACCAACAGAGTTTCTGAAGTGTTTTCTTTTATTTCTGCAGAGGAATTTTATCGGAGTGTACTTTTTTTAATACCGATCTGAATTCCTTTTCATGAACCACCTTCTTTTTGAATGGGTTTCCTTGGTCATTGCACATACGTATGAAGCCCAGGCCATTTCTCACCGTCGCCTCCTCTGAAAGCAGACTGGGGACAGATGTGGAGTCTGATTGTAAATGTCTCATGATTTTCCGCCTGAGAGAGTTCATACGCTTCACCCTCGTAGAAGGAATAACGAATCTCCAGGCAGAACAGGCATTTTCAATCGTCTGCGCAATAACATAAAGATAATTTTCTGATCTTAGTAGTATGAAAGGTCTCTTCTTTACTATGGCATCCTTTCTCTTCTCTTCTTTACTATGGCAGAAATTTTCCAGCCATAGCATGATGCTCGGATGTAAATTTGAGTTAAAGATCTTCTTTGTTATGAGAGTTTTTGAAACCGAGTCTAAGGCGTTCTGTATATCTATAGACACCAGAACCGTCCGTAAGTCCGTCTTTATGTTGAAGCCGTCTGTGATGAATTGGGAGACAGATTCCAAATGCGTCATTGTAGAACGGCCTGATCTGAAGCTATGTTGAAAACCAGGAAATTGTAGAACAGGAATGATTAAAATTAGTACAAGCTTCTCCAACACTTTTGACAAGGCACAAGTTATGGAGAACAGGTCGGTAAGAGGATGGAATGTCTTTTGATTTTCCAGGCTCGAGGTTTGGAGTAATCAATGAGTTCTTCTATGTTTGGTATTGTATGGGAATTTATAGACTGGTTGTATAGTCTTGATAACACAATATGAGCCTAAGGATCTAGGTGTTTGAGGTGGATAGCACAGACACCGTCGAGGCCACATGCTCGGGTTGGTCGTAGAAATTGTTGATGACTAATCGAGTGTCGTTTTTTCGTTATTTTGAAAGGGACTTGTTTCACTCTTACTCTTAGATTAGACAGGAATTAAGAAACTGCAAAGAATTGACCTTTTCTATTTTTTGTGCAGGTTCTTCCTCTTCCAAAGAAAGATGGAGAAGTTAGTCGCTCTCTTTCATTTTCATCGCACGTCATACAGTCTCGGACATTACTTAATTCACAGGTGGAAGAGTTTTATAACAGTAATCTTCACCAGTGGAGTTGGAGAGGGAGAAAAGTAGTAAGTAATCTTCACCCTTTCAAAAACTGTGTCATGTCAGAAAGGACTCATCACCTTAAGGGTGGGATCTGTTTGACAGAAACTCGTAGCTATCCTGATAGTCACTCTTAGCTCTATTATCACGATTGACTATTCAGGAACTTGGAAATTAGGTCAAATATGATATTATTAATATAATTTATTAAATCTAGACAAACTGAAATATCTATTAAAATTAATTAAGAATCTTTATTTCTGGCTGCTCGATTAATGATGACTATTTCTCGAATCATCAAACCACTCGTGATTACAGATGAAACAGTTAAACCAAATAATGATGCCTAAAAAATATAATTAAATTACTGAAATTGTAATTGCTAAAGGGTTCAGTTCATCATGTACTTTACTTGTCGTAAGTACCCCGATGAAAAAAAAAATATCAAATATGATACATATCAAAAATAAAATTGTAAGCCTAGATTTTATATTATTTTAACTGCTATCAATATTCCTTTTCTCTTACTTTCAGTAAACACGAAGATGTGAATAATCGTAAAGGGAAGTGAAATTCCAAACTGAATACTTGTAACAATTGGAATAATGTAAAAATCCTCGTAACATAAAAAAGAACAAGTTATGAGAATTATCAGTGTAATCTCAAACTTAAAAAATATAATACATTTATTAAGAGAAGGAGAATGCCCTGAGGTGACATTAATCTTTTCAAAATTATTTCCATGTTATATAAGAAATAATATTAATTAGAATCTTAGTTTAAATACCCCACTTTATTTAACAAACAATAAAAAAGTTAATATATTTAATCAACAACCTTCCTCGCCTGCCTGTTCGCCAGCCTCCTCAGGCAGGTTCGATTCTGGTTGCTGAAACAACTCCGAGAGCGCCTTGTCTAATTGAACCCTCTGCCCATATGGCATCTCAGGGCTCTGCCTCCTATACTCCAGTGTCAGGCTCTCTAGGGTCCGCTTTAACACAGTGGACTGTAGATAGGCCTGGAGCTTCCTATCTACCCCCAACTGCTTCAGATAACCCTTGTGGTACTTTGTTGCAATTCCTTCCCACGTCATTACTATAGGAATAACGAGGACCTTGCAACCAAGCATCTGCCCCATCTCGCTTGCAAGAAAGTCATACTTCCTTTTTTTCTCCACCTCCACAGTCTGCAAACGGTCTTGAGACGTGATGCCAACCTCTATGATAAGGACTTGGCCAGACTCCTTATCGTGTACCACAATGTCCGGTTTATTGTGCTTGACTAGCACCGAGGTACGGATAACACTGTCTACCTTAATTTGGACCCTGGTGTTCTCTACTACAGATTGCACCTTATGAGTCCGCAACTTTCTGGTGTGGCGAATACCATACTTATTGCATAGATGAGTAAAGATTGAAGACTCCTTACTACCTCGTTGTGCCTCCACACATAGTCGTGGCAGAGCATGGATCCACATCGAGTGGCTAAATGATCAACCGACATGCTCCTTGACTTACAGTGGGGACATGTATTTGTTGATCGACCCCAAAAAATATTGCGGTCTTGCATATACGTGTACAACGCCTCCGATCGAGGTGAGTTGTCACCGTATTTTAGCCATATTGTCGACGACTTAAGGTCGACATGTGGGTTGTCCAATGCTCTGAAGAGGACCTTATGAAGGCTTTTTAAGTTGATCTTTTCCATCAAATTATTATATTGTAATTCGATCAACGCCTTCACATTTACTAGCCCACCATCATCAACACCATACTTAGCAGACAAAAAAGGTCTGATAGTGCCTAGGTGGGTTGCCCGTGTTTTCTCGGTCGTTATTATGGCGTGCTTCCTAGCAGACACACTTGACCCAGCTATCAGGGTGTCGTGCATTCGCATTAGGATACGCTCACTTAGTTGGACTACTCCACACAGTCCACGGCCGAATTTATCACGGGGTAAATATAGTCTCTCCTTATTGGCTGCCAACACATGGACATGGTTCTCTCTGAGTACTCCACGGATCATAACATCCATCTCATCATACTCTTTGGGCTCAAACTCCACAACACCTATGTAGTAGTTTAGCAGCGAGACAGCATACTCATTTAATGCTAGGAACAAATTCCTTGCATTTAGAGACGTCTTACACAATAACGCTGCTCTTTTACGGATGCCTTCAGTAATTTGTCGCTTTGTCTCAGGCATTATAAGGGACTTTGGAGATTCGGTAACACCCAGATACTTATATCCTTCGTGTTCCTCTAGGACTCTTACTAACTCGCTACATACTTGCGTGTTAGTCGCAGACTTTGAATAATTCAAATCTCCTATACTCTCAAAGAATTCCCTGGCACAGACCCCCATGGAGTAGAGCTCCTCGGCTGTTCGAGCATACATCTTCAGTCATCGATAAAAAGAAGGTGATTTGTACTGAAACAGACCCCTTCACAATGAACTGGTATTTGCTCAAACCGGTCATTGAGGCGGCGACTCAATGGCTCCAAACAGAGAACAAAGAGTAGCGGAGACATGCTATCCCCCTGAAGGATCCCCCTCTTGAGTTTTACCTCGCCTATCCGGTGCCTATTATAGTTCAGATGAATACTCCACCTATTCATCACAGCCACTACAAAGCTGATGAACCACACAGGCATACACAGACTGTGTAGGCACTCGACAAGGTAAGAATGATCAACTGAATCGTAAGCCTTCTTCACATCCACCCACATAGACAAAAGTGAGTTTCCGTGAGACACAGAAAGGCATTTGTTGATCAAAGCCTGCTCTTTTGCCCCCTGACAATTTCGCACAGTTCCCAACTGATTCTCGGAGAGAATCCCATTTGCGTCTACAAAGCTCCTGACCTCATTAGCCACAATTTGGTCATCAGCTTATACAGGGTTGGCATGCAGGTTATCGGTCAGCAGACTGGGGGTTGTCCAGCTTTGGGATCAAATAAGTTGTCCCTGTGCATGCCCAATCAGGAATCGTTTCCGGGTTAGTGATGCTTTTCTGTAATACACGACACATAGACTCGTGTAATGAAGTGCATCTTTTGATAAAGAAATTATAAACTTTATCGACCCCGGTCGTCTTCCAATCAGGGAGATGTCTCACTACCGCCTCAAATTTCTTGCGAAAATCGAAAATTCCGCAAGATTCCGCCAAGAAAGGAGCGGCGCTGTACGGGACATTCCACGCATTTCCTCTGCGTGGTTTAGCCTCCCACATACTACCCCATGTGGAAAGCATTTCCGCGTCCTGCTGGGAACATACACTATGGCCATTTTCGTGTAGGCGACGGTAAAACAATCTGCGATTAAACTCAAACAGATTATTTTCTCTCCTTCTCTTACACCGACTTTCATGTGTATAGAGTTTCCTCTTATACACCATTATTGCCCCCTCTAACTCCACCTTTGCCCTCCTCAACTCTTTGAGGTCCCATTTGGGAACACGGAGTTTACTAATTAGCCCCTTTACTATAGCCGGTGCTTTTCCTCTAACCCCTCTCGCCACACTACTTATGTGCCCCTCCAGTGCTTCCAGCTCAGTCTGTCTCCAAGCAATCTTGGCACAGATCTGCTCCCTCCATTTACTGTGGTCTGGGCTTGTCCGTCAATTCCTCATAGGTGATCTGTGCTGCATACAGCACTAGGGAGATGTCACCCAATGACCCTACTGGCTTAGCCTCCACCGCATAAGCCACAGCCTTATTGATGCAGGTATAACACTCACCGTTAACCTTAACAATGAGGAATCTTGCGGTAAATCTACGGTCCTCAAGTGGGAATCTGCCGCTGCAGCGAGATTCCGCGCGAAGACCTCAAAAACATGCTTGAGCTGCAACGTATCACAGCTCTGGTGCTCGTGCTCTCTTTGACAGTTGTGGTCACCTGGTCCCCGCCCCTTTAGACCAGTACCCTCTTTGCCTACAGCCATCTTCTTGAGTTCACTCACAGATATAGCAGTACTGAATCTGCCACTGCAGAGCTCCGCCAAGTATGGCCATCCATTCCAGGGCATTCGAGATAGCCTGCTACGTACCTGCAGGACTACCTGCCTCGCCCATTCTTTTGGGTCATCTGCCACAACGCTCTCGGATATGGCAAGAATTACATTCATACCATCAGGTAACGCAAGTGACCCTTCTCCTTTTTTCCTTTCAACATTTTTGCCAACTCGAGAGAGTTTTAACCGCCACCGAATCGAACGCACGTTGCATGTTTTCCTCGTAGAACAAAAAAAATAATAAAAATTTTATATATAAAAAATTCAATTTAATGACATTAAAATTTAATTTAATGACTTTGGATAGCCAATCGATAATCTGGAGATGGGAGACTAGACCAGATTCTTCATCCTGCTCTTTAAAGCCTCTTCCTAAAAGGATCTTCTATTGGTACTACTGTCGCTTGAGATTTGTATTCTCAGTTGCATTTAAAGGTGTTTTTGGAAGATATCCATCCAGAGCTTCCTGGTTTCCATAGACTAAGCGAAACAGAGATCTGGTCGAAGTGGAACATACAGGTTAATCTTCCTTAAACAAAAATGTAGAAACTGTGGACAAGATATTGCGGTCCATAAAAGATATGTCAGCTCTATTCAAAAGTACTGGAGATCGAAAGAATGCTTATCGGAGTGGTCATTGAGTAAAAAAGATGTCCCATAGGACTGTCTCAATACTTCAAGCCGAAACTTTAGGAAAAGCTCACCTAGCTAATATTGAAGAATATTTACTTATTTTTTATTTTAAAACCAAGAATCACCGACAAAATAAAATAAGAGAGTTGGGGCCGTCAAGTAATTAAGCAGCTATCTTTTCTCGGTGTTCCTCCCGAAAGCCGACACACTTCCTGTATGGATGATTCCCTTTTCGGAAATTTGGAGGTTTCAACGGGGCTCCCGTTCTCCTCACAAGTTCCTCGAAATGAGTTGGCTTTAGTGGCGAGGAGAATTACAAAATTTAGTTTTTATTGGGAAGAGGAGATGACGTTGCTTAAGTGTATGCTGAAGGTCATAAGTGGGTCGTATGTGATCCCCAGTATTTTGATTGAGTTTGTGGAGGGGGCATCGATATTCCATTAAGAGTCAAAAAGGTGCAGAGTTTGTCAATCTTAAAAAATCATTGATTTCGACTTTTCAGGACTTTGTGTAATTGGTTCCTCGCAAGCCAACGGTTCAGATTGTCCAGTAATTCTTGTAAACGAGTACCCGCTGTGTGGATGCACTGGATTAAGTCGTCAGCATAAACGTTGACCAGAGTGTTGTCGTTGCTATGGATATCCTTCATAAATAAGTTGAAGAGAATGGGTGAGAGTGGGAAGTCTTCTAGTTCCTGCTGTCTCAGCCATATTTGGGAAAGATCCCGTTATGTCATACTCAAAGAGACAGGTAGTCAAACCCAGAGACCGGCAGGCACCCCAGGGTGTCAATGAGTCTGAAGCAGTAGCCAAGACCGAAAAACTAAGAAAGACGTTTCTAAATCCATGCATGAATTGTCAGTTCAGGATAGAAAAAGTCAAATTCTTCACTGCCATGAGCGATTGTTCTGCTGTGTGGGAATTTTCGTTTAATATTGTTCTTTAGACTTGTGAGAGTCTCCTGTTCTCGAGTGATCGAAAATAACTGTAGGAGGTAATCTCATGGGTTGCAAATAATCCATCCTTCATTTGCCCCTATGCTCTAAGGTCACCACGGCAATTTTTTACTTTAAAATTTTAAGCTTTTTGACAATGACAAATTTATAAATAATTTTAAATATGAAAAAAAACTAATCAAAAACTTTATTAAAATATAGAATAGTGTACAGTCCGACCCCAAAACGGGGCAGATTCATGGGTGGGGCACCCTCGGATTTTGGGGTACCTTTATTCAAATCAACATTTTGGCAGAATAAAATAAACAATCAATAAAAAATTATAGAAATTTTGGGGCATCGAAAAATCATATATTGACAATTTTTGAGATAATAAATTATAAAAATTAATTATTTTTTTGTTTTATTTTCAATTTTCATTTTTGTTGTGGTTATGGATTGCGAAACTAAATTTAAAATTGCTAAAGAAATTATGAGGAACAATTTATTTGAAAGGCAATTAATCACAAAGTACAAGTAAAGGAACTATTTCAAGAATCAAACGAAATATTGTACCTTTCTTACACCGCGGCAATACTAGTTTTGAGTTTTATGAGGCATTTAAAGCCGGTGTGGCATGTCTGCAAGAGACGAAGGTGACAGAACGAGATGTATGCTATGACAATTACCGGTTGATACTACTACCATCCGACTCCCGTCATTATGGGATGGGCTTTGCTCCCGTCATTACTTCCGTCACACATCTCACTTGTGGTTACTAAAAGTATGGAGGGTAACAGACCGAATTGCTATTATCCAACTTAATATAGGATCACGTAATAAGAGATCGATTATGACTGTCATAAAGCAAGCAGTTCAATCGAGAGGATATTTTACCTCTCACACAATTCGAAGGACAGCCTCGTTCACTTAATAATGTGTCTAGGGATTCCGAGATTCGCGGAGCACTCCTTAGCCTGAATAACAACAGAGCAGCTGGTTATGACAATATTTGTGGAGAGTTGTTAAAATACGCACCAACCCAGCTAGCAGAAAAGATAACTTTTATGTTCAACGAGATATTCAGGACTCATTGTTCAATTGACATCGCGATGGGAGTTCTACTTTACAAAAACCTGGCAAACCTGCAGGTCCAATTGAAAATCTCAGGCCGATCGTGGGTGACCACTTTGCGAAAAACATTGTCGATTACAACATTGAATATCAAATTCAGTTGACCAATACTTGTCACCAAGTCAAAGCGGATTCAGACCAGGAAGATCGACCGCTGATATTGTATGGAGTCATCAGTGGCTTACGGCAATATGTCAGAAGTACAGAAAAACAATGTATATTCTGGGAGTCGACTTAATATATGCTGATGACATCGATTTTGTGTCTGAGGATGTGGAGGTACTAGAACTGCAGTAGATAAAGCCACAACGGTTCTGGAGAGGTGGTTTTGAAGATCAATTCAGAAAAAAACGGAGTTAACTTCGATTCAGCGGTTATCGACATGGATTGATGAGAAATGGAGGTTTACTAAAAGGCTCGGCTCGTTTTTGGGTGATGCTGAGGACATTGCTCGTAGAAAGATGTTGGCATCGTGAGCGCTAAAAAAGATGTGGAGTATTTGGACTCGCAGAAAACTTATCTCCTTAAATCTTCGGATGCGCTTATATAACGCGTTCATACAACCAGTCCTATTATATAACTCAGGAACATGGGGAACTTCAAAAACTGACCTTGACAGACTAGACACATTTCATAAAAATCAATTGAGAAAAATTGGCCACAGATTATCAAAAACGACACTACAAATTATGTAAATGCAAACCGATAAGCAGAGAAGTAATTACCTCACGCTGGCGACTTTTCGGACATGTTCTGAGAATGGACGAAGTGATTCCTGCAATCAAATCATGGAAGATTACTTTCAAATCATGGAATTGGATTTCGGGGTCACGATCTTGAGGATATTCGTAAACGCGCGAGAAACAGAGCTAGATGGAGAGGGCTGATTGGGAGGATAGTCGAGTGTACGGTACGAGCGAACCCCTAGGCATTTTACGTGCTTATGGCAACGCGGAGGTGCTATTAACAAACTAATTACTAACATGTCTGAAAAACGTGCTTTTTTTTTTTTTAACCCAAGACCAAACCAAACTAATTATCACGTGATTCCGATGCATTCTAACAGAGACCTCATCTTTTCCCGGTGTTCTTCCTTCGTGCCCGGGGACGAAAATGTCCCCAGGAGGATGGGGTCTATCGGTCCTTTTTAGGCGGGCACTAGGTGCCCCTGGGCGTTTCCAAATCCTTTTGAATTGGTGGACCTTATAAGGATAAATTGTCGTTTTTTTAAAAATAAGAGTAACCTGAATCAATCCACTTTAAAAAACGTGTTAAAAGAATTAGAAAGATTATTCAAGAAAATCGTGCATTTAACCGCGAATGGGAGGAAAAATTCTTCGTTTTTGAAGACAATGGCAACGCACATTGCTTGATTGTCATTTTATAATTCAATGTCTTAATTTGAGAGATTATATAAAAATAATGTCTCACAATATTGAAGGATTAATTCTAAGTACATTTGAGTGCCCTTATTCCACGTAATAACCTTAGATCAGTTTTCCACCACCGCAGTTTACATGATAATTTAAACACAGGAAATCAGAAAAGAATATCGAATGAGTTATCCGAGAGGTGACAAGTTAATCCTGAGGAGGTAAACATTTGTTTGAGTACAGATATAGCAAGTAAATCATGAAGGTCTGGAAGATAAAACTGGTAAAAATGATTCCAAAAAATAGTTTGACTAATAGCATCCTCCTGCGCTAAATGAACATGAAACATACTTTTTGGTTTTTTGTGAATTGTGGATGAAAGTGAATTGGGTATTCGAAATTTCTTTACCTTCAATTGTTGAATGTTGAAGTTTTTTGGTGGAATCATTTTGTTCCGCTTTGGTGGCTGGTGAGCTTATAATGGAAGTGATCCCACTATGGATATTTGGATTTGCCGGTTTATTGGTGGTAGCTGTACTTTCTTGGTCTAAGTAAAAATTATTGGAATACTAGAATTATTGATCAAAAAATCATAATTTGGAAATATTTTAGACAATTCTAAGAGATTGTCTACAATTATATAGTCTTAGGGTACCCATCTCACATAATACATGTTCTTCATACAAGTGACTAGATTCAATCCACTTTCCGTCACAATATCGTATAATTCCACAACTAGAAGGTTGATCGATGACTGACTCAACTTCCCAGTTTCTGTAAGTCTTTAATAAAATATTAGGGAGATACGGAATTTTGATCAAAAGTCGTATCAATGAATGTATTTCCTGTGATAATACCTAACAACTAAAACATGGCGAAATACTAAATATAAAGTCATTTTCTGATTGACTTTCAATCTTAGCGAGATATGAATTGTGTTGATCGCACAGTGAACTGATATCTTCCATTTCATTGTAATTCGAGTGATATATATATCCATGTCCACCATTGGCATAGTATGTGAGGTTGTTCAAAACACCCATTGGGGAAATATTTTTCCTGGGTTTTACGTCTCCATGGTGAATGGAGTCATTATTTTAGCTCCGTAGATAGGTTGATCTGAAAATAATCAAATTTCAAGCCTTTTTCGCAAATTACTCTGAATTTCATGGAGAATCTCTTAGTTATCATTTTTGATGAGCAGTGCTCTACAATTATGTACTTCATAAATGTTGTCTTGGTGGTCGATAAACTAGTATAAGGCTGTTCAATAACAAAATTTTAACCATGGCACTTCCATTAAACAAGGTAAATTTCGTTCTATTTTGAGACCATTGAATATTCCCGTTTATCAATAGTCTTCCTTTAACATATCTATTTTGGTGGTAGACACATTACCTGATAAAACCTCAATTTCCGCCTTATCATCAATAATAGCGAGGTAATAGGGCTCAGTGCATAAAAACGGTATTTTTCCCTGAGTTACTTTCCCAGCAAGAAATCGGTATCCGTGGTTATTATAGTTCCCAACCTTTTCCACATAGTCTGTAAAATTGGATATACGATTACTATTTCTGGACGTTAAAGTATCCCAAAAGAACAGATATAGATGTAGCATCTGATTTGATTGAATCAAGCTTATTCGGACAATAAATAGGATTTGATGGAATTCCATAAATACATAAAATTGACATAAATTCTATTTCTTTATAATTTCAACTAAATTGATGGTGGGTATTGAGGACTACCACTAACTGTGAGCGGAACTCACATTAACTTGAATTATAATGTGGTTTGACACTATCAAGTAAGTTTAGTCGATTTAATGAGCTATTCGAAGTCTTGCTCAGATGATTCAATAAATGATGTAAAAGTCAGGTTAAGATTTATTTTTTCTCTTATTTTTAATAAATTATGAGTTTCATAGAGATGTTAATTTGTGTTCTTATTTCTGAATCAATTTCCATGCTGAATTCTGGACAAAGAATTCGGACGCCCCATATGGCGCAATGTGGTGCCACATGGCTATTCAATTAAATATCTCTTTCTTTTTTTATTGGCGTCATCAGATCCACCTTAGTGAGAGACATCCGAGTCTGGTGCTTATTTTTGATAATGTGAGAAAAAGGTGTGTCTTGCCTATCAAGAACTATAAATATTATGGCTCTCATGAAAATACTGTTAAAGGACTCACACATTCATGCAAACTGTAAATTATTCGTCCCCTATTATTTTGAACGATCCATACGTGTTCACCAGACGCTATATTGTTTACCCCTCAAGAAGTCACTTGCTTCAATGAACCGAGGTGGTCTCCTAATGTTTTGGACAACCTAGCAGTGTAATCCGCTTTGCTCAGAGGCAGCTATCAAGAATACTCTCAGTCAGAAATCACGGAAGGGACAGTAAATCACGACTATTACGTTCTTAAGATCTGAGGAAATCAAGTGAATAAAATTATCACCAGGAATCAGTGAATGAATTGATTTGGTGAACGAATCGCACGAGTGATGACGTGATCGTGGAGGACGTTAAATCCCTCATGCCTGAAACAGAATATGACAAAGGAATCCGAGCACTATGGAAACAAGTTTATGCCATGAAGCAACTACCACGTTGTCACCATACCTTCGGAATAGTGGAGATCGCTAAGGTATTGATTAAAAAGTGGGACAGAGCATCCATGATAGAAGCACTTTATTTGGGAGATGACGATAACACAGTTCGGCTGATTCCTCAGAGAGGAACTGATTAAGACATCTTTGAAAGATAGTCGAGATAGTAGAAGATGGGATCTTTTTTACAGAAAGTGTCGGGAGGTTTCGATCAAACGCTTAGCAAATTCGATTAAGAAAAGACTATGCGAAGAGTGGGGGTTGTACTTTTTAACAGGGATTGGATTCTCACATATTTATTTAGAACCCCGGGTCACCGAGAAAGAAAGACAGAAAAACGTCAGACAGTTAGGTAATTCCAGTACTCGCAATCACTATGGCCATCTAACGTCTGTGGTCTCCCATTGTTCCACTACCGCGTGAAAGAGAATTCTTTCATCCCTGCAGAGGAATCCGATTAGGGAGAGAACTTCTTAACCAATCAACTTTATTTTGCTTTGGAAATGGACAGGCCAAGTGGGTTTGATGCTTTTACTTAGTTCTCTGATGATTTTCTGAGTCCACCGACCAGACCAATCAACCTTCCTATAGTTCTCGAATCTTTTCACTTCAGTCTGCAATATCCGGCATCTCCAAAATCCTCTTAACATAAAAATGGGGTTGTGGTCGCTGGAAAAACCATAATTCATAGCAATTCCTGATAAAAAGGGGAAACATAAGGTTAATTGGGAGGAGTACAGGTATCAGTGCTCCTTGATGGGGTTCTTGTGAGTGATGAAGGGTCATTCAGAATAATCATATAATAAGACTATTTTAGATGAACTCGCCTCTACTGTCAGAAAAATGTGAAGCAAGCCAAACGGGGTGCCTGGCATCTATGTCGCCGTATATTAGAACGTTCTTTAGTGTTGAGAAACGGGTGAGATTGGGTGTAGGATTTTGGGCAGGATCCTTTCGATGAAATGTATAAGTTGATCAAATTAGTCCAAAGAGACTGGAACAGCAGGAATTTGATGGCAATAACGTTTCCATTTAAAAATTAATCAAGTGCTGCATGAACGGTTCACGTTCCGCCCTTATAGTCGTTGAGACAACCAGATGAATAAGCGGGAAAACGCTTCGTTTCCTAAGAATCTGCGCCTGGCTACACTAAAGTCGGTGGCTCCTCTATTTGATCTCTGTTGTAATCGTGAGAGGCAATGCAACCTCGATTATGTTGGAGTGGTTTTTTTTGATTGATTTCTGTATTATTTAATAAAAATTAAAAAAATGTTGCACTCTGTTCTACTGGACTACTGGACTTAAAATTAAATATCTACTGGACTTCTTGGAGTATGGCCTTCTGAGTAAACTAATCGATCTGAAGGTCGTGAATCCGAAAGATGGAGTTTTCAGCTGAGGTCAATTCTTGTCAAACAGATCCCATCCGTGAGGCGACGAGTCCTTCTGGCACGACACAATTTTTGAAAGGTATCTTCCTATCCACCCCTGACCAAATCCTTTGGTGAAGATTACATTATGATAACTAGGGCAACAAACTCCGAGACCACCAAGAAAGAAAAAACTAACTTGCTAAATTAAGTGATCTCAGCCTCCAACATCTCTCGAATTCTTTTGAATGCTCCGCCAGTGAACCAACAGCGTTTCTGAAGTGTCTTCTTTTATTTCTGCAGAAGAATTCTATCGGAGTGCACTTTTTTTTAATGCCGATCTGAATTCCTCCGCATGAACTCTCTCTGAATGGGTTTCCTAGCTCATTGCACATACGAGGAAGCCCAGGCCATTTCTCACCGTTGCCTCCTCTGAAAGCAGATTTGGGACGGATGTGGAGTCTGATTGTATGTGCCTCATGATCTTCCGTCTAAGAGAATTCAACGCTCCACCCTCGTAGAAGGAATGGCGAATCTCCAGGCAGAACAGGTATATCCACTTGATTGTCTTCCTGAAGATTGTCTTTCCTGAAGATAAGTTATTAGCCAAACAAATAGGTATCTTGGAACACATACTGATACAAGATGCTTTAACAACGCTTCATACACTGTCGAATGCTTTTAAGATATCAAGACATAATAAGTTTATTTGCTTCTTGGAACCCCCTTGCTTTCCTGATTTCAGAATTCAGTAGAAAGAAGCAATCTGCACAGCCTCTTCTAGGACGAAAGCCCCACTGCTCCGGACTCAGAAAGTCATTCTCTTATAGCCTTTTAAAAATCATACGTTCAAACACTTTCGCGAAAGAACAAATTAAGCTAATTGATAGCTTGCCGGATATTCTTGGTTTTATTATTAAAATAATCTCAGCACATATACACCAAAACGTATTTATTAATGCTTCCAACAGAATGGATTTTATAAATTGGGAATCACCTAAGGAAAGTGTGCTAGACTCTGATAATCCTAATGCAGTAGTCATGGAGATGTACTGGTTAGTGGAGAGCTATTTCTAATCGAAATGAACTTCAATTCGTATTATGTAAGTCTAGTTTTGTTTTGTCAATTATTAAAGATAACTTGGATTTGTTAATGGAAATGGAATTATTTTTTTCATGTTTCGTCACATTATAAGTATGACAAATCAAAGTTCACCAGAAAGTCTACAACTTTAAATAAAGAAGGTTAAAAAAGGGTTAATTTAAGATTGATTTTAGAGCGAAGAATAAAAAAAGATGTTAGTCAAAATATTCTTTGGAATCTTTGTCTCCGTTATCGCCGTTCAGTCATTGATTGTTCACTTAATTGACAAAATATTTAATTTAGGTCCCCATCACTAACCAATAATTATAATTTCTCGGTAATTCAATAATAAATCCTGGATTTCATGTTAATTTTTATTTCATTAATATTAAGTTGCACAAAGATTTATGTCAGAACGCACTAATTATTGATCTATAGATTGCAGATCACATGTTCTTGGAGAATACTCCCTACGATTGTAGCCAATAAACCAAACTTCCCTTTTTCAGTGAATCCTCTGAAATTTGCTTGTAATAGCTACGAGATTGCCCAGAGTAACTGTTCCCAAAATCTAGAACCAAATCTGATTCTAAATAACACTTCCCTTCACGTCTTCATAAACCCAGAAATAATTTGCTTGATCTCTTTATTTTCAAAGCACTTTCATTCGTCAGGTTAATCACATGACGACATTAGTCGAACAAGTAAAGAAGAATATGGAGTAAAGGAATAGATACTCTTGATTAAATAATGGAATCGAATATATGGAGTATTGTCAGAGCGAAGGAACAACCAATTAGCCTATAATTTATTTACGATTATTGTTTGACGGATTTTATTACCAAAAGAAAAGTAAGATGACAATGCGTCGGTTTTTTTGTGAATTATGGCCGGAATTAGGTGGCCATCGGGGGTCTGTATTCGAAATCTCAGGAAGAATTTACAAAAGAGATTTCAGAGTTCTTTTGTGAAGATGTTTGATTTGAGATTCCACCATTTGAAGAAGACAAACATTTCTTTTTTTTCAGGTATAGATGCTGCGGGCTTTCCAAATCTCCCATGCTATTATGGAATGCACATGCGCATTGATTGCTCTTATATTGACATCGGCTACATTCCGCTGACATTACACGTGAATCTGAAGACAGTTATGAACCTAAAGTTTTTGGTGGTTACGACACGTGGAACCTAAATTGGGACCACTGTCGAATTTTCATTGCCAAGGAATTAGTGTTAGGTCATGTTGAGCCCGAAACTCCCTGGAAATCTATCAAGCGATAAACTAATAGTAGATCTAATCATATACCAAGAAACAATGATTTCAATTCCCTGGCATTTCAAGAAGATTGTGATAAAAAAATCTAGGGACTAAAATAATAAGAAACGTAAATCCACATGACTGGTCTGTCTTACAAAGTCAAAAATCTGCTAAAGAAGTTGATAAAAGCTTAGAGACTAAAATGAGAGTAAGTTGAATTCTCATTAGAATGCTAAATAAGCCCAAGCATTATTTTGGAAGGTATACCAAAGATGTAATGCCAGGAGTCAATCACGAACAAGATTATGCTCAAGAGATCCGATGACTCCCACCTTATGGAAGAAAAGGTGCCTCTCGTTGCGGCACAACATAAGAAAATATTTGAAGTGTTCTTTCGATACTCATTCAAAACAGGATCTTGCAAATTATCTTCATTAGCAAATTAATCAAGACATTTTAGTGCCTCAGTCTTTTTAAAACAATTCGGGTGAGACTAGTCGACTCCAAATACAGTGCTGGCCAGCAGAGGAATGTGCGTTTTTCAACGTCACGTTGAGAGAGATATGCTTTGGGGACCGGCCCGCGCTAAACTTCCACGATAGTGGGTGGTAGTCATATGGATCTTCATACGTCCACAACGACATTTTCACTCCATACTTTAAGACGAAGAAGTAGCGAGGCGGCTATTTTGAGGAAACTTAAAAAGGAGGAAGGGTCTAGGTGTGGACCCCAAGCCTTAGTTATTTAAGTAACCCTGGGTTCAATAACTTGTAGGAGATCAGCGGCTATTAAGTAGGACGCAGCAAAGGCCGGTCAGTCTTGGCAGACGAAGAGTGTACTAATTCAGGACATTCAAAGTGTGTTGTACTGTCTACTCGGAGAGGTTGCATAAGAAACAGAGGACATCTTTTAAATCATTTAGTTTACGTCTGTAGACAGGAAACATTAAATTATTCCAAAGACCAAGCTAACTAATTCCTTGATCCTGACGCGTTCCAGCAGAACCCTCACCAAACTACAGTGATCCAGAGGGCTTTGTCGGGGGAGCTGAAGTAAATTCCTAAACTCGTCTTCTGGGAGCGAAATTATTTCCGGGTGGAATGAGTAGATGGATCCTTTTGAATTTCGGCCAAAAATTGGGTGTCTCCTGAATATGGTGGATCCTATAACGTCACCATGGAAAGGAAGAGATGTCTTCACTCAGGTAGCCTCATGGCACCATTTTTTATGAGAGGAATTTTGTTTATATTTAATTTAATTTATTAATTTATAACTTTAATGCGGAAATCTTCTGATCATATTTAAATATTAATTTTGTTATATTTTATTAATAAATTCATAAATAAAATTTAAATAGAGAAGTATTTAGTGAAATGGGTCAAAGGAATATGTACTTTAAGGAACTATTAAAGAACGAAATTGACGTACAAATCATAATAGAAGTTCGTAAAATAATTAAAATAAGAAAATTAGTAATGAAAATCTTGATAATGACGAATTCACTGATTTAAACATTAAGGCCACTAAAATGATTAATTCCAGCAAGGAAATTTTAAAAGTAAATATTATAACGACAAAGGGATTGAAAAACACACTTCCCTCCCACATTGCAGTGAGTCCCAGCAATGATGTTGTTGAGAGGTTGGATATATTCTCAAATTCACTGAATATGTACATGTCATGGTTATATTAGGATTACAGGTAAATTAAGGAAGGCCAATCTCTCATATTCGTCGGGACAACCAAGATTGGTGAATGTGGTAGAGCAGGTTAGAATGAGAAAGTAAATATTACAAAAATGTAGACTAAATGAGGTCAGTCAAGAGAATCCATCAGTCAAGATCGCCGGGAATATGAATACACTGAAATCATTGATTATGAATAGAATAGAACAGAGTGATCAAATTAATCAAATTTTGAGTTGTACTTCTGATCTTATAAACCGAAATGTCAGCATATTGGAACAAATCAGTGGGAAAGCGTCGTTAGCCGGCAAAATGGTGTATAAGTTTGTCCACAAAGAGAGGACCATGAATGTGCTTTTTGTCCTCGCTTTTGTTCTTTTCTTTTCTTCGATATTATTTATCATCAAAATTAGAATATTTGGATAATAATATTATTTTAAATAAAAATTAAAAATGGGTTAAATTAAAAATATAGCCGGGTGGCATAGTGGTTAGGTGTCGGGCTTAATTGGCTTAGGCTACGGGTTCGAATATCGCCTCTGTTCACCTGGTGGAAGGTTCCACGCATCTAGGATGCAGAAAGGGTTTGACGAGTGACGCCGTCATCAGTGAATACTCACTGCGGAACTGGATTGTCTAGAAAGGACACTCACATAAGAAAAAGAAGTGAAGATCATTTCTTGGTTCTACGATTAGTTAAAATTAACTGCTCTTTACTAAAATAAAGTGTGTGTCCTGCCTATGCGGAGCTATATTATGGCTCTGGTGAAAAGGCTTTATTATTATATCAACCAAAGAATTGGTAAAGTAGTCAATGTCACTCAGAAAAAAACTAAATCGCTATTGGAGAGTCAACGACCGAATATGTGTCCTACAAGTCAAACTAAATGAGTTATGCCCGTTTGAGTCTATCAACTATCATAAATGTCTATGCACCACACTGCGGGCGAGTAATCAGGACCCCTGGTGAGCTCGAGAAATTCTACTCAGAACTCGTCCCTTGTATTTGTTCCGGGAGATATGAATACGAATGGGAGTCGAAGAATCCTCTATTGGAAGACACGGGCGTGGAAGGAGAAATGCATCGGGAGCCTTTCTGATGAACCTCTGCGAGGCAAATAGCCTATTCCTGTGCAACACAGCCTTCACTCACTCAGCTCGCTACAAGACAACGTGGCACTGACAAAGTAAAAACTCTGTTGGGGAGACCGTGAATGTATATAATCAAATCGACTATATTATCTGCCGAAACTGATAAACACTTGCTAAATGATGCACGTTCCTACCAGGTTTCAACAACTGACAGCGACCATACGATCGTTATTGCAGAACTGTCTGTAAAAAAACATTTGACTGGGAAAAAATATATTGAAACGCGAAGAAGGCGAGATAAAGGTCCAATATATACTTTCAGACAGAAAAATTGTGGTTAGTAAAATATCACGAACAAATCAAGACTCTCAAGGAAACCGTACTGGATCATCAGTACGAACTCGATGGTGTCAAACAAAGCAGACAATCTCCAATTCTGCTGATGTATGCCTTGGAGTCGAAATCATCACGCCCTAAAATTGGATCACCACCCGAACGTCCAGATATGGCAAGCATTGCAGAGAGCTAGGCTAAAAGCGGCAAACATCAGAGTATAAAAAGAGCTTAAAATCCAACAACGGGAACTAAACTGGAAAATCAAAAAAATGAACAGACAACATTCACGGGAAATTATTACATCCTATTAAAGATGTGGAATGCCTAAAGACAATTCAAGGATGTTGCGGCTTTACGGCTGCTGCGGACAAAGAATGACAAAACCCTTCACATCAAAGACAAAGATGTAAAATTCGTGGTAACCCGAAGAAAAAGCGAATTAATTGCACACTTTGAAACTGTTGAATAAGAATAATGATTTCCCCCTTTCCAAGGAGACAAAGGGCTAAAAATCCCAATCACAGTGGAAGAGTGGAATTAGCTAAATAAACTGAAGAAACAACAAGAGTGCAGGGCCAGACAACATAAGCCCTGAGCTTTTAAATATGCCAACAAAAAACTTAGTGAAACAAAATCCTGAATGACATCGTTGAAACTAATACTGATCTAGGAAATGGATTATTATTACCCATACAAAAACCAAACAAAGCAAAAGGACCAGTAGAAAATCTCCTCCCGATCATACTTCTGAACTCGATACGCAAAGTGCTGGCAAACATTGCACTGAGCCGGATAAAGGGTGTGGCGGATCTATACTTACCAGCTAGGCAAAGTGGGTTCCGAGAAGGGATGTATACGGCGGACATTGTATGGAGCCATAGATGGCGCTGTGCAACGCACCAAAGATTCAAGAGCGCAACAACCATGTTGGGAATAGATCTCTCCAGAGCTTTTGACTTAATAAACAGACAGAAACTGATGAATGTGCTTGAGCAAATATTGGATGAATCGTCGGTTAGGATAATCAGACTACTACTTGCGAACACAAGACTATCTGTGAGGACAGAAACAGCAACTTCCCGCAGTTTCAAAACAACGATTAGAAAAGACATCTTATGCGGATGATGTGGATTTCGTATCACGGGACGCGACCGCACTTCAACAGAGCTTGAGAAATGGTTTCTCAGCGTAAATGTAAACAAAACTGAAATCAAAAGACAAGACAATATTACTCAAAAAGATTATGAGAACTCTTCCCTTAAGAATAAAGTGATGTACGCGAGGGTAGGACGTGTGATGAAAGTAGAAGGTGGACCTATTTCTCCGCCTCCTTTTAGAAACAGAAGTCTGTAATTGATTATTGGAGGATGGATTTCGTCGACACAATCAGTTCTCCCTTAGGTTAACTCCTTGGAATGATTAGTTGTGACTGTTTGAGCTAGGCTTACCAAAGATTGCAAGTTGAAGTCTAATTAAGGTACATCCAGTTACCAAACTCAAGCAACACGTCCATATCCGCCATTGTGGGAACCCCTCCAGTGGAGTAGAGAAGAGGTAGATCCTTTTTGGATTCCAGTCAGACATTGAGTGTTTCATAAACAGGTGATCTATTAAAAATTGACAGGAAGCAAAAAGGAATACTTCGACTAGGCAGTTAACATCGTAGGAATCAAACCCACAACCAATAGCGACTAGAACGAAAGCACTAGCCACTAATCTACCTGATCTTAAATATTGCTAATGTATTAAATACAACGGAATTATAGAAATATTATATTTTAAATATTACTAAAATAAAAGTTGATTTAAAATAATAATAATTTAAAATTTTAATAAAATAGTTATTGTGGATGAATGTGTGTCATTGTGTTTGTTCTGAATGTGTATCATTTTGTTTGTTCTGAATGTGGAGTACTCCTAATACAAAGACAAATAAAAAATCATTACCGTTTCTGTAAATTCCAATTTGTCTTTTGCATAGAATGCAGGATAAAGTTCGAGTATTAAATTTTTATGATTCCAGCCAGCTTGCAGGACGAAAACACAACTGCTTTAATGCCAGTAAAAAACGTGCTATAATGAACCAACGAGAATTATTTCGCAAGGTAAACCACTAATAAAATGTCAAGAATATCAACGACTCCCTAAACAATCCCAAAGTCTCTCATAATGTACAATCAATCCTTGAATTGATCCTAAATATAGAAAAAATTCCAGTCCGTGAGCGAAAATTCAAGGTTTACCGTTTTTATCACTTTAGAACTACATGGAACAGATCACTACCGACAATCAATTGATAGAGCACGTCTGGGAGATCATCTCTAAGAAGGAACCTCAGAAACCCTTCAAAGGATGTCCCTTTATGTCAACAATGTCCATAAAAGTTCCGCCGAAAGAAAGTGACCCATTTAGTGATCTGAAGGAATGTTGAATATTTTGAGGCATACAGAACACGTGGTAAACGTGAATAGGATGATGGAAATACGAAGACTGCGGAAAAATGGTAGACGGTGATGTAAGTGTAGGTTTTGGGATATTATGAAAATTGGGGGAGACTTTTATAAGTTGCAGAATAAGGGATGATAATTACTGGAAGAGGGTGGTGGATATATTGAGCTCGTGGAAGGGACTTGTAGTGGAGAGAAACTGTGCTTATAATATCAAATGATTTACTTCCTTTTTATATTTCCTACCTAAGTAGAGTGTTACCACGTGGTTGATTAGTTGATCTTGTGGTGCTGTTGGATTTTGTATTTATTGGCTCGATTTTGGGTTTTTGATGCCCACGTGGTTATGTTGCTGGGACTTTTTGTTGCTGGTTTAATTTACTTTCGGGAAACTAAAATGAGAGAACCTCTTATTGAACTTTAAATAAATCAGGCGAACGGGATCTATAATTCCCTTGCCCGTCTCAATGACGAGTTGCTAAAGTTCTTAGAATTTAGGCCATGCGTGAGATGATTGCAGTTTCCTTTATTGAAAATGTTATATTTTTTTTCACAATGCACTTACACCAATTTTTTTGATGCTAGAGAGGTTCATCATTAGAATGAATACTGTTGCTAAATGGGTGGAATGTTTCATATGTGTCTGTATATTTACTCCCAGCCCCTTAAGTGGAGGATACCGGTGGCTGAATGAAAAGTAACACCTCTCCCAGGAATCAGTTATTCCTCCCAAGCAGACTTATCCAAGTACAAACCGAGACATTTGCGTATCTATGTCTTCCAAGTCCATTAATAGGGGCCTTGAAGAGATGACATTAACTATGCCTTAATAGATCAAGCAACTCTGTTAATTTTCAGCTCCCCTTTAGTTTTCTTAGAAAGAGGTGTTGAGAGTTCTTCAATTTACGAGTTCGTATTAGAAAATACTATCCGTTATCTTGATAAGTGTATTTTTATTTTTAGTAAAAATCGGGGATATCGAACACTTGTATCAACTATTTGTAGTAATGGTCTCAAACCTACTCTCCCACGTGGGCTGGGCAAGATCAAGTGGATATTAAATGTCACAGTCCAGTGCTCAAATACGAAAAAAATATTTTTTTCAGAAAATATTTCATTGTAAAAAATTAATTAAAAAAATAAAACTTATATATAGTATTTTTTGAAAATATCAATTATAAAATATGGTTCTGGTGGAATTAATACGAGAAGCAATTCAAATAATTAAGATATTCAGTGAATAGGGACAACTCGATAATTCCATTGACTGAAGAGAAGTGCAAACATCAAGCAATATCCTTTAAGTTTCAAGGAATCCGCGGCCTATATCACTAAAATGGTCGAGAGTTGCGACTCTTTTGTATTGAGGAAGCTGAAAACAAAAATACATTGTAGTTGTATATTTGTTGACTTAAATTAGGCTCAACATAATTTAAACAGGAAGTTAAATGGTCCTCACATAATGGACGTCCTCACATAATGGACGTAGCCACATACTTTATTTTTAACCCGGATACACCGAGAAAGAAGTTAACAGTAAACAACTAATTTAGTGTATCTGGACATAGAAATAAATTGCTTTGATAAACGCTTGAAAAGTTTCTGGATGGCAGTAGAGTTTCCAAAAAAAGTCGCAGACATCATCAATCCACGAAGGGTAATATCAAAAACGACAGTCTTGACGTTGTTGGAGATCCATTCGACGAAATAACCGCTGTTCTTGGTTTGAATTTTGAGCATCTGCTCATTAAGATCACAAACAGCATTCCTGTTCTTAGCATTAATATAATTTATTTAAATCATAATCTACGGATGTGCATGATTAATGCATTTGTGAATACTAACATATATTGCTGGTACTTGGGCCTGTTCGATTGTGGAATCGATGGCTCTCGATGCGTTACATAGAAGACAGTTTAGAGCAGGGGTTCTCAACCTTTTTTTGCTCGTCGACCCCTTGACTTTTTTTTCGACCCCCATATTATTTAATCGACCCCTTAAAACTTTTTTATTTAGAACAGACAATTCTAAGTAAAATTAGTTAATTATCTAAAATAAATTCATTGTTAATAATCAAATCAAACAAAAAAAAGTATATACTCGATGTTAAGTTGGTATCTTAGCATAAATCTATAATTAAAAAAAGAATTAAATAGCATTGGGATCCCTGTGACTGATATATATAACTTAATTTTTTTGATAAATATTTGAATAATTCTTTTACAATCTATTAGCGTCACATACTTTCCCTGAAGTTCTAATGAAACTTTATTAAATTTTCCAAAAATCCAAGTCAAATAAACAATTTCTTTCTTTTTCGATACAATTAAATCTGCTAAATTTTTATCACCCTCAGAAGTAAGAAAATTTACGATTGTGTCAAACAATATTGAAAATCGTTCTAATGCATTTCCCTTTGATACTATAAAATAAAATTGGAAACTATAACCTCAGTGTGAAGCACAAGACGGACATATGTTGTTTTAGCCTCATAGCAAAATTTTCTAAAAGACGGTCATACTTGCTGTTTGCTTTAATTTTGTTTATGGTTTTAATAACTATATTTAACGTTTCATGTAGAATTGGCGAAAGAGCTTTTGAAACCAAATGTTGTCTATGTAAAACGCAATGTATATGAATCACATTTAGACATATTTTTTTCAAATATGCCGCAAATCCTTTATATTTTCCAACCATAGACATTGCACCATCTGTGGCACAAGAAACCAAATTTTCATATGGAATCTTCTTGTCATCCAAAAATAATTTAACTACAAAAAAATAGAAAATCCAGTCGTATCAGTTTCCAAATATTTGACGAATAATAAATCTTCTGTAAGAAGAGCATGATCGTCAAAATATCTATATCGTAAGCTTCTAATAAGATTAACCTGACATATCCCATTAGAATTGATTGGTTATCACATATATGACTTTCGTCAATTTGAAGCGAAAAAATAGTATTTTTAAGCCTTTCACATAAAATATGTTCAACATTATCTGACATTTCGTCAATCCTGCGGCGAATTGAATCATTGGAACTCTCATTTTTTGCAATAATCATTGCAATTTTATAGGATGCAATTAGTCCTTCTAAATATAATTTAAAATAACAACAACTATTGTTTCTTTCACTACTATTTGTAAAAACAGTTTCAATCGTTTTTTGTTTACGAAAAGAATCCTTTAATTCTTCAAAATACTCTAATGGTTTATCTTTTTTATCCGAATGTTTTCTCCTAAGATGATCCAACAATTTGGACGGTTTCATTGCATCATTTGATAATGACTTATTACACAGTAAACAATGTGGTCTATTATCAAAAGAATTTTTTATAAATCCAAATGCCAAATATTCATTTTTATATTGACGAATTTTTAATGTAGAAGGACGACAACAAAAACAAGCATGGTAATTTTAAAAATTTTAAAGAACAAAGGTTTTCCACTTTAAACTAACTTAATTTAAATTGAAAAAGATTAAATATATTAAATTTATTTTCGACCCCCAAATATTTCATTTTCGACCCCCTTACGATCGATCTGGATTGATTTAGACCCCTGGTTTAGAGTGTTATTTGGCATGCGGCAGTTTTTGGGCCTGGCAGTTTTTCTTGGTATTTTAGACTCATCTTAAGAATGACAAGTCAAAGTGAAATTTTTTTAAATTAAACCATTAAATAAGTTATAATTAATTTTGTTCCACGTCGACGTTTTTGGTCTTTTCCATTTCTACTAAATACTACCAAGCGTTCAAAAATCTGGGGGTGTTCCAAAACCAAAGTGAGGTTTTCTCCGAATCGAGGTCTGACTGTAGTATAGTCCGCAGTGAGGTTATTGATATAATTTAAGATTTGAGTAATATGACTTAGGGAAATAATGGTAAATGTAGTATTCAGCGATCTGTTTGTCGCTAGGGTTTTCGGAGTTCATTGCTTTCCATTTTCGGTCGTATTTTCCTGAATATTTCTTGAAGAGAAGTCACAGAATTGTTTCAGTCAATACAGAGCTTGGCAATAACACAAACAATCTAAAAATGTCCATAGAATGCCCCCTTCATGGTTTATAAAAACTCAAAGATGTTGACATCATCCGACTTATAGAATCTCTCAGGGGTCGTATAGAATATCCTTCTGTTATAAATTGTCGATCGTTGTTTTACTGGGCTTTTCGTATTGTTTTGAAATTTCTGGATTAAAAAGTGAAATGAATTTTGCAACATCAAATTCTCATTCAAATTTAATTTTTGCAGTTTTAAAAAATTGTACTTCCCAAAGGCTTGACTAATGTAAAGTTAAATATTTGGCAACATCTCCAAGGTTTCTGATCTTAGAGTTGTGCGTCGGCTCTCCCATTTATTTATTTAGAACCAAGAATCACCGGGAATGGCAGTCAGGTGATCTCAGTCTCCTTAAGCAGTCGTCTCATCCTTTCTCGGTGTTCCACCCGAGAACTTACGCAATTCCAGTATGAATGAGACACTTTTCGGAATTTTGGAGATTTCAATTGGTCTTCCGTTTTCCTCAAAAGTTCCTCGAACGGAGTTGGCATTATTGATGAGTAGAACCTTTGTAGGGCCCTCGTGACTGTTTCTTGGAAGACATTGATCTTCTTTAGGTTCGTATTGGTTTGTTCCCTATGCCGCACAGCAGTAGCTGATTGTCGGTTGAATGTATAACGTATAAAGGTGGCTTGTTGCGTAGAAACAGCCTTTGTAGTATCCGAGAAGTAATTTTACAAAATTTAGTTTTCGTTGGAAAGAAATGACGTTGCTGGCATGTTTTCTGAAAGTCATAAGGAGGTCTTATATGATCCCCAGTATTTTGATAGAGTTAGCAGAAAGGATTGACATTCCATTAAGTGTAAAAATGTCTTCTGTTTGAAGTAAAAATCATTGTGTTAGAGTTTTCAGGACTTGTGTCTAATAGCTTCCTCATAATCCAACAGTTCAGGTTGTCCAGTAAATCTTGTAAGCGGGTACCCGATGTGTGAATATACTGGTCTCTTGTTGCCAAGATTATGTCGTGAGCATAAGCGAGGATCAGAGTGTTGTTGCTGCTATGGAAAGGCATATTGCTCATAAAAAGGTTGAGGATAATTGGTGACAGTCAGGATTCATGTACGACCCCATTTGGTAAAAATTTATTGACAGAAAATGTGTACTATGGAATTACTACATAGTTTTTTGGTCACCGAGTGCTTTGTATACATATAACCCTTAAAACAAATTTTCTTTCCTCCTTGTTAGTTGATATCTCCATTTTGTCTCTTATTTTTGCGGCAAGCATAATATTTAAAATACGCTTGATTACAACCTTGAAATCCGTATATTGATTAAGTCAAAAAGATTAAACCAAAGCGAAAAAAGTCAAGTCAATTTATTATTACCTTGAAATTCTTAAATTGATTTAGTCAAAGCGATTGTACCAAAGCGGAAAAAAAGTCAAGTCCGCTGATCACGGACTTGACTTTTTTTCCGTTTTGCGCTAAATTTCGAAAATTTATAAGGGAAAATTTAAGATAATTGATAAAAGTCAAATGGAAAAAAAGTCAAGTGTTGAAAAAAATGTTAAAAATTAAAAGATGCTATTAATGCTATAAAAATACGATATAAACTAAAAAAAGACGAATTGACTTTTTTTCCCCTTACGGACTTGACTTTTTTTCCGCACTCCGGGTAATGACACACTAATTGCACTACAAAAACCGGGCCGTCGCGGTTTTTAGAAAAATGGGAGTAACTGGAATCATCGTAAACAAATTAGCACACAACTACGAGTAAGACTATACAATGCCTTCGTGAAACCGGTCCTAATGTACAACGCTGCAACCTGGGGTGTCTCAGAAGCGGTAATGGACAAACTAGATGCCTTCCATCGTAGGCAACTCCGACTGTTGCTTGGCATCAACTGGCCGAAAAAAATTACAAACAAGAATCTATACAAAGTATGTAATACAAGACCATTGAGTCTGGATATCATGGAATCAAGATGGCGTCTGTTTGGTCACATCCTTCGAATGAGCCAGATGACGCCTGCTAAAATAGCAATGGATAACTATTTCTGCCCAGAAGTGAATACCTCGTTCCGTGGAAGACCTCGCATAACTTTGCCAGAGGTTCTACACAAGGACCTGACCAATGTAGGACGAAAGCTGAAAACTTGAGATGATCTGGATACGCTCGGAATAACTGCCTGTAACCGCGGAGCATGGAGAAGTTGGTCAAGAGAATTGTAGAAAAAAATAGATGGAAATACGACGAAATTGAAGATGGTGATGAAATTTTAATGCACCACGACGGGACGCAACGTGACTAATAGAAAGTACCCCTCATACGGCCAAATTTGAACGAAAAAATATACAGTAACGAATACCGAAGGAGAAATGATCACAATTCTAGATGATAAAGAAATTAACACCATACACAGGTCAAAAATTATGATAATTTTAATTCTTTTAATATTTGGTTTGTGAAAAAAATTGTATCAAACATACCGCGGCATATAACTACTTTCAGTAAGCCGGCCGAACACTAAAGCTTCTTATGAGCAAAATACTAAATGGAACATTAATTTATAAAGGAAAGGGAGTTAGTGTTCTATTTTAATGCTGCTTCACGGATCCAAGGCCTTTGAGACTGGCGATTCCGACCCTCTGCATAAGCCAGATATTAAATCAAAAAATTTAACAATACCCACTTTATTTAACCACAATAAAAAATTGAACAATGGAGATCACATTCTGTTTTTATTGAAATGTTTTTTACGAAGACTCTTTCTACGACGAGAAGTCTAGGCGTGCCAGGCTTTGTCGATAGTTGGTAGCCAAAACTTGATTAATTCACAAAGAATAGGGTTTCTAAGCAAAACATTGATTTTCAGCACTTCAAGTCAAATAATGGAGGCAGTTAGGTGGCCCCAATAAATCCGAATATCGAACGATCACCATTGAAGCAAAGTTCATACGTGATAGTAAGCTTCAGTTAATGTCCTCCGTTACCGTAGACGACCGTGTCACTTTATCATGTAGATTCATAGCAGATTGGGATTTTGGATGTTTCCTTGATGCAAAATACTATAGATTTTCATTACAGTCCAATTTGTCTCCCTGTTTGATCCCCGGTGGAGACCTTTAGAGTCTGAGTTTTATACCTGCAGTATAATCGAGTACAGATTATTATTTAAGCCAAAGAAACACCGTCTAACTAATATTCCCTAAATTAGGATCCTTCGAAGAATTCCAAACACTAGAGTTATAGAATATACTAACCATCGTCTATGTGACCACCTTCAGACAGACGACCCCCAAATTCCTTCAATTGAGGTTGTAAGGAATTAGAGCCAGGATTCTGCGTGCACCCAACACTTCCTTTGTTAATAACCTCATATCCTCAACCCATCAATGCTCGTGGAAGAAGGAAGACATGGGTCTCATGAAGCGAAGTAAACATTTAAAGGTCACTACCTTCCCACCTTACAACCACCACACTAACGACCACACATAACTCAAGAGACATGGTCACTTCCGGTGGTGATTTGATCACCTGTAACTCGATGTATATATTTCCAAATATGGAAAGGTGCGAATGTTTAAAAACAACAACAAGTGAAAATTAGGGCATTTAACACAAATAATACAGCAAATGTAGGTCGTTTATGTTACCAGATAGGTCACTCTTCGACAGCGATGAAAATGATGACTTTAATAGTTGAGTTGGAGAGTTATGGGTTTAGTTGATGGGTTGCCTCTCCTCAGATGGTCGGATTCAATCAGTTCTGGGTCCTTTCACTTTGTTTATGGAAATACCACCACCAAATGGAATCCGATGATGTCGGAGGTTAAAAGAGTCAGTTCAACTAAGAGTATTGAAGACTTCCGAGATATGAGATCACTTCAAATGTACAGAATGACTGATTCCATAAGGAAATCCAAGATAGTCTCATCAAAGTATTTTGGGGTCGTTGTACTTTCGGGTTCGAATAGGCTTATATGTTTAGTCCTGGTAATGTTAGCAATAACTCCCGTTTTTTTGCTAAAATATAACAAGAAGGGGGTCCACTCAGGTCCCACATACAAAGTGATGTCATCCAAGTTTCGTTTGAGGCACAATCTCGTATTTGATTCCCCGAGGCCCGATGACTGGGAGAAATATCGAGCTGTGGAAGACGGATTTTTAAAATATTTCGTTGGAACCCCAGAAGAGGAGATCGGCCGTTTCGGGGATGGCTTCTATATTTTGACTGAATCTTACGGAGTTTACAAATTGTGTCGTGTGTCCGACGGAGAGGAATCATTCGACCACGTGGCCACTATTTCATATACTCCATAACCTTAGTTGTGACATTTTTACTTAACGTGACTTGTATCTTATTTCTTGGGTCACTCGATTTTGGAACCAAGTGACCCCAAACAGACTGACTCGTTCAACTATCCTCATAAAACATGTCAAACAGTGGGGGACCTTTCAAATAGCCTTAGGGTCTGAGTTCATTGATTCCTCTAATTTCAACATGAACGTGATTACCCTGAAAACAAATGAAGTAGATTGAGTCTCGGAAGGTAGTTGAACCGAACATGTCTCCCTTTCAGGAAATCTTTAGAATACTATGAGTCTTTCATGATTCTTCCCATGTGAATGGACGAACTGATGGACTCGGATATAAGAGATTTCTGAACAAAGAATCGTAAGTGACACTATACTCGGGGTTCGAATCTCGTCAAGAACAAATTTTGGAGAACAACTTGGGACTTTCAAATTCGCTCTCCACTTAACGACCACCTTCCATACGTTCTACCGCTGTGACTTTTTCACAGAAAATTATATACTAGTTTCTGCTAATTCCGTTCCGTATTTTCATCCTTGACAAGGGGATTAAGACATGAGGTGCATAGAGAGACGTCACCACCTCACCCAAAAAATGGGATTCTCAAATTCAACATGTAAAGGAACAGTTTAGTAACCTAAAATTGAGGAAATTTAACTCCCAAAAAGTAAATTATATGGTCCACCTCATTTCCAGTAAACAACGACTTATATGGTAGAGCTGGTGGTGTCACTCTTGTCTATCACTTGATTATTTACCTCTATCCTTCTTCACAGTATCTCACAGGGTATTTCAACTGGATAGGAACTAAGGAAGAATTTGTAAACGAAAATAGAAAGAAAGGCTAACATTTCCCTCGAAAGAATTGAATCTGGTGGATTCCTTAACATCCAAATAAATAGAGAAATATCCCTTCCAAAATAAAATGTGCTGATCCTTCAAGTGTCTGGTGATAGAAGTATGTGTTGTCTTCAAATCAGTGGACCAAATAACTACACGACGCAATAGAATACTTATCTGCGATTACACGTGGGAGCTCAATGAAGTGGATATGTGAAAAGCTTAAAAGATGGTGAAATACCCCTTTCTTTGGGGTAAGTCTACTCGGGTAACGCGTAGCCCTGTGGCATAATACATCGACTATGTTTAGAATCAAGACTGGTGGAGAGATAAACGAATGTTTAAAGAACTCTCGTCCACCATGAAAGGAATGCCCAATTCTATTCCTGAAAATCATAATTATTGTTATAATAAGTACGAAAGAATATTAATTTTTGATTAAATATTTTTTAAATTTGTCACGTGCTTTAAAAACTTTCCTTGTGGGACATTTATGTTGGAGGGACAATTACAAAAGCATAACATAAAACTAAATGACACTGTAGTTGACAGCATAAAGGGGCTTAATTTTACTTCTCTAACACCAGTTCAGGTACATTTATCTATAAATCGTTAGCTCAAGGCGATCCCTATATTCCTTCAAAACTACGACGTTTCTGTCCACGCAATCACTGGAAGTGGAAAGACCCTTGCCTATGTAATTCCAATAATTGAACGTCTTCTCAAACTTCCCTCTAAGATCAACAAATACGACGTAACCCTTCTTACTTATGTCCAGATATTCGCCCTCGTCATCGTGCCCACCAGGGAGCTGGCCGTCCAAGTTTATACCGTATTTACCCACTTTATGACTTCATTACCATTCTCTTTCTGTCAGTTGGTTGGGGGACAATCTCTGAAGGATTGCATAGGGGAGTTCACCACTAACGGGTTTTCCTCGTAGATAATTTAGTGGCAACGTCACTGTGTGCACTCCTGGGAGAGCTGAGGCGTTTCTAAGGCAGAGACACAGCGGTTTCGACTTTGCCTCGTGTCTGGAACGACTGGTAAGTGCTTTGATAACTTCAGGAAGTTCTCATCATTGACGAGGCCGATAGACTCCTGGCAGACGGGTACAAAGCAAAGTAAAATGTCGATTAACCACAGCATCGAGACTATTCTGCGTTATCTTCCGAAACAGAGGAGGACGGGGATCTTCTCAGCCACCCTCAACGCCGAAATAACCTCCCTTATGAAATTTGGGATGAGGAACCACAAGATTGTGTCCCTCAATTCGTCTTCGACGCCTTCTAAACTGAACAACTACTACAAAGTGAGTAAATCAGTCACGTGTAGTGTCTCAGTCCAATGGCGAAGTTCAATTTCATTCACGGCTTTATTAAACGCAATAATGGACACAAAATTATTATATTCTATGCCACGTGCGCGGAGACATCGTACTTTCATCGGGTGTTCTCCAGACTGTTACCTGAAATTCCTTTTTTCTGTCTTAACCGTAAACAGCGCGGGAAAAGGGACTCAATTTACTCCCAATTTGTCTCCTCTGGGAGGTGGTGACTATTGTAACCCTAGTGGAGTGTTACTATGCACTGATATCGTTGCACGTGGTGTTGATGTTCCTGACGTGGATTGGGTGGTTCAGTACGATCCCCCTAAAGTGGCCAGCTCGTTTGTTCATCGGTGTGGTCGGACGCCAGAATGGGGAAGGAGGGACGAGCCATAATACTACTGAATGACCACGAGGAGGTGTACGTTAACTTTCTGAGGATTAATCAGCAGGTGGATGATTTTAGTGACTTTAGGTTGACTTGGATGAGTTCGAGGACGGCATCGGGTTGTCAGAGTTAACTGGAGAATTGAGATCTCTGTCGGAGACTGAACGGGAGTTCATGGAGAAGGGTGTTCTGGCCTTTGTGAGCTATGTGAAGGCATATTTGAAGCATCCACTAAGGCAGTTGTTCGATATTAACAGTAAGTGATGTAGTCACGTGTCAGAAATGCTTGTCGGATCACTGGCCAGCTGTTTCGGCCTGTTGAAGATCCCACAAATGGTCGAAATAAGAAAATGTGATGTGTCTGGGTTCACGCGGTCCCCAGTAGACGTGGAAAGTGTTTGTTATAAGGAGAAGAGGCGAGAAATTGAAAGGAAGAAGATGGCTAAGGGCAATCTGGCCAAAAAAGAGGCTAAGAGGAGGCTGAATGCAAAATATGCTAAGAGAGTACTTTGTTTTTTGAATTGTAGAGGGAAAAGTTGAAGGCGAAGAAGTCACGTGTCAAAAGTGATATGCTTTTGAATGAGGATGACTTGGATGAGATTGATGAGGACTGTGGTTTATTGAAGAAGTTGAAAAGCGGGAAGGTTTGGCGGTTCCGTTAATTTAGATGAGCAAAGAAGCGTTTGATGCACGTTTTTTGAATTAACGAATGTCTCCCGGATACCCCATTTTGGACGAAGATCAATGGATTCGGGGGGTAGTCAATATTTTCAATATATTTTTTGTAATAAACGTTTATTGATGGTTTTTGTGACGACTTTTGTTTCCTTTTCTCCACAGTAACCCTCGCTGCTCTAGACTCCATACCAGTGTTTTCAATATATTTTTTAACGAACGTTATTGATGGTTTTTGTGACGACTTTTGACATCCTTCTTTTTATTAGCCAGACAGACTTGGATAAACATCCCGTCCCTTTTAAGGAAAGTGTGCGTCGACTTCCTTTCTCCTATAAAGTGCTCTACATATTTTGATAATTCTTCCTTTAAATTATGATAAGGGACCTAAAAAAGTCAATTAAATCTCCATAAAAATTAACTTGTTAAATGTATAAAAAGTTGTACTAAATGGAAAGTTAATTTATTAAATCACAAAATTTTTTTTTTTAAACAAAAAATTTTTTTTAACAATTAAACAAATGTCAGTTGAGGAAGCCTGCTGCGTGGATTGCGAACGAGTTCCCTCGGAGTATGGCTATTCCAATCTTTTTGTCTTAGCCATAACCCTTCTCGTTGATCCCTTTTCTTTCTGGCAAGCAATCCTCCGAGTTCTTGCAAGAATTCAGCCGTCATTGGACCAACGGCTCCCGATGATTCGGTCGCAACAGGAGTAAATCGGTAGCGATCCCCGAGGCAAGAATATTTCTTGATTTTTAGGTTTTCCGCAGTCAAAGCAGCTGCTCCAGGTGTCTGAACCGATTTAAAAATGTTCGTGCTTGAGAACGTGTCTATGCAAGTTGCGGCCCAGACCAAAGATCTTCCAGACGTGAAGGGGAAAAGGGTCATCCATCAGGTCTCTTCCCATCTCCTTTAATCACAAATTAAATAATATTTTACAATTTCGGTAGGATGTCCTCCTTGATCGGCCTGACAAGTTTGTTCTCTTCCTCCGTCAGGCTTAATGTAATTTCTTACGAGGGCTAGTTTTATCGCCGCCCGCCGTGTTTTCTCCAGTCGGACGAGAATCCTTTCTCTCGAGGGGTGTAGAACTATCCCTCGCTTCCGTAGATCAGTCTGGGAAGAATCACATTCCGGAAGATGAAGAGCATGGAATCAACGTCTAGCTTCAGTCTTTTAGTGCAGTACAGTGTCTGCAAAGCCTTTTTTCTTCGCCCTTCGATGTCCTTCATGTATGATCCTCTTCCATCGACTGAAATCCCCAAATATTTCAATGACGAAACTCTTGGTATACAGAGAGTGTAGGGCTGATGTCTACCCGGCCTGCTTATCCTCAAATAACTGGATTTTTCCGTCGAGGATTAAAATGTCGTCCGCGTAAATCATTAGTTTGGTTCTGACGTTCTGCGGAGACGGAAAATCTTCCATAAATATGTTAAATAGCAAAGAGCTAAAAATAGATCCCTGTGGCACTCCTCTTTTAAATGATATTCCATCCGAATAACTTCCACCAACTACCACGTGGGATATCCTCCCGGTTAGATAGTCTTTCAACCATAGGAACATTTCTTTGGTTATTTTAGAGCGAACTAGTTGACGAAATAACGCCTCGTGCCATACACTGTCGAATGCCTTTGATATGTCGAGACAAATAAGGCTCAACTGGCTTTTCTTCTCCAGTGTATTTATAATTTCGTAGTTTAGTGAGTGGATACAATCTCCACATGATCTTCCCGGACGGAAACCAAATTGATTAGGTCGTAGAAAGTTGCTCCCCTCTATATACCGTCTCTTAAATACAATACGTTCCATAATCTTTGATGTAGAACATATAAGACTTATCGGCCTATAACTGAGGGGATCCTTCCTTGCTTTTACTGGCTTGAGGATCATCTTAACAATAGATCGTTTCCATAAAGGAGGCACGTGTCCGACACTGAAACTCGACTCATGTATCTCTCGTAGAACAGACAATAGTTCATCAGAACCTTCTTTGAACATAATCATAGGAATGCCATCAAATCCTGGGGCCTTGTTCTTGTATTCACGAATTGCTATTCTAACTTCTGCCATTGAGACTTTTTCTGTCAAACTACCCAGATCTTCCATAGAGTAATCCATGAAATTAGGCAACTCCTCTGAAAATTTTTCATTTATAACACTAATAGGATCAACACCCTGTATATTCTCTAGTTGATTTCGGAATACCGAAGGAACTTTTTCCAATGGGATTGTCCTTCATTTTGATCGGCTAGCTTAATGTTTTTCGCTTTTAAACTCCCATTCGTTAGCCTCCTGTACATTTTCCAGAAACAAGGGTTTTCTGCACTCTTCAATTTATTTTCGGCGTTTACTTTCCAAGCTTCTTGTAGCATTGTTTGGATCACATCAATTTTGTATTTCAAGATTTTCCTGTCCCACATATCAATACATCGTCTGTGCTTCGCCTTCAGAGTATTCCTCTCGCGAATAAGATCCCGTATTATAGGTGGGCAAAAATCTTTGCTCTTCAGAAAGCTCTTCGAGTAAACCTTCCTTCCATATAATTGAAGATACGTCAGCATAGTGCTGGATAGTACCTGTCGAAAACGTCCAGCTCATTAGGTGTAGAACAAGAGATAGTCTTCGATAGTAAGGTCTCAGACAAATAATGACGATAATGTACCCAGTCTATCGACCAAGTATCGTAGTATAGGAAAATATTTTCTGCAATGTTTAATTCTAAGTTTATAGATATTTCCTGCGGAATATGATCACTCCCAATGTCCCAAAGCAACGCTGGTCCGTCCACATAATCCAGGAGCTGTGGAGACACTAGAGCCAATCCCAACATGTCAGCTCCGTTGTATGAGAAATGGTTAGGACGTCAAGACCTCAACTCCAACTTCGCTAGCCAAATCTGCAAGGAGTAGTCTCCCCTTTGAGAATGTGTCGCTTCGTACTCTGACTATGAATATTAAATTCATTAAGTCAAACTACCAAACGTCTAAGTACATCATTCATGCAGAATCTAAAATAAGAAATGTTATGAATCAAAGTAATAAACATCAAAGAAAGGTTCAAAATATTCAGTGTACTCAAGTATGCGTACAAAATGCAAAAGACAGGGAGTAGTAAGCCAAATATATTCAGAATACGGCAATTTACATAAACAGCAATATCTACCAAACCATCTGAAAATTATCAACAAAATTCACAACAGCCAATAATTATAACAAAATGATAAACTTACTTTGATTAGAATTATCACCATCTTCTGAATCACCAACGATAATCTCGACTACAATCGTTCACATTGACTAACCCTCGCTAATAACAGACATTTGAGTCATTGGTGCAGTATTTTGCTGATTCCGATCAGAATTCTGGTTATCTTCAGTTGAGATTAGTGGGATTGACACCCCAGACACTATAAGCTGGTCGTCCTCACGTGCTGGGTCAACTGGACTGTTTGAATCCCTGAGAGTCTCAGCCACTAGGAATTGTTTAAACGACCAAACCGTCCTCTCTTGATGAAAAATGTTCAATCACAAAATGTTCATCCATGGAATTACTATGAGGAGACTGGTCATCATCCTCACCTAATTATTATTAGTAATCATCAAACCCCCCTCATTGGTGTCCTCCACTCTTTGAATGACAGACTCTTCAATATAGACCTCAACTATTAAGGTCACTTACCATCAAACCTTCATCAGTCTCCTGAGTCACAGACTGTTCACCAATTAGGTCCTCAGCTTTCATGTCCTCAATTACAACCTCAACTAGCAATTGAAATATCACAAACCTTCCTTAGTCGATTCCTCCACTCCAGTAAAGAGTGATTGAGTCACCTGTATGTCATCCTGGTGGATTACTGTGTGTGTTACATCGACTGGTGATCCAGGATCAGTTGCCACCAAACTTTCAGCAATATTATCGTCTAGACGTCAGTTATCCATAATACCAGGTAAAACTTTATCATCAAAACTTACAAAGTCAACAGGACGATCAAAGGAATCGCCTACTGCTTACATTATCGACATTACTTTGATCTCCACTTTGAACACATGCAATGTCAACAAGCGTATCATTTAATGCAGTCACTTCAACGTCGTCGGACAGATTCTCCTCATAAATAGTTTCAGCTGAAATATATCAAGGAATTACTGATAATCTTAACATCACGTGTAGAATAGCATCCATTCAACGGAGAATCAGCTAAAATAACCCCAGAGTCAACCTTCAGTCGAATTATGGACAGATTTGTTAGTATTTGGCTAAATGATAATAAAATAGTCTTACGAGTGCATCAGATGGGTAATTGAAAGACTTTGTAAATATTCGGGATTTGTCTTCGTTAAGGAATGTTATTTGGGGGGTCCCTTCTGAGCTTTCAAAGAACTCCACGTAAACTCCCAGCAAATTTTCGAAAAAGGGGTCGAAATAGATCTTGCAGCTTCCAGTGGTTTTATCATATAACACCAGAGACCGAAACGAATATCTGCTGATATCCAGGAATCTTAGAGTAACATAAAATGTACGTTATAGTGTTTAGTGGAAACGACCTGCTGATAACCACTCTTGTCAAAGTAAAGAAACGATTGGTCGACGGCGTCAGTCACACAAGCACAAATGAGGTGAAAGGAAGTGGGAGACACCCGGGCAGCAAAAACGTAGAACATGGCCATATAATCAACCGACAGAGTCTTCTTGTACAGAATATTCAGTTTATTACTAATCGTGGTCTCGTCCCTTTCGGGGGACATCATAATCCAGAATCTACCATTTACCCCCCAAAAATACTTTGCACTCCTCGATGAAGTGAAGGCAATATTAAAGTCTCTCTGTAGCACAATATCAGTAGAATAGGTCATATCCTCCCACGTGGTTGATTTTCCTAAAGTAATAACAAGCACAACTTGATGAGGTGAACAGATGGGCGTTATGCTCAAAGTCAAACAACTTATTTTTGTTCTCATAGCCAATTAGTGGACTTGGCATTTGAAATGCTCCTGGAGACGACATTTGAGGGTTTAATAATTATGATTGGACTCACAAAGACTTTCTTCCCAACGGTCGACTGAATATCCTCCATTGAGACATCCAACATCTAAATATCAAGGAGAACGACCTGAATGGCAATATCTGTCGGTTTTCTGACAAAATTTTGAGGAAACATGAAGAAGCACTTGTTATCAGGGGAAATGGTCTGAGGATTGCTGATTGATAAAGCACATAAAGAAGAGCGGGAACTATCGTCGGTTGTGTACACGAGAATGTCGATAACCAGAGATCTGATACTTTAGTTAATAAAAAAACCTTCTAAAATTATCCTGAGTTGCAGTAAATTGTTATTATTTTTGCAGCATCCATAGCTCGTATTCTTAGCGTTGAGGTCTCCTACCGAAATCGACATCGGGTTAGTTTCGAAATTGGACAATTTCGCAGAAGATCGGGCCAAGTCTTTAGAATATAGCCCTCCTACGCTTATCCATTTCCCTCCACATAGAATAACCACGGACACAAATTCCGACTCATCGGCCATTACATTGCAATCATTCCGTGTTTGCAAACCGTTTCGAAAAAAGATTGAAGTTCCAGCTACTGCTCCATCTTTCCATGGAATGCCCACCGAGTTATACCTTCCATACTATATTCTTTCCTTGTTTGATTTTCCTCGTTGACTACCAAGACATCCACCTTGGCAATCCTCACAAGTAGCGCTAGTTCATCATGCCTTTTCACCAGGGAGCGGGCATTCACCATCACTACTTTCAATTTACTTTTCAACGGTTTGGTTGGTGGCCTGCGCTCTCCACAGCCAGGTCCACCAGACTCCAAAAATCCACTTTCAGCATTTTGCATAAATTGTTCAGACGAGAGACAATACCATTCAGCTCCCGAGATACCGACTCGGGGATTCCTGCTTTGCTCTGTTCATGTTTACGTTTGGCGCCCAGATCCACCGATCCATCACGAATGTGAGAGCTATCAGTTTTCATAATCTCTTCCGTCTGTTTGACCATCTCGCAAACTTCTGACTTTCTCTGCAAATTTTTCCTTTTAGCGCTCATCTCCACCGGCCAATCAGGAGTATGTGAAGTATTGGTCCACGTCATTTCATGAATTGGCTTGATTCCTTCTTTTCTAGACACTGTTTGTATGGAAATTATCTTCTTCGATGCTTCTCTCATTGCCGGACATCCTCTATGGCGGGCATTGTGTCCTGCTCCTTCACAATTGATACACTTGGTCCTCACGTTCGATGGATATTCACACATAAGAAGATCGTGCTCCCCTCCACACTTGATGCATCTCTTCTTTTCCTTACACTGTGCCGCGATGTGGCCGATGCGTTCACAGTTGTAGCAGATGGGAGGGGGCCTCTTCATCCACTCACATTCGATCTTGTTTGATCCAATGTAAAATCCACAACGTATCAACGATGTGGCCTCCGCATTACTACTAACTGAGGACTTTGCCATAGGCTGTGATCCTCTTGACATTCGGGTTACCATCGAAGTTGAGGGTGCCATCTCCTGAAGGTAGGCAAGGAGGTCATTCTTACTCACCCAGAAAGGAAGGTTCCTTAGAACAATCTCACAAGGTTTTGATGAGCGTTCTGAAGTGGTGGTTGTCAGGTCCAAAGGGACAGGTCTCATTAATGGCCTTCATATATTCGACCATGTGGTTATTGTCGCGGAAATCTAATCGGAAGGAGCCCGGTCTTTTGTGGTTCATCCTCAAAAATCCATATTGATAGTAAAAATTTAGGATATTCGCAATTTTTATCAGACTCATAGTACAGTGAACTGTGATCAATAGTGACTTGTTATCTGTAGAATCTTCTATTTTTGGTTCTTCTATAGGTTTGGACTTTACAGAGTGGTTGTGTGTCCAACATATACTATTAAAAATAATCAATAATTTTCCCGCCGAATTGTTTTTTCAGTTCTCCTGATAGTTTTTTTCGAAATTCGTAGTAAATTTTTAAACTTTGTGGACATGTACTAAGAATATTATCTTCTAGAGAATTCATGATGTTTATGATTTCTTTAATTGATGATTTTTTGGATTCATATCCATCATAAGTGATTTTGTCCTGAATAAAATCTGTCGAATCCATTATTATAACATCTGCTATCACGTCAATTATTAATTCTTCGTCCAACTCTACATTTTCCAAAATTTTTGATCTGTTTTCGTTAATTTTCTGCTAGCAATTAATTATTGTTATCTCTGGCATCATTTTCTCACTAGTCATCCACGAATTTTTTGAGGCAGCAAATAGTACTCCGTGATCCTCGGCGTTAAAATTTTTTAAACACCGAGGAGATTTGAATTTTCCAATTAATAGAGGTTTTAGCTTATCACCAAGTGCATTACAGCAAAGGAGAAGGAAACCTTCACTTTACTCTTTTTGATTCAATTGCATTTGTCATTAAATTGAAAAAAAATTTCGACGGCGTTCGCTTTATGTATAAAGCTGTTTCGTCACAGTTGAAAATATTTTCACTTCCTACAGTTCCCAAACAGTTGTCAGAGAAAAAATTGGATACAAAAGAAAAATTCTTTTCTCCACTTATAGTTTTGAATAGCAACTCGTGCCTTTTCTTGAACCGGCTATCCATGCCTTAAATGATTCATAATTTATTTTTGTAGAAATTTTTTTTGCAATGAGTTTTAATATGGTTCCAGAAATTGGAAGAAATTCATTTCTCAAACGTAGAAAAGTTTCAAAAACTAATCTATCTAGTGTAGACGATTTATCTTGTGTAGAAGATTGATTATTTGGATCGCATGATTCCTTGTTTCGATCGCATTCAGTTAATCTCACGTCAAAATAATAAACCAAATTTTGTTTAATGCGAGAAAAAGTACCTGTAATTATAATTATTTAAAAAGATACCGTTGCTCGTTTTATACTTTTTAGCGAGATCTCTTTCTGAAAATTAACCATGTTTTATGTCTTTAGCAATTTTAATTTTTGTTTCATAATTAATCTTTGAATTCTTTTTACGAACCATACAAGAATCAAAATAAACACGTGAAATAATAATAATAAAGCCTTTTCACGAGAGCCATAGTATTTTATAGCTCCGCATAGGCAGGACACACACTTTATTTAAGTAAAGAACAGTTAATTTTAACTAATCGTAGAACCAAGGAATGATCTTCACTTTTTTTTCTTTTTCTTGTGTGAGTGTCCTTTCTAGACAAATCCAGTTCCGCAGTGAGTATTCACTGATGACGGCGTCACTCGTCAAACCCTTTCTGCATCGTAGATGCGTGGAACCTTCCACCAGGTGAACAGCAGCGAGATTCGAACCCGTAGCCAAAGCCACTTAAGCCCGACACCTAACCACTACGCCACCCGGTGAAATAATAGTACTATTTAATAATTAATAAATAAAATAACATTTTGTAATTAAATAAATTAATATGTGCCACAAACCGGGTTTTTTTGGTTGAGGTGGTGACGTCCCTCTATAGCACATATGTCTTTCTCACGTCTAATATCTAACTGCCCTTTTTCTGTGGGTACCCTGAATGTAAGAGGACTCAATCCAACATACAAGAAGCTTCAGCTGTCACGTGATTTGGATCACTATAAGGTATCAGTATGCTGCCTACAGAAAACAAAAATAACTGACAACACATGCATGCGGGTGGGAAATTATCATTTGATTACCCTTCCAACAACGTGTCGTCACTATGGACTTGGATTTGCTATTCATCACACATTGTATAGTCGTATATCTCGGATGTGGGTCGTTACAGACAGGATTGCGGTACTGCAAATCCGGTGGGGAAGCAAACCAAACTCTACAGTGACAATCATCAACATATACGCCCCGACTGGAATCAGGGCATCTGCCAATCCAGAAGAACTAGACGAATTCTACTCCGCCCTCATAAGGGTTTACAACACTCTCAGTTCTTCATATTTTTGCTTAATTGCCGGGGACTGGAATGCCAAAGCAGGGAAAGCCAGATCTGGAGAAACTTGTATCGGATCTCATGGAAGAAATCGGCGAAACACGCCCGGAATGGCAATAATCCACTTTTGCACTTCCTTGGATCTGTTTTTGTGCAATACGGCATTTCGTCACCCAGCGAGACACAAGACGACGTGGACTGGAACTAGGAAGGATTTTCAAGGAAATTACATAAAAATATATAATCAAATTGACTACAGACTATGCAGACGAGGTCACAAACATCTCCTCGTAGACTCCAGGTCATATGGAGGATTAGAGACAAATAGTGAACATAAAATTGTGGTTACTCGCATTGGACTATACAAAGTCCATAACCAAATGAAAACACCTTCCAATAAAAAGCAGGAGCAATATGATATCCAATTATTACATGACAAGTCAACTCAACAGAAATATGCGTATCAACTAAATCTTGAACTTAATGATATCGACGAAACTAAACCTGTTCATATTATTTGGGACAAAGTCGATAAAAGGTACAGCATGTGATGTGTTGGGAAGTATTACAAAACCCCGTAAATTTTACAATCATGATATCTGCGTCCTATCAGAAAACCAGAAAGCCTTGAATTGAAGATAGAAAACTCAAGGTCTCCAGAAAAGGCCAAGGAACTTTGGCAACAACGAAACCGAACATTATTAAAAATCAAGCAAACTCAGAAATCCTTAACGGCTAAAGAAATAGAAAAACAAATTGAAGACATTGAAAAATATAAAGATGGAGTGAAAATGTTCAAAGCTATTCAATTAATAAGAAAAAGAGTGCCCCATAATAATCAATGACATCCTTGGCAGAATAATTATCGATGAAAAGGACAAAGCAGCTACTATATCTGCTTATTACTTTCATATGCTCAACTGGGACAACGAAATAGGCTATAAATTTGGTGCACAAGTCAAGCATGGTTTGGACATCCCAATAAACACACAAGAAACACTGGATGCAATTAAAAAATTGAAAAATGACAGATCGGCAGGACCAGATAATATCCCAGCCGAACATATTAAGTATGCCCCAGTGAAGTTGGTAAAAATCATTACCAATATACTCAACAAAATATTTGAAGAAAACACTACGTTAGACATTGGCAAGGGTTGGTGAATTCCACTGCAAAAACCTGGAAAACCCAAAGGGCCCCTTTCCAACCTAAGACCAATCATCCTACTAACTACGCTGCGAAAAATCTTGTCAATTATTACATTGGAAAGAATCAAAGACAAGGTGGAGTATTTTCTGTCACCAGGACAAAGTGGTTTCCGGTCAGGCAGATCCACTGCCGATGTCATTTGGACACACAGATGGGCAAGTGCTCTATGCCAAAAATATAAAAAGTGCATAGATGTTCTCGGAATAGACATGTCCAGAGCGTTTGACTCGGTTCATAGAGGCAAACTTCTTGAAGTACTCACAAGCTTCCTAACAACGGATGATGTCAAAATTATACAAAAACTACTGCAGAATACGCAACTAGCAACCAAACTCGGAAAAACTACTTCAGAATTCTTTTATACTTCACGTGGAATTCCGCAAGGAGACTCTTTGTCACCAGTTCTATTCATAATCTACATGGAAACTGCACTGAGAGATTTCAGGCCTTTAATTGAGAACAACAAAATAACCGAGTTAATATATGCAGACGATCTTGACTTTGTTTCTGAAGATGTTGAAATTCTTCATCACGTTCTCAAGAACTTACCAAATGCCTTTTCTAAATGGTTCTTAGTTGTCAACCAAGACAAAACTGAATATACAAAACTTGTACGAGTTGTACGCACTTACGATGAATCATGGAGAAGGCATAAAAAAGTTGGTTCACTACTTGGAGACTCAGAAGATGTGACCCACAGAAAAATCCTTTCCACTGCTGCATATAAAAAATTCTTAACTATCTGGCGTACTAAGAAGAGCATAACTACCAATACAAAGCTAAAATTGTATAAAACATTCGTGGTTCCAGTCCTGACATACAACTGTGGGACATGGGGGATTACGAAACGGGAAATGGACAATCTGGATCAATTTCATAGAAATCAACTAAGAAACATCTTGAGAATACATTTCCCGAAAAAGATATCAAATTCAGAACTGTACAAAAGATGTGGCTTAAGGCCATTATCAGAGGAGATTCTCAAGGCTAGGTGGAGACTTTTTGGTCACATCTTACGAATGGATATGTTGACTCCACCAAACATTGCAATGGAGAACTATTTCGCACAACTGAAGGGATCATTCCGTGGCAGGCCTAGAGTGACGTTGCCTTCAGTACTAAATGATGACCTAATCCGAATAAACAAAACTCTACGAAATGGTGAAGATCTTGACTCACTACGAGCAATGGCCCGGAACAGGGGAACATGGAAGAGGATGTGTGGGAGGATACTGGACGTGGCACAAGGGGAACTTAATTAATCTAATTAATTTTTGATTTCCCGGGAGTGCTTAAAAAAAACCGGGGTCATCAAAAATAAATGATTAAGGCCGCGTGGCGCCATATGGTGCTGCGTGGTTAATTGGTTTAATTTTTCTGCTTGCTTGTCTGTTCCTCCTCTCTCCTTCTAATAGAGTGGCGTCATGTGATCCACCTGTCTAGGTGACGCCCAGTGCCAGGCCGGCATGAAAAAGGATCATTTGCTCTTCCACTTCACTGGAGGGGTTTCCACAACTTCATGTAATGGACGTCTTACCCTTTATGCTAATTCCTGATGGACTCTGTAGAAGTGGAAACTGGATACACTTAATTAGTTGTTTACTTTAACTTCTTTCTCGGTGTATCCGGGGTTAATAAAATAATAATAAAAAAATAAATAATATAATGAAAATTGACTGTTTTCAAAAACTTCCCCTAAAAGCGGGGGTGCCCAAAAAACCGAGTGTAGACCACCCCTGGGGTCTGCCCCAAACCGGGGTCGTACTGTAATGATCAAATGGAGAAATTACTACATAAGTTGATTCCTGAAATGTCCTTTTTTTAATATTACAGGAATATTAAAATCAGTATTCTTTAGCAAATAATATGCCTTAGATATTGTAAAAAATTGTAATTCAATTTTATTTAAAATATTCGTTAATGAATTATGTCACCGTCTTGTACGTGGAACTCCATCTATTTTTTTCGCATTTTTATAACATTTTCCTGACTTTTCATTTTATTAATTTAAATATACCAATTTTTTGGCATATTGGTTAGGTGTCGGGCAAAAGTGGCATAGGTTACAAGTTCGATTCTCGATGCTGTTCACCTGGTGGGAGGTTCCACGCATCAACGATGTAAAAAGGGCTTACGAGTGACGCCGTTGTTACCTGGTGGAAGGTTCCGTCATCACTGGATATTCACTGCGGAACTGGATAGTCTAAAAAGGACCCACACACAATAAAAAGCAAAAAAAGTGAATATCATTCTTTGGTTCTACGATTAGTCAAAATTAACTGTTCTTTACTTAAATAAAGTGTGTGTTCTGCCTATGCGGAGCTTAAATATTATGGCTCTCGTGAAAAGGCTGTTATTATACCAATTTTTTCAATGGCATTTGACGTCTGGTCATAATTCAATATTTTCCCGCTGAAACCATATAAGGAGCATATCTGAAATGAGTCATAGAAATTTTTTCTCTCAATATTAACGTTGCTAATAGCATCAACAATCACTTGCCATAATGCGGATTTGGGGGATAAATCAATTGGAATACAACCAATTATATCTTTGAGGGTTTTTTATTGTTCTAACAAGACAATTAACACATTTACCTGTACCTACGTCAGTTTCGTGGATCATTAAATAATTTTGTCATTTGAAATTATTTCAATAATTTTTAAAACTTGACAATATCACGGCATTTGGTATCCGTAGGGACACAAGTACCATATTTGTCGGAAAAGTTTACGATTGCGGGATTTTGTATTATAAAGCGGTATATTTCCAGTTAAAAGTGCTTAAGCAAAATCATTAGCAAAGTATTGTTCGTATTTGGAATCCTTGAAACATGTGTTGATTTGCCTGTGGTTTGGATAAACCATTGCGATGAACCATTAAAACAATCTTCAGTCCGATGAAAAAGAAAATTCTTTTGGATATTTATTAAAAATAGGAAAAACTCCTTTAGAATCGAAAATTTTGTTTTTCGGCATTACGACAACAAACGACAATTATTATTATTACTCCTAGGATCACTGGGTCAAAGGGAAGAAATAAAAGTTCTCAACTAAGTGATCCCAGACCGACAAGGGAAGGAACGAGTCCGAAGGGGTCGAGAATCCTGAACAGCTCTTCTCATTGGACATGGCATAGGCTCAAAATTTCTGTATAATTGTAGATACTTCTATAGTGTATGATATAGAGGGCATCTCGGTAAACTAGCATCCTTTAAGAGTTTCCGTTGTAGTTCGATTAAGAAATTTTCAATGGGCTGGATTTTGTGTTGTGGTCCAATTAATCCTATTGCAGTCTCCTTGATTACGGATAGTTTCAATGCAGAGGATCGTGAAATCTACATTGCCCACAATTTAATTTTTAATTAAATTTTTTAATTAATTTCTTTAATTAGAATTTTTAATTAATTTTTAACAACTCACCAGTAGGCGGGTGCACCACATGACACCAATCTATTAAAGATAAGAGGAACAGAAGAAACAAACTAAATTCTTCAATCAAGTAGCCGCATAGCACCACATCAACGTTGACACCATGCGGCTAGTCAAACCATCCCCATTGAATTTATTAGCCATGTTTTGAAGGTATTTTCTACGTTATTATTTATTTAGCACCAAGACAACGGTAAAACCAAACCGTGACCACGATGCATTAAAATTTAAAATAAAATTTTAAAAAAGTGATACAATAAATAATCGAAATATTAGTTTTTACACTAAAAATATGATATTTTAATTTTCTTAAAATTATGGTGTTTTGGTTATTAATAAAATTTTTCGAATAAAATTCAATTTATTTTCCCGCTTTATATATTTAATATCTGTATCCTTGGTATCAACAAGTTTCCGTGACGTCTTCCCCAACATTGATAGAAACAAATCTTCCCTTTTCCTGGAAGTTAGTGTCTACATGACACGCCTTCACTACGATAATTATTTTTGTTTAAGAGAGTATATAAACAGAATCGGACTACCACAAGACCTCTTCTCTTGTCCTTCTTTGATTTCTGATCTCTGGGACGCTACAAGCAACGCTCAAATGAAGAAGTATCAGCACTTCCTCTGATAAAATGGGAACTTGGAATTTCTTCAAAATATAAAAATGATCTCAAATTCAGAAGTGTAATAAGAAATTTTTTTAAATTTATGTTTTTTACCGCCATCAAAATTAAAAAGTTTTTTTTATCGAAAACAAAACGAAAATAATATTAAATAATGAATAAAAAATAGAAACTTCATTGAGTATTTTCAAAGAACATTCATTGGAAAAGTTCATTTTAATAAAGTAAAGCCTTTAATTTGGTTAACATTTTGGTCTTGTCATGATCGAGTTATAAATTATATTTCAAAAAGTACAAATGCTGTTGAAGCATGGCATAGATCACTGAATGCCCAGTTTAGGACTGCAAATCCAAATATTGCAATTTATTGAGACGTACGTAAAAATCTGATTTGATTTTATTCAAATTAAGAAAGGCAATTATTTACCAATAATCGATGCTGTTCACAAAAAGAAGCAAAGCTGAGATTAGTAAAAGATGCAAGAATGCTTGCAAATGATACAAAAACCTATTGATAACATTTATTGTTTGAAATTATGTTAAAATTGTTATAAATTTTAATCAATTAATTTGTGACGAGGTGATGCCAGTCTTATTGTGGCGAGTTAGCATCAATTGTCACTCGGCGAGTTGATTCCTAGTATATAAACAGACTCGGACTACCACAATACACTTGAGTGGATCACCCACCATCTATTAAGAAATAAAATGAGAGTTATGTGGCCTATTGAATTGACTTTTTAGTTAATTTTTTCAATTAATTTAAACAATTAATTTTTTGAGAATATTCTGTTTATGTGAGAGGATTTAAAATATTATAATTTTTTTTTATCAAAAAGTTAGGAAAATAATCTTTAAAATAAAAGAAAACAGCATAAGCTAACAAATAAGTCATTCGTTGTGTGTATTGGTGGACATTTATTATTAAATTCTATTTAGTTATTAATATATACATATTTTTAATAATTCTCATTATTTTAGAATTAACTATGGAACATTTTTCTAACCAATTTATTCCACCAGAACGGGCGCCTGGCAAACGTCGCCTCAAACCCATCTCCTCCGACAGAATGGACGAAATCTACAAGATCATGAAAGATGAGAGCGATGAAAGTGACTCCACATGTATGGATGGGTCTGTCGAAAGCGATGGTTCTGAGCAATCAAGTTTCGAGTCTGAGATCAAAATCGAAAAAGAAATGGAAGTCCCAGAAGCTGATGGACGAGATCCTCAGCCTCACTGCATGATCTGCCTAAACGAGTAGTTTTACTAGCTCATTCAGTTCTTCTAAGGAGGAGGTCGTTGTCTGTGATTCATGTGGGGTTTCCGTTCATGAGGGTTTCGTTTTTTTGTGACTGCAGAGTGTTATGGAATTGCTGATAACGAGGCTATATGGGACAACATTAGTTTGGAATCCACAGTTTCAACGGAACCATGGTTCTGCAAGGCTTGTTTGGAGTCCGAGATGAATCCAAGCTGTGCCCTCTGTCCCAACAGTGGAGGAGCCTTCAAGAAGACGTTGTGTGGAAGATGGGTCCATCTGATTTGTGCTATGGTGGTCCCTGGGGTTCTCTTCGATGCCGACGACTCCTTCGATGGAATTTCGCTCATGGAAATTCCTTATTCTAGCTACGGAGCCAGGGTACAGTATATGGTTACATAAGAAATGTTCGATCTGTGCGGACTGGAGGTTTGCCTCCACAGGGGTGACGATTCAATGTGATTCCGGGCTTTGTAAGACCTTTTTCCACGTATCCTGGTATCCTTAGTTTGATCTATTCAGTGCCTTGAGGGATGGATTCCTATGCAGCTCATATGAGGTATGGGGTCACTTTACTGTAGGAGAACGCGTCAGGGACTGGGTTTTCCTACTTTTACGCTCAGTGTGCCCAACACAGTACCCCAGAGCAGGTCCTGAAGCGGAAACGACTATGGACTGCCTCTCTTTTGAGTGCACAGCTCAACATGGAGAAGATCGGGTCCTATTCTGGTGACCACCAAGTCGGGGACCGTTTATATTTTTAGAAACATAACAAATCGGTACTGGCTGCTATGAAGGTCAAATATGAGAAGGATCAGCGAGAAATGATCAAGTCATTCGACATCAGGGGACTCTTTGGTGTCTTTTCACGTGACTTGTCGACCTCCGCAAGTGCCCTGAGGCGATTACTGCGGAAGGCTGAGATCATGAATATCAACACAAGCATCAATGTGCAGGACTTTGATGTCTCCAAGCTGTGGTATATCCCTCCAGGCTTTACTCCAGCTTATGTCCACTACTTCTTGGGTAAGATTTGTTGGTTCTATTAGATCGTGATAAACGGATCGGGGACATGAGAATCACACTGTCGACCCTCAAACAAGAAAACGAATTACTGAGAGAGAAGGAGACTAAGCTTATTCAGAACTTCGAAATGGTTTATCAGGTCCTTTACTCCAGGCAAAGAAAAATACTGACGATTCGACTTCAATTAGGGAGAAAATGATTAAGTTATACTCTCACATTTCTGATATTACGGGAAGGGTTTGTTTTTGTGTAATTCTTTGGTATTTGAATTGCAAAACAGCATAAATTCTTTGCCTAATGTTCAATCTTGCGGAAATGTAATGCCTAAATTCAAGGTGGCCAAGTCATCTAATCAAAGCAAGGCTAATATAGAACTGTATGACTTATTTATGAGCGCAGGTGTTCTATCTGTGGGAGTAGAGGACAACAGCATTTGCTTGTGAGGTGTGCAACCTGTGATAAGTCTCAGCATATTCATTGTCTTTCTCCCCCGTTGGAGTCAGTCCCAAAAATTGGGATGGGATATGCATGGTTTAGTTGATTAGTTATCCTAGGCGTTGTTCCTCCTGCCACGTGACAGTAGATTTTAAGGAATCCATTCAAAAGGCGGCTAGTGACACCCCAATAGCACGTGTTCGTCGTCCAACAGCCAAAATGTACGTTACAATCCCAGAGAACATCCAAAAGAAAAAATACGTAAAAAAGACTAAGAAGAAGTCAAAAAAGAGAAAGTAAAGAAGACTGAATCATCAGATTTACCCAAACCAAAGAGAAAGTACACAAAAAGAACCAAAATTAACACAAATAAAACGACTGTGGATCAATTGAAGCCACAAATCCCTCAGCACACCTGTTCTAGTACTTCGGTTGATTCTCCCCAGCATGATTCACAGGAAGATGTGGTTAACGATGGAAGGGACATCAAACTATGCGATCTGGGGGAGGTTACTTTAACAGATATTCCTTTTGTGGATGACTCGAAAGAGGGTGTAGCTTGTAGCCATAATGATGAGGTCACATTAGTGAGTGACCCTGAGGATAGCATACCCATCATGTTACTGACTGATCCGGCCTTTACAACATCTAATAATCCACTGTTGACGGACCAAACTCATATAAAGGAGACCACGGAGGATAAAATGGATACTGAAGAGGGTGCTCCTGTTAGAAAGCTGTTAAAAACAGGGGTCAGGAGAATCGGAGAGGAAATCAAATTTTCAAATCCTCCAAAACTGCAATCTCTGGGGGACTTGAAGTTGACATGTAACAGAACAAGTAGCATTACCAGGCCAATTACTATCAACAGTGCATTTGACCCCCCAAATGTATGAATATGCTTATTCTAGCTTTCTGTTATGGTTAAAATTGACAGAACCTGCTATAAATGTGGTGGTGTGTGCACGTCTGATGACCCGTTTACATCCTGTACCACTTGCCTCAATGTGGTTCACCAAAGATGTCACACTAACTCAGTGCCATGGAAGTGTGTCAAATGTGTGGGCATTGCTGAGAAATCCCCGTTATCTGAGACTGTGTGTTCTCCCTCAAAGTATTTGTTGACTAATTGCAGCGTGATTAACAGTCAGTGTGTTGTCGGGAAAAGGAAGTATACTAAGAGGAAGAAGGTTGATATGTCTCCGTCGGTGAAGGAGTCCATTGGTGGAGAATCCAAACCTAAGGTGGGAAGACCTCGAAAGAATTTCCAGAGAAGTGAACCTGTGGTGACGTCTGACTTAGTCTATACGAATGTTGTGACTAAAAGTGGAAGGATTACCCGTCGGGTATCCTCCATCTTCCCTGATAGTAATGATTTGGAGACGACCTCTCTATTTTGTGATCCACTTACACGTGAAAAGACCTCATATAGTTCAAATGAATCAGACGTGGTGATCTCTGGAGTTCTGCCAATTAAAGAAAAGGAATCTCTGTTTGGTAGTTATCAGTCGTATGAAGGAGACAGTAAATTTAGTTTATTTAGTAATGACGTCGATAATCCTCCGAGTGTGGTGATTGGAGGATGTTATTATTGTGGGGAGGATGTTGTTAATCAGAACTCTTTCATAAGATGCAGATTTTGCATTAATGTCGTACATAGAAGCTGTTATTCTGGACATTTTTGGAGTTGTCCTGATTGTTCGTGACTTTATGTTAATATATGTGTGTCTCTTATTTTTTGACCACTTTTTACTAGTATTTGTTATCTTTCCTTTTTTGGTGATTGTTGGATTTGTTTTGATTCTTAATTTTTAAGAAATTTAAGACCATCAAGAAAGGTCAAACTGACTAATTAGGCGACCCCTGCGTCTTATAGCTACCCAACTGCTTTCCGGAAGTGCTTTCTGTTGTTTCTCAGAGGAATTCTTTCGAGGTGCCCTTATATGTGGTCGATCGAAATTTCCTCCGTGAGCCATCCTTTCTCTAAATGGTTTGCAGAAACGTAGGAAATACTGGTCATCTCTCAACCTCGCCTTTTCTGAAGGAGACTGGCGGTGGATGTGCTCGGATTGCATAAGCCGTATGGTTTTCATCTTGAGAGAGTTTCCAGGTGGAACAAGCATATGCAATTGTTGGGATTATAACTCTAAAAGCTTGCTGATACAAGCTGTAGGTTGGGAGGAAGCTCTTCCTTAAAATGAGTTCTAAAACGTTTCACTTTGAATTTCCTTTGGTTAACACTTCCTTCACGTGAATGGAAAACATCACTAGAGAGTTGAAAGATACTCCAAGAGCTATAAGTAGGGGAATTTTTTTGACTTTATAAATTTGAAATTTTGTCCTAAAATTGGACTTTATTGAGTTTAAAATTCAAAAAATTGACTTTATTGACAGATTAAAACTGGAATAACACTAAAAATAAAAAAATCAATAACAAAAACTCTAAAAATTAAAAAATCAAAATCAATAAAATTTTTAACTTTATTGACAAAAATCGCCATAATCATAAGCTTACTTACAAGTTTACCATAAGTAACGGCTTCTTCATCCTTTTGTAATGTAAGATACTCCAAATACTAGCGCACGAGTGTTTATGGCAGCGGCGTTTGACCAAAAGGCTCACATCGAGCTTTGGTTGTCCCGAATTAAGAAGTAACGGCTCACCATGCTTCTGAAAACGAAAATTCCAGACTAAGTGGGAGAATTACTCTGACTCCTTTTTAATGAGGGTGCGTTGGATGACATTTTAGGATTAAAATCACGTGGAATAAATAGTATATCTGCTTCCATAAAAAACGTGGTTTTGTTGTGGTAATGCCTGTTGTGAGAAAAGCACCAAGAAAGAATATTATTGTAAAGAAAAAGGTCGTGTCTGACCAAAGTATTGAAAAGTCCTTGGAAAAGAACATTGAGTTATTCCTAAGCGAAGTGATGGAAATTCATCTCTAGAAGCAGCTGACCAGCATGTGGATATGACTGAGTGGTCTCTCTTGAAATTACTAATCCTGTGTTTGGAAGGATTCATTGTTTTAACACACTGGCCAATTTGGAGATTGCACGTAAAGCTCGAATTAGCCTGAGGAAATCGGCTCTTTCACAATTGAATTCTCCAATACTAATGACCGTGACGCTGTTACTACGGAGCTTGAAAAAAGTTTCCCGTTTGGTTTGGATGGCAGAGTTTCAGCACTGATTTTACGCACAGCTGAAGTGGTTCTGAGGTGGATCCCCTCATGGGTTACAGACGGAGATCTTCGTATATTCTTGTTGGAGACTCTTCAGCCAGGATTTTCTTTCAATCGCTTCAAGAAAGACGGCTACAACTTAGTGTTGGAAAATTGGTCGTCAAATCAAGAGCTGAGGATGGATTACATGTTGGTTTCCAGAAATTCCGCTGTGAATGGTATCAAGACTCTGCAATCAGATGCTTCAGATGCCAGAAATTTGGTCACGTGCATCTTGATGCACTAAAAAGGAAAAATCCCTGATTTTCGGGGAAGAGCACGGAATGAGCAGTTGTCACTCCAAAGGAAGATAGGATAGGAAGTGCATCAACTGAGAGCCTTTTGGTCACCTCGCGTGATATGGAGGTTGCCCGGTTGCAAAGACTGCTACTCAGGAGTTGCGCCTCCGCAAAGCGAACCGTCATGCACCACAAACCACACAGCAGCGCATTTTTACACGATCAGGAGACACCGTGAGCGCTGCTGGTTATTTGAGCGAATCTCGCTCACCGTCCTGAGAGGGAATAGTCACGTAGTCAGGGTGGTCGCTATTTGACCATTTGCTCACTTTTTTCCTTAATAAACTGATTTATTTTTGTTTCTCTTGAATCTCAGAGCATATTTTGAGTTAGAAAAAGAATTGGCGACCTATTGTTGAAGGATCTGTGATATTTTTCTCATTCCGAGACATTTACATTTATTTCTCTTAAATTATTAAGCGATGACATTAAAATTATTGACCTTGAATCTAAAGAGATCAGTAAAAGTGCTGTCAGATCGGCATCAGAATACCGTTGAAGTGTAATGTACACTTGGCAAGAGTCAGGGAAAAGAAAATGATGCCTGGAGAGGGTGCGAAAGACGAAGACTTATCAAAGTTGAGGAAATAATAAATGAATTAGGAAACAGGCTGAAGGCCGAACTTTTGGAGCGAAACATAACTTCCAAAAATACGAAGGATCCAAAGTGAAAACATAACTTCCAAAAAATACGAAGGATTGCTTTATTACTTGATATTGGCTGGGATGTTTTTCCAACTTTTTGCATTCTTTTATTACTCACAGTTGGATACCCAATGGCTAGTTGTGAACGTTCTTATTCAAAGTTAAACAGATCAAACATATTTGAAGTCTTTGATGTCAAATCATCGCCTATCAGATTGAAAAAAAATTCCCAATATCCGGTAAACCTTCACCTAGATCAAGGGTCACATCAACATTTTTTAAATTTTATTAAAGAAAAAAATAATAGTGTACAAAATATTATCTAACCGAAAACTAACTCTTTCATTTTATTAAGACTCATTAAATTCAACAAACGGGTAGAGACGGACATTTCGCTAGAAGGAAGAATTGTAAAACACAGATTGGAGTTCTTTGGGCATGTTGTCCGCTTTGATTCCCTGGAAAGAACCATTATGCTGAGCAATATATTGGGAAGAGAAGACCTGGCCGATCGAGGACTCGGTGGCTATCCACGATGGAAGACCTCATGGAAATGCCTATATCAATGCTACTCCAAATTGCAACGGATCGGGGAGAGTGGAGGAAACTCGTTCATGAGATCTCCAAGGGTCGGACACGACTTAATTGGACAACATAACATTAAACTCAAAAGTCTCTTCCACCATTCTATCAGTACTGATAGCTTGTTGTTTCAAATTTGACATAACTACGTCTTTGTCAGGTGGGGGTGGCACAAAAGGAACGGGAAGGGTCTTTAAAAAAATCAGGGTGGTTACAAATGTCTTCAATCAATTTGCGACTGGCAAATTCTGTACTGATTCGTTGTCTATATGTGACAATCATAATCTCCAAAATCTTCTTTAATAAATGTACATGTCCACTCGTTTATGTTCAAAGAGACTGCATATTTCGAAATGTAAGATGTCACCAGACCATCCCAAGTGAGGACTACCGGGACAACCTTTGCCGAAGACTGCACTGAGTGAGACTGAGTTTCCTTTCATGTAAATTCTCTGACGATGTTATTCCCACTTCAAGAAGGAATATAAAACTGTTTTTTTATAAACAGGAAGATCTGGTTTGTTTTGTTTGACTATTGAACCAGTTTTAATGAAGGTGTCCTCCAATCCCTGTGAATAGGCGTCTTCGGTTTTGATTTTTTGTCAAGGTTCGTCTGAAAAGGCTTCCAAAAGCAGCAGACAACATATGGCTTCTTCTTTAGTTTCACAATCGGAAAGTCGTACGCTGAACTAAAAAATTTGTTTGTTTTTTGGCAATAAGTATAAAATAAATTTTTTCCCCGACTGGTGCAATACCTTGTTGCAAGAACCTTATGATTCAAATTGATCTTCAGGACCAGAGTCCCCCAACTAGGAAAATTCGTCATAAGTATGTCGATCATGAGATTATTAACAAGCAAATTGAATAATTTCAAAATATGCTTCTCATTGTTTTATGACTTTTTGTAAGGGAAACAGAAGAAAGAGTTCAATTGGGAGATCTAATCAACGGAAGAATTAAGGAATGGCCACGTTTGCGGGGTTCCGTAGGTTTAAACGTTAAAACGGAGGAGCCTAGTGCTTTAATTCCATCTAGTCAGATTTTTAAATTACAAAATTTGGCTTAAACCATGAACTTTATTAGATTAATAATTATGGCAACCAGAAATAACAAAGTTTAAAAAAATAACGAAAAAAAAAATTTAAAAAATAGCACAAAACACCAGTTTATTTTTTAAAATACAATTAAATTTTTTTTAAATAAAATAATTTTTTAACAATTAAACAAATGTCAGTTGAGGAAGCCTGCTGCGTGGATTGCGATCGAGTTCCCTCGGAGTGTGGCCATTCAAATCTTTTGTCTTAGCCCTAACCCTTCTCGTTGATCCCTTTTCTTTCTGGCAACAATCCTTTGAGTTCTCGCAAGAACTCAGCTGTCATTGGACCAACGGATCCCGATGATTCGGTCGCAACAGGAGTAAATCGGTAGTGATCCCCGAGGCAAGAATATTTCTTGATTTTTAGGTTCTCCGCAGTCGAAGCAGCTGCTCCAGGTGTCTGAACCGATTTGAAAATATTCGTGCTTGAGAACGTGTCTACACAAGTTGCGTCCCGGGTCATCCCGTCAGGTCTCTTTCCAAATCCTCGATCAAGACCCACTGGTTCAAGCTGTGCTGGGAAGCCTGTAGCCTTCAGAGCTCTGACGATCACATCGTTCAGAGCAGCATGACGTGGTCCTCTTCCGGCGCTTCTTCTGCAGGATAGCGGGTGCAGTCCCTTCGCATCAACTGTTTTCCCGCATCGGCATCGGTGCTCCTGGCAAACGTTTAGTCCCAGCCTTTGTCCGATTCCAATCCTCAAAGAATCGTCGTCCAAAAAGGTCCCGAGGTTTGGGCAAAGTATTGCACCAAGCCATGCTCCACTCCCTCCACTTGAAGCTGACACCAAACAAGCCAGACGATGTTGATTTGCTATCGCTCCTCCAGGCAGGACACACACTTTGTTTAAAGCAAAGAACATTTATCATAACTAATCGATAAAAGTAAACCAAGGAATGCATTTCAATTCGTTTTTCTTTTTGTTGGGGTGGGTCTTTTCTTAGAACATCCGGTTCCGCATATCATGTTCACTGATGACGCCTTCACTCGTCAAGCAAAGCGGTTAATACCATTTGGTTTCCCTTATATCCTACCTTTTTTATTTTTTATAAAGTAACGACTGTTCCCCAATAATTCTTGTAGCCTATCATCTCATCCCAAAAATATCTCCATTAATGGAAACAACATACATGATTTATAGGTCGCGTCCATTCACAGAAAACTAATTTTGATAGATTTTTACTCCCATCATGAATTATTTTATCTAAATAAATGCATCCACTACGATCCATCATAAAACTATGCGGAATTTTGAGCAGAAGCTATATCAATAGAATTAGAGTTCAATTAACCACCACTCTGGTTGGACTACCAAATGATTCCTGATTTTTCTCATAGTCGAGGATCAATTACCTTTGCTTAAATTTATCTCCTTTCTTCAAAAACTGTGCAATCAATGCATCAAAGCTTTAAGATATTTAGTTGAATATTATCTTTATAATATTTTGAGCTTCCAAATATAGTGAAGCTGAATTTGAAGCTAAAATAAAACCTTAGAACGAAAAACGTATTACTAAGCTACTAAACGAAATATTAAAGATTTCGAATTTCCTTGAATTTCACAGGAAATAAGTAGATTTTCGTTTAAATAGGTCATTCTTATTCAATAAGCTTCAAAACTCATATATTTCCCCATTCCTCTAAAGTTAAAACATTGGATGCTACAACTGAGTCTCAAACAAATTAGTTTCCATAAAAAAGTCGGGAGAAGGGCACTAAAACCAGGAAAATTGAACGGATCGTATAAAGCATTACACATTTCTTATAAAAGTCACATCATCACCTCTGACATTTTCTTGATCAATAACTAGGTTGTGGCAGCTCTTGGATTTTCCAAGAATAAGGTTACATTCACTTCTATGAATTATTGTTTTATGACGAAAACCAGTCAAGACACCCATTTAGTTTAAAATAAATAACTTATCGAAAAGATCCGGTAATCCTTTTACGTAATCTTTCCACCATAAACGACTTTACTGTTTTAATAAACTTATTTCTGAAGGAATTCTCATGGGATTAGATTCTTCGGGCGAAACTGATCCACAACATTAGCCATCTTAGATAAATCATATTTAGTAAAATATAGGTCACTCGTCGATCATCGCTTATTTAACTGGTGGACTCATAATCTTCTCAGAATAATTTTAATGATACAAGTCAAGAGATAGTGGTTAGGTGTCGGGCTAAAGTGACTTAGGTTATGGGTTCGATTCTCGCTGCTGTTCACCTTGTGGAAGGTTCCACGCATCTACGATGCTAAAAGGGTTTACGAGTGACGCCGTCATCAGTGGATACTCACTGAGGAACTGGATTGTCTAGAAAGGACCCACACACAAGAAAAAGAAAAAAAGAAGTGAAGATCATTCCTTGGTTCTACGATTAGTTAACTGTTCTTTACTTAAATAAAGTGTGTGTCCTGCCTATGCGGAGCTATATTATGGCTCTCGTGAAAAGGCTGTTATTATTATTAAGTCAAGATACCTGTCCTGTCAATCTAAGACCTGTCAATCTTTTTATGTTAACAAACTAAGTGAATTCATGAACTCATTTTTTAAATTCCAGGAAAAAATAGATTTCATTTATAAATCAGATTTCGCTTCACGATGACAATGTTATTCTATATTTTTTTTTGACTCTTCTGGTAAATATAAATAGATGCTGACACTTTTATAGTACGAGGTGAAATAAAGGCGAACTTTGAAGGTCATGGCTATTTCATCACTGACTTTGAATTTGATCAACAATACTATCCGCATTATTGAACTCTCTCTGGTGATCATTAATAGCCGTTCTGAACTTGAGTTTTTATCTTGTATGGTTATTAAGTAGCTATAATAATAATAAATTTTTGGATAGACGGAAAAATATCAAATGGTAAATATATTTTATTTAATGGATTTTCTATGGTTAGGATTTTTTATCATCATCAAGCCTTATTCCGGAATTACAAATGATCGTTATAATAAATACAATTACTATGTAGATCCCTGTTATGAAGAAATAAGAGTTCAACATCCCGATGTGTATATGTTAGGTGTTTGCGAAAGAGGTTAGATATATATTTTAGTTTCAGATAGCATTTTTTCTGAACTTAGAAATAATTTTAATCATATAACCCCTAAGAAAAAATTACTTCCAGAAGATGGCACATGTTCTGTAGGTATAATAAGATTTAAACAATATTATTACTACAATGGCTTCATCTATATACAGATAATGGAATATAAGGATATCTCTAAAATTATCCAAGAATGCATAGAAAACTCTGCTTCCCTTTTATTGATTGAAAGTGAAGCAGAGAATAATTTTGTTCATGGTATTTTCTTTCATTCGTCAGCCAGCAACGTGTTGTATTACAAAAAATAATTTTGTTTATTTTTCTATAATGCAATTTTTTGCAATTACTTTTTTTTGAAATTTTTAAAATGAAAATTGCAATTTTCTGGTTGACTTAAAAATAATGTTCATTTTGCTTAATTATCGAGGTAAAAACCTCTGTTTTGAGGATACCTCTGATTTTAGGGAATTATTATTACTATTAAAAAGCACTCCCGAGAAAACATAAAATTAGTTAGGTTTCTCTTGTGCCGTATTTCGAATCATCCTTTCCGTCAGCTCCGACCATGATCTTCTGTTGCGCGCTGGTTCTCCAGGTGTCCACCATTTCCATTATAATGTCAGATGCTGGCCATACTATTGTAGCACAGTGAATCAGATCCTGTTGACTGAAAATCCGAAACCATAATGTCGCCAGACCGATGGGAAGGTAAAAAGGTGGAATCTGCAAACAGTTCTGTACATTGTACGGTCGTTTTTGTCTCTTGTAGACAGCAGACAGAGATGTCATATTTTGTTAGATGGTTGGTGTGTCTTGTAAGGCTGTTTAAGTTTTCTGCAATTAAAAGATCCCAGACTGAACGGAGAAGTTGGTAAAGAATACGAATAAGACATAGTGCAATAGAGGCATCATCACCACCTCAAATAAAAATTTTGGGGCATTAAGTTGCCAAATTAGAGGTTAAACTGTATGTTCTGATTATTTAAATAAACTTATTAATAATTTAAAATTTAAAGGGATTGTAATAAACATTTAAATTTGATTTAAATTTGAATAGTCAATATTTATTTTAGTAATATCTCTGTGATGCACAAATCTCACAACTACAACACACTAGAACATTGTCAGACCAACATCTTCAGTCTGGTGCCCTTATATTCTCACTCAGATGGAACTCCCCAACCTCAAATGGTTTCGCTACACCAATCCGAACAAATCAAACATCTTGGGGACGCCGTCATTCGAATATACAACGAATATCGCCGTGAAAACGTCCTCGCTGCATGGAGGCTTGCACAAGGCCACTACGAGCTGTGGGTCTTCTGTCAGGGGCAAGAAATGCCCCCTAAAATAATTCAGTTGGCTAAAGATTTGCAAGGTACCCAGTCACCTTTAGGAAGTGGTCAATAAGGGCAGCTGGGAGGAGGGAATGCCATATGAGGTCAGAATTATGCTGTTTAGATCGATTCATAACTCCATTGAAAAGTTGTTAACTTTTTCATACTTAGAGCTCTTGGACTAGACTTTCTACGCATGGGTCACCGATTTGTGGACAAAAAGTCAGAGGTCAACTTTTCATTTCGGTTTTTTCTACACGAAACGACTGTTTGTGCTGTTCTAATGACTTTTGGCGGGACAAAACTATCAGCCCAACCGACCTGTCAGAACAGAGCTTAAAGGGAAAGAGAGGTTGTGCACTAAATTAATCATAAGCAATTTTGGCTCCTTGGGGGGTAGTGGCTACGTGCATAGGACCAGCGACTAACTTATCTCCAGATTACGTGGCTTCACTGCACGCAGACTGGACAAATCATTTTAATTTGCCGCCTAACTACTTTAAGAGTAACCCTCTTATACTGGACATTAAAATCGGTCCCTGTATTGCTTATTATAGGCAAGAACATAAAGATTATCCACCCAGCAGCCTTGGTTCTGATTATGGGGGATTTCAAGTCTAAGGAAGAAGAAAAATCAGAGGATCCAACCCTTCCTAATCTAAAGCCCTATTCTTCCCAATGTGGTTGTGGCAAGTTGTCTCTTAGAATAATTCCAGCTGCGAAGTAGACTGTCACCTGAAAAGAAGCGTAGTAAAACCAGTTTCAAAGTCCACTACCCCCTCGAAGTCTCCTACTAAAAGACTCAAGATTAGTCGGAAAGCAGAAAAACGAGTTACAAAAGCCTCGTCAGTTCCATATTCTGTTAGGAGGGGAAAGTTTGTGTCCATTAGGTCGAGTCGACTGAAATACATTAAAAGCATACTTAATGAAACGAAAGAATCCGCCAAATTTAATGTAAAACAGGTTGATCGCCAATTAAATAATAATGACACTAAATTCAAACAATCTGAAGAAACTAAAAAAAGCATAAAATCAAATGTATAATACTAACATTAGTTAGACGATTTTAAAAGTCCCCAAGAAGTTCACAATCTGTCCTGAGGCTTACTCTCTCAAGGAGAGGAGGCCCAATATGGTTAACCTGCCAGTTTATCGCCAAACTCTGTCGTCCACCCATTACAGAGTTAACCCTCCGTTGATGAGTACTAAGTTTTGTGATTTTAGCCCCAATAAAGATGCAAATTCATCGTGATTGTGCTAACTTTTATATGCTTAACAAAACTCCTCGACAACCTCAACCCAAGATCGTTCACCCCACAGAGGACTCCGTTCAGGTTGGTTTAGTTGTGACCTCAGAATTTGATTATGGGAAATGCGCTATTTTCCGTGTTTGTGGGTCTCCAGGACTCTCTCTTTAACCTCTTTACCGACGTCAACTTTGATCTGAGCACTCTTTGTGTTTGTAATATGACAACAAAGTCCCCTTGGTACCTGTCATATTCAAGTTGGCACTCAAACCGACTAGAAAACTGCACGTGTGGTTACTCAGCGGCAGCAAACAGAATCAATACTCGAATATCCACTATGTTCTTCACCGACGAAGCTGGTCTTAGACAGTGAGGGTTCATTAATTTTAGGAATTTGACTCCAAACTGTACACTGTGGACTGAGAAGACAAGGATTGTTGCCGAACATTGCATCAAGGGCACTGTATTTCCGCAAAAGTATGTCCAGTCTACCTCTATTGAACGGACTTGTATGGAATGCGAGTATTTGCAGTCAGTGAGCAGTTCCATCCGTCTATATTTGACGGGAAATGTGGATCAGTTTTGGATGGAAGAGCTTTTGCGGAGTCTGGAATTGTTTGACTTCACGAATGGGCCGGAATTGGATTCCGTAACCACTATGGGGGTAATGAGACGACTGGAGGGACTTTTCGATGAGAATTTGGCTTATCATTCTGGGAAGCACGTTCGTAGGTTGAATTGGACAGCCTTGTGTAAACCATTGATAAAGACTTCGAAGGATCTATGTCATCCTCTGCCAATCCCGTACTTACTGGGATACTCTGTAGAGCAGAAGCACGTGGCGTTTAGTCCGTATTCGATGGTTGGATGGGACAGAATGCAGCTGGGACCGTATTTATCGACAAAATGGCGACCAACAGTGAATTACTTTGTGGTGTTGAGGGGAGGGGAGAGCAGAGCTAAGTGCAGCGAGTACTTTAAAATGGTGGCCAATACGTATTTGAGACTAAATCTTGGAGTTTGTGAGCCTGTTAAAAGTGAATTAATTAATGAAATCATTGCATTTGATGAGAACACTGATTTGGGTGATTATTCAGTTAATTTGTCGGCTTATTTTGGTTAGTTCTTAAATTTAGTTTTAACACTAAATTTTATTATTATTTTATACTATTAGTTGAAAAATTGGATTGGCGGTGTATATCCTATGTGAAGATAATCAATTTGTATATTATCCCCTTTGTCCAACGAATGTTTAAGAATGTGACTGATAAAGGTTTGGTTGTAGTTATATTATAGGCCGTTACTTACATTCTTATCTATTTTGTTGATGACTTTGATCAGACTTGTATTGCAAATACTATTCTCACTGAAATCAACAGAAATTTGGCACCTAATTTAAAGGATAAAGTTAATCTACAGGTAAGCTAGTGTGCCTAATTCAGTTTATTGAGAAACAACAAGTTTTGGGATTTTCAGAAGAGGTCAATCTCTCACGTCGAACAAAAATGATGAACATTGCTTGTTCTATATACTCACAAATCAAGATGATCTTCGAGACCACCTCACCTATATTGGATCTTCCAAAGAAGAACTGAACATCCTGAAGAAAGTAATGCAACATAAACCTTTTAGAACATTCCAGAAAATTCTATGAAAGTATCCCCTTCATTTTAGCGCCAACTATGACCAAAAAATCTATGATTTCCTCTCTGATCGACCGGTCAGTGGAGACGTGTGACTTTACCCTCCATTGTGCTACACCCTATCCCCTAATTTTACTGGAATCTTCGTATCGATATCTGATGAAACGGGGGAGCTGCAGGAGTCCACCATAATAAACATAGCTGCTGCTGACGTGTAATTTAGTTGGTTTTATGTTAGAACCCGAGTGGGGCTTATAGAGGCGGCTTTGTCGAAGATGTGGACGTTCATTCAGACTGCCATCTTTAAAAGTGCTCATCCCTGGCGTCTTGTGATTGCTAAAATGGGGAGACTGGCCATGAGGAATTGACTGGTTGTATTATTGCTGACGTAAGCATGGGCACGTTTAGTAAATCGGTCGAGTGTGAGGAAACTTGGACAGGCCTTCAGGTCCAGCTGTAAACTATGCAGTTGTCTCCCGGTAGATGATCTACCTTCGCTATTGAGTGTGTGTCTTATTTCGATGCACCAACACGACTGTTTGAGGGTCTTCTGGGATGTCTCTAGTCGTGAAGAGTCGATGTTTGGGTCCCACTTGCTACAGACTCCGAGGGACAGTAGTGTGACGCACGTCGCTGTGTTGCCGATGACTGCGGATGCTATCGTAAGGGGGGATAATACTTTAGCCGACAACTCTGGGGGAACAGGCGACGATGTACGACTTCCTTGAGATCGGTGAGGACATTTTGGGAGAGGTTTGTTCGCGGAAAACGGAAAACTGCATGGAACAACTGTTTGTGATTGAACAGCAGCCGTTGGCTGTGGGGTACTTTGTGACGACAGCTCATGTGGAGAGTTACCCGGGATTTTTTGATGGGGGAAATTTGGCTGAGGGCAGTGCACGTGTCTTGAGGGCGGGATTACACTATACGTACCCGCAGATTTACCAGAGTGAGAGTGATCTGATTGTGGCGAAGAGTCAGTGGAAGCACCCACTGGACTCTACAGTGACGACTGAGACGTTGAGACACGTGCTGGAACAGTTTAATGCGCTTTCGTGGCTTAATATGGACCTGACTGCTAATGAGAGAAGGTCTGGACTCCCTCTTCATTTTCAGAATGTTATTAGAATGGCTAATTTATTTGCCTTCCTGAATTGATTTTTATATTTTATTTATCTTTATAGTGGATTTTTATTTAATAATTAAAATTTCTTACACTAATACAGATATGACAAGTCGCAAGGTTTTTATGAACGAAAGTCTATTTAATCAAATTAAAAGACTTTACAAAGTTAAAACAAAAGAAGAGTTGATTGAGATCACCTCGATCAGTAAAAAGAGTTTGAACAGGTGTATACAAAAGATCGAAAGCTGTGAACTCGAGGATCCTACTTTCGGTGATCTTTACAAGACAGTAGGCCGAAAAAAGAAAGATAAAGAAATGTTGAATGTCGAAATGAGATCTATTTTTGGAAATGACAACTCGCTGACACAAGTTGGTCTTCAAGAAAAACTTTAGTGAATCTTTCTAAGTCTCAAATTTTAAGAGATTTAAAGGAGGCCTGCATCACAAGAAAAAGACTCAAGAAAAGGTCCGAAGTTAGATTGAGTACAGAAAATTTGGCAGAAAAGGGAGTATTTTCATCAAGAATGTTAGGGTTTAGAAATCGACCGTTATTATTTTTGGATGAAACCGGGTTTAATTTGCATCATCAATTAATTATGGGTATTCTCCAATTAATACTGAAGCAGTTTTATACCAGCCTAAGTCCAAAGGGAGAAACATCTCAATGTGTTCGGTTATTTCCATAAATGGAAATGAGCATAATATGATATTCGAGGGGTCTTTTTAATCGGGAATCATTTTAACTTTTCTAAATCATGTGATGAAAAGGGATATTTACAAATTCTCGTTTTGTGTGATGGATAATGTTAGATTTCATCAATGTGATGAAATTAAAGATTTCTTTATTGGAAAAGTGTTACAAATGTTTATTTACCCCCTTATTCACCTGACCTGAACTCAATTGAAAACTTTTTTTCTTGTGTTAAATCTTGCCTAAATGTAATTAGACCAAGAGCAACTGTAAGAGGAGAATTGCTGACAAATATCGGATTTGTTATGAGTGGTCTCGAAACCGAGAATTTGTCCTCATATTACAACAGTTTTTGGGAAAGGGTAAATGGAATTAATAACAGATTAATTGAATAAAATACTTTTTTCCTAAATTATTTATTAGTATAATATATATAACTTGGACATCATTTATGGGAATTGGGTAAACATTTATGGGATTGAGTGTATGGATTTTAGTACTACCGTTTTTGCCATTGTATAAGTCAACCGAGGAGTAATGAAATTCAACTTTGTATTCATCGCTTCAAATGTGATTACTACACTCTTTACAAAAAATTCTTGCAAAGATCAATCTAATTTTAGAAGTGAATGGTATAAAATGATAACTACGTAAACATTCAATCATTACCATGTCTAAACGAATTAAATTCTCTGCCAAGTTCAAACTGCAAGTTGTCAACTTTGCCTCTAGAAAGTTTGGCGTAAATGAGAAACTAGTCAGAGATTGGAAACGCAATGCAACAAAGCTAGCAGTGATGCCAAGAAACAAATGTGCTAATAGAGGGAAAAGCTGCCAGTGGCCAGCACTTGAACGAGAACTTGTATGCTGGGTCGAGGAGCAACGAAAGTGTGGGTTTGTCGTCACAAGAAATATGATTCGTCTGCGGGCTTTGGGTTGTGCCAAACAAAGCAAGATTATCGATTTCAAAGGAACTATAAGTTGGTGTTCACGATTTTTAAAGAGAAATGACCTTGTGCTACGACAATGAACTAAACTTGCTGAACTAAAGAGGTAAAGATAACTCTCAATGGAACGATCTTTTTGGAAATAGTGACGATTAAGACGGATTTTGAACTCTATGTAAGCACTTATTATTCTAATTTATTGTTTCTTAACTAAAAATAAATCACTTTCTAAGAATGTTCATTGTTGTTTGTCTCTCTCGGCGCGTAATATCACAGGGTTGCTAAGTAAATAGTAGGGAGTCGACTTATACACCGGCATATACGGTAATCAATTGTCTTTGAATAATTTCCAAAAGGGAGAGTAATTTATACGGAAATGACATGGTGGATAGTGGAATTAATAAATGCTCTGTGGATACCACACTCTTTCCTACCTTAGAAGCGCTGGGTGATTCACTGAATGATGTCGTAAAAAGTATGCTAAATACCCATCCATGATGGCCGTCGGCCTGGTCAGAAAAACTGAAAGCAACGGAATTATGCTAAAAAAAGCCAATGGTGTAGGACCGATGTGTATTGACTCTATTCCTTCTACAAATATCATCGGGAGTGCTGTGAATACATTATTCGTCGCAAAAAACGGTGGAGAAATGTAAAAAAAATATGAAGAGTTCCTGTATGTTGTCGAACCTGAATAACCAATTCATCATCTTAAATTCATTTGTAATTTCAACTACGCTTACATTGCTGCAACGCTAAACGTCCCACTCATCATGGATTAATCAACGGATTGAGACTACTTTAAATAGGAAAGAAAAAATTCGAAAGTTCACGTTTATTAAGTGGTGTGATCAACAAAAATCTCATGGAAAATAAAGAACGAAAAGAAGACAAAGTACGAGGAATAAAGCCAGTACGGACAAATCAGGTATGTTTTTTATGTGGACAATCGAATATCAGGAAATATGGGATTAAATGCACGCAATGTGAATCATTCGTCCATCTGAGCTGCATAAAAATAGTAAAGCTTGCGCCGAGACGCTGTCGAGTTGGCTGTGCCCCTCTTGTATTTGAATGGAGGCCCACAGGCGGGAAAAAATAACTCAGCCAAACTTTACACTGCCACATACAGACCATACTCTCTTGAAGATCTCGAACCTCAGGAAAGCCATGAAGATCCCAGTAAAAATCCCTAAAGGAGTACGAATTGCCGCAGCAACGTGTCTTTCAGATGCCATTGATCACGCACTATCCTCTGACAGTTGGGAATCCTGGCTAAAACTTATATGCTTTGCACCTGTCGCACTCGGAATACCTACAAAGGAATCTGAGGACAATAATAAAGAAACAAACTCCCGACTCAACTTATCCGGGAAACTGAAACATAATGAATTTTAGCTGTCATACACGCAATACTTGAACATCCACTTAATGTCAATGAGGTAGAAACCAGAGGAGCATTCATCAAAGATGCTTCCAACAAACTAAAGGAGAGAGTAAACCGGAAACTTCTGGAGGGCGACGTGCGGGCAGCCTTACGGGTTATCACGTCCGATGACACAGTATTGTCTTGTACCCCAGAGGTCCTAAATACCTTAATACTAAAGCACCAGATGCACCGACTGACTATGAAAAGTTTTTGAATCCTGAAGGAATTCAGAGATCATCATTACAGAATCCGAAGTGCGCCGCGGAATAACTTCCTTCGCCGCTAGCAGCGGTAGAGGCTTGGAAGGGTTACGTCCTGGCCATATTAAGGACCTTACGTCCACTTACACCTCGGAAGCTGGACGCTGTCTTGTCAAATCAATTACGGACCTAATCAGAAAAATGGTTAATGGCGACATCCCAAAATATGCCAGAGAATTGCTCTTCTCCGCAAGGCTACTTGCTTTCAAAAAACCCAACGGAGGAATCCGCCCCATTGCGGTCGGGAACTATTTTAGAAGACTTGCAGCAAAAGTAGCATCGACCCTGGTGAGCCGACAACTTGGAGAGGAGTTCTTTCCTAAACAAATGGGTGTTAGTATCCAGAACGGATGTGAGGCTGCGGTTCATGCAGCAAGGCGTTTCTTCACACAGAAAAATATTACAAATGAATGCATTGGAATCAAGTTGGACATAACGAATGCCTTCAATTCTCTCAGAAGAGATAAAATTATGAAAACGTGTTGGAAGAGGGCTCCAAAGCTTTTCCCTCTTGTCAATTTATCCTATGGGGAAGATACGTCTCTGGTTTTTGAAAGTGAAATTATTAAATCAAAAATGGGTGTCCAACAAGGAGATCCGCTCGGACCTCTCTTATTTGCCCTGACAATTGATGGTGTTGTGAGTCAATTGATGCACAGCTAAATCTCTGGTACTTCGACGATGCGACAATTAGAGGATCATTCAAAGAAACATACAATTCATTACTTCAAGCGTTACCCGTTTTAAAACACTTGGAATTGGACATCAATATTAACAAATCAGAGCTAATTAATGTCTCATACCCAAACACCGACTTTCTCTCTATCAAGGAGTCTTTTAACGAACTGCTTCCTGGGATCCCGACTGTGCCAGTTGATAAATTATATTTCCTCGGATGTCCACTCAGCGAAAAGAACTCAAGATCTACTTTCCAAAAATAAAGAACTATCACGCCTTGCTAAAAGATTGTCATGTCTCGACTCTCTCACATCCTTCTTCCTGATGAGAAACAACATCGGACTACCCAAGCTTTTATAACTACTCCAATGTTCACCCTGCTACGAACAATACGACAGTCTACTTTCGATAGACAAATCTCTCAAGCAAACAGTCGAGTCAATAATTAACGTCCGCTTCGACGAACTTGGTTGGAAACAATGTAAGCTTCCCTCTGGATTTGGGGGTGTCGGAATGAGATCGGCGCTGGAGGTTGCGTACCCGGCATACCTATCGTCTCTCTCAAGCTGCAGCCATTTGACACGGCAAGTCCTTCATAACACTATTGGACTTCGCTGGAATGAGTCATTTGACGAAGCTTGTCAGAAATGGAACGGGTCCGGACTCAAAATCCCCGAAGACACAACAAAGCAAAGTAATTGGGATAACATTGTCTGCTCCAAAATTTTGGAAGACCTTAAAAAAGAAGCAAATCAACATCGTCTGGCTTGTTTGGTGTCAGCTTCAAGTAGAGGGAGTGGAGCATGGCTTGGTGCAATACCTTGCCCAAACATCGGGACCTTTTTGGACGACGATTCTTTGAGAATTGGAATCGGACAAAGGCTGGGACTAGACGTTTGCAAGGAGCACCGATGCCGATGCGGGAAAACAGTCGATGCGAAGGGATTGCCCTCGTTGTCCTGAAAGGAATTTGATCCGTATTAAAGATTGACAATGGGAATGAGCTCAGGTGATCGCTTTCTGCACACATCAATGATACGATCTCTTTATAACAAATTGAAGGCATCAGTGATGTCCAGCTTTAATCCCAACACGGATTATTTTGGTTCTTTGCGCTTCGCATCCGTTACGTACGCCTAAAGGAATCATAGTTTAATCCCAAGAAAAGGGTTGGTTTCTTCTCGTGTCTAACGTAGGCTCCTCAAAATAAACTGATTTCCGGCCAAAAAAAGATGTTCTGAGTCACTAGTAAATATATTATAGAGTTTTTTATCTTGTGTGGTTTTAGAATTATTAAAATAGCTCTACTAAACAAATGTTTCTGGATAGACGGACGAATATTAAATGGTGAATATGTTTTATTTAATGGATCTGCTATGGTTAGGAGTTTTAATTATCATTAAGCCTTATTATAGACGTGCAACCGATATAATCCCGATAAAACATACGGAATTTTGTAGATCCCTGTTCTAGAGAAATGCGAGTTCGAGATTACCATATGGAGATGTTTGTTGCGTGCGAAAAGAATTTGATATATTTTTTAGTTGCAGATACCATTATTCCTGTAATTTCTATAAATATAAAACTCAGGAATTATATCCGAAAACGGATTTATTAAAGTTCCCGTTTGAATGGAATATCATAATTGGGAATCTAACGAGAATAGAAGTAAGGTGCTAAACTCTGAAACCCCTTATGTAGCAGTCATTGACCTTTGTAGCGGTCTATGGGGAGATATTTTCCATTTCACATGCCGTTCATTTCGGATTATGTGAGTCTAGTTTCTTTGTCAATTATTAAAGATCAGGAGATAGTAGTCAGGATGCTGGAAGACATTCTTTATTTTAAATCAGATATTTTAAATATATCAAAGTCTACATCTGTTACTGAGCTCAGCAGAAGTAAAAATAATTTAAAAAGGTTTTTAATATTAATATTTAGGTGGTCAAAATTTTTGTGGAATTTTTTTTCCAGTTTAGTCGTTCTGTCGTTGGTATTTTACTCAGTTTATAAAAATTTAAGATTGACATAATGTATGAGGGATATTAAACTTAGTTCCCCCTACTAATCAATAATTATAATTTATGGGTAATTAACTAATAAATCCTTGATAACATCTTAATTTTTATTTTATTGACAATAAATAGCACAAAAAAATTATGTCAGAACACACTAAATTATTGATCTATAGGTTTCATACGGATCACCTGATCCTGGTTATAAATTCTCAAGAATGAGAGGCATGATTGAGTGTTGTGCGCATATTGTTTGTAAACAACGACAAGTGGTTCTCTATTTTGCGTTTGGAAGGGTTCAATTCCATCACTTTTAAAAAGTCCTAATATTGGGGATTCGAGAGGTGCTTCTGAATTGCTTGTCCATTCAAAATGGCCTCCATTAATTTTTTCAGGTTTTGGATAAGTTCATCGATAAACATCACGAGATTTTAGCGAAACGACATCTTTATGTAAAAAAGTCATCTTTTTTAAATCTTATAAAATTGATTTTAAGGGGTCCTATGGGTAAGTGGAACATTATCGTTCACCTAACTTCATGGGTTAAGGTATTCTCCCACTTGAACTCCAACAAAAATTAGGATTCTTTTTGATTTATCAATCTGCATGTACCAAGAGCAGCTAGAGAACTCATGATGCTGAGTAGCCATGCAACCCCCATTCGAAACACCTCCAGGCGGACTAGTGTAGTAAATCCTACGGTATACTTATTAGTTGTACACTAAAACATGCTCTCGGCCTTTTAGCTCAACGTGACGCCTGATGACATTGAATCTGAAAGTCTTGGGTTTCGAATCAGCAAGATTGTGTTTTCGGCGATGGTCAATTATCGTCAAACAGATCCCACCCGTAAGGTGATGAGTCCTTTAGGAACGACACAGTTGTTGAAAGGGATCTTCCTACCTTCTCCCTTACCAAATCCACTATTGAAGATTACATTATGAAACTCATCTGCTAAAGAATGAAGTGATTTTCCGAAAAGGTAGGACATGCAACGAAAATGAAAGAGGACGGACCTACTTGCCATTTTTTTGAAGCGGAAGCCTGTAGTGTTATTCAATGTGCATGGTCTTACGAAAATATAAAGAAACATCATCATTATGTTCTTGAGGGGATCTCTGGTTTATGGAAGATCGGAAGTCATCCCGTTCTGAAATCACTATACAGCCAGTACGTCGAGCCATGCATATCATTTGCATGTGCATCATGGGCCCCCTCAATTTCTTGGACGAATGCCCAGAGAATTGCGGCAACCCAAAAAAGAGCGTTTTCCGTTATAGAAAGAGTTTATTCTGCCTAAAATTTAGAAATGCATTCTTTCACATGATTTGACATCTCAAAGAATTCGGGGTGGTGATATCATGTTTAGAGAGTATTAGTTTGTATCCCGATTTACTAACATTTAGGTGCTGGTTGCCATCAAACGTTCACCTGAGAGTGTTAAGGGCTCCCACAAGTCTCTAGGAATCGTTGGTGGTCCTATCCAGTAAGGATTTGATTAATAAAATAGGTTTCCAGACCAATAGCATCACTTTCTCCACCATTAGTGTCACTAATCATTAACATTGGGATAAGAACATCTTAAAAGTATAATGAGGTCGGATCTTCAATATCCTAAAGACAAATATGAAGAAGAATTATTTCAGGATCCTCTACCTAGATTCCTGTACGGGCCATCAGAACCAGAATTTGCATCAATGACTATTTTTTCTGGAATCCTTAAAAAATCTTTGTTATGAAGAGAAAATTGAAGACCCGACATTTTTGATAATGCCTGTATTCATCATTTTACAGACAATCTCCATATTTCATTACCCATACTCGTCATTTCTCAATACAATTTAGAATTTATTCAGCACGTGGTGTTTTAGCCAGTTTTGCATTTCTTCAAAGAGTTCTTGGGTTTTCTTTGTTGCACGTATCACATCTTGATCGCGTGAATCAACGTGGCAGTGTCGGTGACTCCGATATGGACTCACTAATTGATTAGTCACTATATCCTCTTGTTATCCTAAACATTCTTCAATTATACTCTTTCCCTTCAATAGTCCTCTTTTTTTAGGGTAATAGAAAGAATAATAAAATTATGGATCATATGTACCTCACTTACCTTAAAAATTTATTCACCTCCGGTCCCTTTGAGTGAAGAGAACGTGTGGCTAGCAAGAACGTCATAGATAAGAGCGGACGCTACCAGAAATCATTCAGGTGTATTTGGTGCTGTGTAGAACTCGGAGGCGGACCGGGACATAAATGTTTTCCAGTAAGTCACCTGCTCGTGGAGAAACTGCACATATTTGTAGCGAACAGATTCAACTTATTTACTTGAAGTAGAAATTTAGTCAGCTGATGTGGACATATCTGCGCAATTTGATTTTCATTGATACATCTGGAGTGGAATCTCCAAAGTTTCCAGAATTGGTTTCATAAATTATTGTTCTCCAACTTTAAATTCCTTCGTCTCTATAACTTTGAAACGCGATATTCTGTCTTGCAAGGAGAACAACATCGACAATTCGTTCGACAATAGTCGCCATTTCATTTTTCTCCTCAAAATATGCTCTTGAGTTTGTAATTAATCGTGCAAGGTTTTTCAAGTCTTGCTGAGAAATCCAAATATTCACGCATTGCATCAGGACTTCTTTCATGTTCATAATACGCATAAATCAAAACAGAAGGTTGTAGCAATGAAAAACAGCCACTGCACAAACGTGACATCATCTTCATAACAAGGAGTCATTGACCACGCTTCATCACGAATAGCGATAAGGGAATCTGTCTTCGATTAAAACCATTACTCTCGAGGTCTTCAGCGCTGTCAATAGAACAAGGTGATCTCTAGCAGTCGATCAGATCTATGATGAAAACCATCGAGGTAAAAAGTGATTATAACTTAACAACATAAACTTTATAGGTTGGATTAGCTGTCCCCTAAAGTCTTTATCTCCTCAAAGTGGGAACTTAAAGGAGCCGCTTGCTTGGAAGAGGAACAAAGGACTTGTTACTAATTCTCCAATGTTTTGAATACGGGGGAAATCCAACAGGATACTTGTATTCCGTCTATGCTTAGGTTTTTTTTCAGGAAAATTTAAGCTCTTAGGAGCAGTTTCCAAATTCCCAATTCTCGAAAGAAATAATTCTCTCATGTTTAAGATACTGACACGGATGCTTCTTATCCCCCGGTATATCACACATGAGCTGTTATTTGGTTACAAACGGTGTGATGGAGAGAGAATTTTTAGCCTCGTTGTTTAAACTCCAGGAGTAGTCACCTCGTATATGATCATGAAAAGGAAGACAAGGGCTTTCATCCATCATCAAACACACAGACATTTCTCGCAATATAAATAAGTCACCACTTCAGCCTTCCTTTTCCTTAATGTATAAAATAATCTTTAATAGTCACTTTAACAGACATCTCAGATTCGCCTGCATAAAAGGACCAGAAAAGTTTAAATTTAAAATTAAAGATCAAATAATAAATATATAAAATATATATTTAAAATTAATCCATGTTGGTTGCTAATGAACATGGGAGCAATGAATTAAAATATGTATATAAGGATCCTAATTGGACTTGTGTCTGTGATCGGGACTATTATATAGAAGTCATCAGAAATGGAGCATTGGTCGAGAAGGTCAATCTAAAGGGTATCTCCAAACTGATAATTGGTCGATCTGACGTTTGTAGCGTTAAAATGGAAAACCCTTCAGTATCCAGATACCATGCCGTTCTACAATTTTCACGCGGGTCAGAGATTCCTGCTGGGTGGCACATTTATGACCTCGACAGCACTCATGGGACCTTTATAAACAAGGAGAGACTCCCAGTGAGAGAATATACCCCCTTTAATGTCGGGCATTTAGCAAAGTTTGGTACAAGCACACGGCTTTTCATATTGCAAGTACAAATACATTATATATTACAGGGACCTGTTGAAGAGGCTGAGGACATGCACTCAATAACCGAAATAAAGCACATGAGGGCTGTTCATAATAGAAGAGCAGAAATGGAGAAGCAAGCGTCTCCTAAGGAAGAGTCAGTTAATAATCCTACTTCATGTTCGTGGGGATTTGGTTATTAGTGGAGTTAACTGTTAGGAGAGGACGCAGCAGAGGATGACGATGCTGTGGATGAGTCTGTGTTCTTGTCAGACCCGAGGAAGACATTGAGGGTGTACTTTGATAGAATTGGGGAGGAAATGCCCAATTTTAAGGTAACTGACAACGGATATGGTCTGTACACGTGTCAACTAAAGTGAGCGGTTATTTAAATCCAAGAATGATGTTGGATGACCAAACAGTCACAGCAGAGGTGGTGGATGAGGAAAAACGGAAGGAAGCTATAACTAAATGTGCAATTGAGGCTTGTAGACTACTCAACGCACGTGGGTTGTTGGGAGAGCATAGTAATTGGGTTATTAATGGTAGAATCCGTGTCAGTAAAGCGTGATTGGGCAGCCAATGACTACTATGAGAGTGATGATGACACATTTTATGACAGAACGGGGACTATAGAGAGAAAGAGACTTCAGAGAATGCACAGAGTAGGGAAGGAACCTGTGGTGAGTGAAAACTATGAGAGTCTGGTAGTGGTTAGTGTTATTGTAGGTGAGACAACTGGGTGAGATTGAGGGACAGATTGAAAAGAGACAGTGGGAGTTGGAGAGAGCTGGTTTGGAGTTAATAATATGTAGAAAATGCTGAATCTGTTGGTTGGGATGACTTGGATGGTTATATGAGCATGATCAAGGCGGGGGGAATCGACAAGAGGATGAGAGTAAAGTTCAAGGCTGATATGATTAATCTACGTGCCCAACATAGACGTATTATATCACTAGCCAACATTGCACGACCTGTTGGTACCCCACCAATCACTCAGACTGACAGACTTTCCCATATTAAGACTACTAATGGTGTGTTGGATACTAATGTGCCCAAGACTGATGAAAGTGAGAATAAAGAGGGAGAATTGGATAAAACCTTGAGGAATGTGATCAGTTCTATTGCCGAGGATACTGTGCCTAATAAAGGACATGATGAGAATATTTGTAAAAGAAAGAAACCTCGTTTGTGTGATTCAATGTTTGTTGAGGAATATCCCACGTATTCAAAGGATGTTGACTATGCAATGTGGGTTCCCCCTTCTAGTATGTCTTGTGGTTATTGTAGATGAATCGGGGATGGACATAATCCACTTAATGATAAATATGGATACTAGTATTTGTATTTCACTGTCTTTTTACAATTTTAATATGTTGAATCCTAGGGATCTTCTAAGATAGGGACCGTCTCCCAACAACTGGGAAATTATAGTTCTCTCTCAGTTGTTTATCATTTTTTGTGTTGTGGTTCGTTTTAATTTGTGATTTCATTTATTTTAATAAATTTAAAAATTTGACAACATTCAGTTTGTTATATGAAAATAAAAATTGTACAATCAAACGTGAATAATTTAAAGAATTGGGCTTCCTTATTTACTTCATATCACCAATAAGCCGCGTTGTATGTGGTTACTTGATTGAGAATTTCTCATCCTTCCCCTAGTAACGTCATCTAATCCATCTTACTCATGAGAAGTTCAATGTTTGGCCGACAAAGGATCCATCTATTCATCCCAACGGCAGACTTTCGACTCCTGACGAGGAGTTCTAGCATCGACCACAGCTTCCCCGACAATGTCCTGAGGATCACTGTGCATGAGGGTTCTACTGGAACGCGTCAAGGTCACGGGATTAGTTAGTTTGATTTTACTCTTGGTCTTTGGAACAATTTAATAACCTGAAAGAGGATTTAATCTAGTGGGACGAATTTTTTGCTTCTAAGGTTCCCATACTAGTTAAGTAAGCACTACAAGTTTCTAGTTAGTTAATAACCCTGGCCTTACTAACCTATAGGAGACTAGCGGCTATTAAGTAGGACGCAGCCCATAGATCGGTCAACTTTGGAGTAGGAGACGGACATCGTAGAAATTCAGGACTTTTAATAAGTGATTTCCTGTCAACTCAGGGAAGTCAAAAGAAACAGAGGACATCTTCCCGCTTCATCCAGTTTAAGTACATATGTAGGTAGAGAGAAGTAATGTTCACACCGTAGAAGAGCCATGTTTACCAGAATGTCCATTAAAGAGTGAATTTGTTTTTAGTATTTTTTTAATTAAATTTAATTAATTTAAAAAAGATACAATTTTGAAAATAACTGTTCTCGTGTTGTTTTGATGAATACCAAAGTACAAAAAATATCAATTCAGCCAGTGGTTGTACTATATTATTAATAATTTAGAATCAACTCTTCAAATGTCTACAGACTGTAACCCACGTGTTAATATTATTAGAGAGCCAAGACAGTGGTAATCCTAACAGATAGTATTTATCATCGTATTGAAGGCTATATTGTTGGATTTGATGAGTTTATGAACATTGTGTTGGTTGATGCCTTCGAACTCAACACAAAAACATCATCCAGAAAGTCTTTGGGCAGAGTTCTTCTCAAGGGAGACACCATCAGCATTGTCTATATGGATTAATTCTCTTTATTATTCTTTCTCTGATTTTATGTAAAATAACCACGTGGTTGTCTTATTTGCCCTCTTTGTCTACCAACGTTGGTTATAAATTAAATTAATTTTTTTTAATAAAAATTAATTCCAAGACCACTGTTAAACCGAAAAAACTAAGTGATCCCGACGAATTGGATCAAGGCTCTCATCTTTGCTCGGTTTTGATTCCTTGAGCCTACACAAGTTCGTTCTGGGCGAGCATTTCTTTTTGACACTTATTTCCATTTTTGTTTTTTTCGATTAGTTTCTCAATGGGCGTCGGTGATTTAATGTTTTCTCCTGTGTACCATCTCTCCGTTAGCTTGAAAACCCTTTTCTGGGTTGCGGAGATTTCTGAGTGTTCGTATAAGAGGTCGGTGGTTCCCATGATGTACACGCATATGTAGTGCATGGTTCGATGTACTGTGAGTAGAGCGTTTTAAGTATAGGGTGATGTCTAATTTTCCATAGACCTGTTAGGCATTTCAGAAGGTTGATTTTCTTTTCACATTTGTTCAGCACGTTGGTGACATGTCTCGAAAAGTTCATGTGCGTATCGAAAGTTAGACCCAATATTTTTTGCCATTTCCTGAACAGCAATGCTCTTCCTCTACAGTAACTTCTATTGTCCTGTTCGACAATCTTTTGTCTGAGAGAGTTGTAGCAGATTTTTCGGTATTGATTGACATCCGATTTTCACTAAACCACTCGAGTAGTCGATCCATATGTGTATTTTTTCGGAATGTCAGCCATAAATAGGTTGAATAGGAATGGTGATAGCGGCGAACCCTGGGGTACTCCATTTGGGAATAAACAAGAGACAGAATGAATGTTTCCAATGCACACTCTACCTCTCCGTCCGCTAAGGAAGTTTCAGCCAGTGTTTGAGGTTTTCAGGGATATCTGATTGGTAGATTTTCCATGTTATGTTTTTCCTCGGCACAGAGTCGAAAGCTTTGTAGACATCTAGTGAGCATAACACAGTTTTCTGGTGTCTTGGCTTGCACACAAATCCGAAGCGAATAAAGTTAATCAAGGATGTGAGGAAACTAGTTGTGGACCGATCCTTCATGAAGCCATGCTGGAACGGTTTATCGGGAGTTCTTTGCGAGGGTGAGCTTTTCCATAATTTTTGGAGCAAGAGAGAAATAGGCCTGAAGGAAGCTGGGTCTTCTTTCGGTTTTCCTGGCTTCAATTCTGGGCGAATGTTTGCAAGTTTCCATATCCTTGGGATTGAGTTATAATTAATCGACCAGTTGTAGATTTTGGTCAGGGTACCGATTCCCTCATTGCCTAGGTTTTTCAGCAGGATTAGGATCTTGGGAATTCCGTCTGGACCATAAGATTGTGTTACTTTTGTTTGGCATCCAGAGAGGGTGTTTGGCATTCAAATCGCCTCATATCACAACTTCGTTTCAAACTTCCAGTGCTGATAAGTCCGGCACAGTGTAATGTTTCGGTTTTTATAAAAAATGTCAAATATTAGTTAATTCTAGTTTCCTTCTTCTAATTGCCTTCGTCATTGATTTTTCAATTTAATTTTGTTAACTCTGGAATCACAAGAAAGGGAACAAGTGATCCCAGTGTACATATCAGGGATTAATTTCCATAAGGGGGAAGGATTCTTCTCGTATACAGCTTGATTTCCGATCCCAGATGGTCAAATGCTTTGCCACTTGATTTTTGTCATAAACTAAAACTTTAGAGTGTTAGTTTTGACACAAAACTGACACGTATGCATTCACTAAAATAGAGTTCATGGGTTTCGTCGGTTTTGTAGTCTATCATGGACCTTCAAAAAAACCTCCAAGAGGCACTTGACTAATTCAGGCTACTTCCTTTACTTGCACATTCGGAAAGTCTCCCGCTGAACTGAAGATTTGCTGCTTTTTGGTAAAAGCATGCGAGTATATAAAATAAATTTCTTCCCCCGACTGGTACAATCTTTTTTCCAAAATAAGGCAATAGTGAGATGCCTCATGACCAGAGTGTCCCCAACTTGGAGGATTCCTCATAATTATGTGAACCATAAGATTCTTGAACGAGTAAAAATATACTGGCAGAGTAGACTGTCTCATCGATATTTCGACCTCAATACATGCTTCTCTATGTAATTATGACTCCTTGTGAGATAAACACAAGTAAGAGTTCTAATGAGAGGCTCAATTAACGAAAAAATTGACTAATTAAGGAATCACCACGTTTGCGGGAAATCTTTAGGTCCACAAAAAATATATATCCAAATAGCCTCCATCTTGACTACAAGAACTCCATGACATTGAAGTTAAGAGGGAGAACCATAGTCCTTGAATAAATTTTATGAATGATATATTTTGCTTAATCAATGATCACCTTTATTAAAAATGGCGACCGGAAAATGGCGAAATTTTTACAAAAAAGCAAAAAATACAGTATGTTTTTTGAAAAAAGTAGAACAAAATTGATTATTAAATTTATAATTATCAAATTCAAATTTTGGGATTCTTATTAACCATTGGACATTGTATAAAAGTCTCACGTCATTTAGTCTCATAAAAAGTCGAGAAAAAGGCCACTAAAACCAAGGAAAATTGTTGGACAGCATAAATCTCCACCTTCTCCACTTCGCTCCTTCTGAGATGTGCTCAGAAACCTAGATTTGCAGCAACGCAAAAATCGCACACTTATTTCTGAAGGATTTGCACATTTATTGCTGATCGCACTTTAATTTCTGAAAGAATTCTTATGAGATTTGATTCTTTTGGCGAAACCGATCACAACATTAGCTATCTTAGTAAAATTTAGATCATTCATTGATCATCGCTTATTTAACTGATGCTTAACTGGTTCACTTCCCAATCGTCTCAGAATAATTTTAATAATCAAGAGACCCGTCCTGTCAATCAAAAGACCAGTCAATCTAATTATGTTAACAAACAAGTGAATTCATGAACACATTTTTTAAATTCCTGAAAATAGATTTCATTTATAAATCAGATTTCGCTTCACAATGAGAATGTTATACTTTTATATTCTCTTTTTTGACTGTTCTGGTAATGACTGGTATTATTATGGTAAATCAATTTTGATACTTTTAATAGAAATAAATAAAATAATGGCGAACTTTGAGGGTCATGGCTATTTAATTCCTGACGTTGCATCTGATCAAGGACGAATAAGGCTTTCATGTGATGATGACTATTATATGGCGATCATTAATAACCAAGCTGAACTTGAGTTTTTATCTTGTATGGTTTTAGAATTATTAAAATAGCTCTACTAAACAAATGTTTCTGGATAGACGGACGAATAATGAATGGAAAATATGTTTTATTTAATGGATATTCTATGGTTAGGAGTTTTAATTATCATCAAGCCTTATTATAGACGTGCAACCGGATATAATCCCGATAAAACATACGGAATTTTTGTAGATCCCTGTTCTAGAGAAATGCGAGTTCGAGATTACCTTATGGAGATGTTTGTTGCGTGCGAAAAGAGTTTGATATATTTTTTAGTTGCAGATACCATTATTCCTGGAGCCAAGACTTTCAATGTGGATAATTTTGGCCACACAACCCAGAATGAAGGGTTACATCAATACATTGAAACAGGATATATTGGTACGAGAAAATATGTACAATATTTTTACTACCATGGCCGCATCTATATGATATTAATGCAATACAAGAATATTCACGAAATTATCAATGAATGCAAAAGAAACTATGCTTCCCTTTTCTTGATTGAAAGTCAATTAGAGAATGATTTTGTTCGTGGTATTTTATATAAATATAAACTCAGGAATTATATCCGAACGCGTATTTATTAATGCCTCCGTTGGAGGGGGTTATCATAATTGGGAATCTGATGATGTTAAACAAAGGGTGCTGAACTCTGGAACTCCTTATGCAGCAGTTATGGACCTTTGTACCGGTCAATGGAGAGATGTTTCCAGTAAAGGTCATTTCGGATTATGTGAGTCAAGTTTGGTTCTTTGTCATTTATTAAAGATCACCCGGAAACATTAAAGCGTCTGGAACGCGGTTTCGATTTTCAATTAGATATTTTTAACATATCAAAGACTACATCTGCAACTGAGTTAGATAAAAGTGAAGAAAATTTGAATTTATAAACATATCAAAGACTACCTCTACAACTGAGTTTAATAAAATTGAAGAAAATTTGAATTTTATAAACATATCAAAGACTACATCTGCAACTGAGTTTAATAAAATTGAAGAAAATTTGAATTTTATAAACATATCAAAGACTACATCTGCAACTGAGTTAGATAAAATTGAAGAAAATTTGAATTTTATAAACATATCAAAAACTACCTCTACAACTGAGTTTAATAAAATTGAAGAAAATTTGAATTTTATAAACATATCAAAAACTACCTCTTATTATTATTATTAAAAACTACCTCTACAAATGAGTTTAATAAAATTGAAGAAAATTTGAATTTTATAAACATATCAAAAACTACCTCTACAACTGAGTTTAATAAAATTGAAGAAAATTTGAATTTTATAAATATATCAAAAACTACATCTGCAACTGAGTTCAACAGAAGCAAAAATAATTTAAACAAGGTTTTTAATATTAATATTTAGTTGCTCAAAATTTTCTGTGTAATTTTTTTCTCCAGTTTTGTCTTTCTGTCGTCGGTGTTTTACTTAGTTAATAAAAATTTTAAAAATGACAAATTAAACCTAGTTTTCCCTACTAACAAATAATTATAATTTCTCGATAATCACTAAATAATTCTCGATTTCCTGTTAAGTTTTATTTTATTAACAATAGGTCAAATAATTATGTCAGAATGCACTAAATTAATGATCTATAGGTTTTATTCGAATTACCTGTTCTTGGATAAAAAATTTCTACGATTGTGGAATCCAATTATAATCCCCTCCCCTCATTTCCAGTAAATCACTTAAAAGTTTGCTTGTAACGGCAACGAGACTGCCTCAGAGTTACCGTTCTAATGTTTATTGACTTTTATGTTGATTATATTTCAATTGCTTTACACTATCTTTATTTGAGCTCTTGCGGTTCTTCAAGAATATCTTAATAGACCTTAGTATTTTCAAGCATCTCCATCCAACCCTTCTGTAACTCTCTCCACAATAGATCACCGCTAGTTCAATCTATAATCAATTATGTTTATTTATTTCTGAGGTTTCCAACTCAATGGACTTTGTCCTGAGTCAATGAGCTGTAGGTTCAGCTAGTATCTTGTCAAAATAGATTTCCAAGCAACAAAAATGTATTCTTAATCCGCCAATGGTAAGTAGGTTGTACAAAAGCTGAGGAAACTTATAATTTACAAAACTTTACGTTGGTTGAAGTGGTGACGTGCTTCTGTTTTCCTTGGAAAAAATAATGTCTTTATCATGCTTAAATTCAAACTCTTTGTTCACCATCGAAGCCTCTCATCTCTAATCAAGAGGGAACAACTATCTGAAGATATGTCACGTTACAAAATTGATACCTGTTGCTGACAAGAGATAAAGAATGTGCTTGGATACGAAAGAACTTTTGAAAACTACCGGATTATCCTACTCCCATCAGATAATCGTCACTACGGTTTTGGTTTTGCGATCAACTTGAACATAAAGTATGGACAGCCAATGATCGTATGGCTGTTATGCAATTCCGTTTATCGCCCACGAACAATACTATGATGACTGTTATTTTTTATTTTTTTATTTAACCCAAGACCACGGTAAAACTAAACTAATTATCACTTGATCCCCCATGCATTCTAACAGAGACCTCATCTTTGCCCGGTGTTCTTCCTTCGCGCCCGCGCATAAACGAATTTTCAGGGCCACCTTCCCGTGATCTGGAGTCTAGCCTCATAAGGGCCCCAAGAGGCGTAGGTCCGGTTCGGTGATCTTCACAAATCCAATGCTCCGTTACTCTGTAAGTTGTCAACGTATATGCTCCGCAAGCCGGGTGGCATAGTGGTTAGGTGTCGGGCTTAAGTGGCTTAGACTACGGGTTCGAATTTCGCTGCTGTTCACCTGGTGGAAGGTTCCAGGCATCTACGATGCAGAAAGGGTTTGACGAGTGACGCCGTCATCAGTGGATACTCACTGCGGAACTGGATTGTCTAGAAAGGACACTCACACAAGAAAAAGAAAAAAAGTGAAGATGATTCCTTGGTTCTAAGATTAGTTAAAATTAACTGTTCTTTACTTAAATAAAATGTGTGTCCTGCCTATGCGGAGCTATAAATACTATGGCTCTCGTGAAAAGGCTTTAAAAAAAATGCTCAAAAAAATATGAGCAGAGTTTCAAAAAAATATGGACGAATTTTACAAATCCTGTTGAAAACACATATGCAAGTTCATAAATCTACACTAACGTTCATATGTGGTGATTGGAATGCCAAAGCTGACATGAGAAGGGATAATGAAGTCTGTCGGGGAAAACATCCCCGAAGATATCGAAATCTCTCTGGACACTATTTTTGTAGTTCATCAAATTTGTATCTATGCAATATCACGTTTGAACACCCTGCAAAGCACAAAACCACTTGGGTTGGCACAAGAAGGTCCAAAGACGGCGACTATACGTGTACATATGACCAAATAGATTACACTATCTGCCCAATCTCTTTAAAGAGACTGTCAGACTCTAGGAGTTATGGAGGAACGATAACTGACAGTGACTACAAACTGACAGTTGCCAGGTTAAAACTTAAACGATACTTCGGAATCGAGGCAGTAAAAAGAAAAAGTACGTCTCTAAATGGACGTTTGGCCGTGGAAATGTTGAACTTTGACACTTGGCAAAAGAGATACCAACAAAATATCTCTAAACGATTGTGGGATGTTGAAACCACTGGCGCCCCCTCGATTGACCTTGGGAATATCTTGATATTTTAAAACTATCGGCGATTGAGACTGTTGGATACCAGGGAAAATATTTACACGAGGAACTGCGAAAAAGCCGCTGAAAATCTGCGACAACGCGGTCATTATTTACAAAACCCAGAGGATAAAGCAAACCATATTGTCAAACACTTCGAGGCACAGTTTAATTCAGTTGGGGTGAATATACCTAAATTTATTGGAATTCCAAACAAACTACAAGGAAGTAACAAATGCATTCATACATCTTCAGGTGCCTATGATGGCATCCCGGGCGAGTTACTAAAACATGCTCCGGTTATTAATCGGAATTAATCACGATATATTAAACGAGTCGATGGAACTTACTGTTCACTTCCATTAGGACATGGAGTATTAATTCCAATACACAAACCTGGGGAAAGAGAAATCATTGGATGGATTAAGGCCTATTATTCTTGTACTATCAGGAAGACATTATCGATCATAGTGTTTAACCGTATACGAGAGCCAGTGGAAAAATACCTTTCCTAAAGTCAAAGTGGGTTTAGAAGTGGAAGGTCTACCTCAGATATCGTGTGTCATCGATAGCTTACATCAAATGTCAAAACTACAGGAAGTCATTTACATCCAAGGAATTGATCTAACGAAGACTTCAACAGAGAAAAACTCATGGGTATTCTACAGGAACTGCCTGACGAAAACTGCCTGAGACTAATAAGTATATTACTTTCTGAAATTGATCTATCCGTAGAATAGGAACTAAGCATTCAGATTTCAGCACCAACATGGGAACACAAGGTACTTCCTTATCCCCAATTCTATTCATCATATACCTTCGAAGCTACCCTCAGGAGCTGAGAAGGGTTCTAAATACAAAGATATAATTGAATTGTTATACTCGGATGATGTAGACTTTTTGTGTGACCAGAAAAGTCCATTTGACCAATTTTTAGTCAAGTCGAAATTATTTTAAATAAATGGGATCTGCACATAAATATTACAAAAACGGACTACACAGGAATCGAACTAGCCAAGTCAAAAAATGACGAACTCTGGAGGCATGCAAAAAAACTCGGCTCACTACTAGGTGACGCCGAGGATATTTGTCGAAGGAAAATGCTGGCACCATATACTTCAAAAAATGTACATCATCTGGATTATAAAAAAGGTGTTTCACTAAAATTTCGTGTCAGATTATACGACACGTTTATTAATCCAATACTGATATACAATTCAGGAACATGGGGAACCTCGAAAAACGATTTAGAGAGGCTTGACACTTTCCACAGAAGCCAACTGCGCATACTGACTAGAATCTTCTGGCAGAAAAATCTCAAACGAGAAACTATATGTTCTCTATGTAAATTTAAACCAAGTTATCATGACGTTATTCTATCTAGATGTCAACTATTTGGACATATTCTTAGACTGGACCCGACTACGCCGTGTAAAAGAATAATGGAAGAATCTTTCTGAAGCTCAGAAACAAGATGGCGTGGGCGAGGAGGATGGCTGTAAAGCGTGACTCAAGCGAAACCCATTTAGGGCTACGCGAAGGAGCTTTTAACTTACTAACTAATGTTTGTTTGAGAATATTGGATATCGTTTTACTTCCTATGCAAAATGTAGAAAATTTATGGCTATCTACCCAAAATAATTCTGGTCAGAATGGTGAGCTGTCTTGAATTTGTTAAACACAGTTGTAAATTTTTATTGAATTAAAAATAACTATAATTTTGATGAAAATGGAATTTTAATCAAAGATGTTTGTAGGTAATCTATTAAAATGAACTACGGAACAATTTAATGCTAAACATCCTGGTTAAAATCACATCCAGCAGACTCAAGAGGATTATCCTTATTAAACTCACCTCTCTGACTATCCTCAACACCCCCAGGAAGCACACTAGGACTCCTTACAAGGAAAACGAAGCATCAACGTACTCAGACTTTACCTTCTGTTCCCCAAACCTTGTACCGGACGGTGCATTATGGATTATCTTCCGACACAATCCAATCATTATTCGAATCAAAAAGTTCTTTATCACAGAAAAGAGACTGTTTCATTTTTCAACTATAAAAAAGCAAACTGGAATGATTATTCAAAATACATCGATCAAGCACTAATAAACTTTTACATGATATTCTCCGCAATTGATGAAGCTACTGATTTTTTAACAAAACTATTCTCATGGTCCGGATCATTTAAATTCTACAATGAAAACCTCGATCAGAACACCAAATCATTAATTAAAGGAATCGCCTGAAAAGACACGTACCTTCCTTACCCAGACGAAATATCTAAAAGGATTAGAAAAGCTGAAGCTAACAAATGGGACAAACTATAGTATCTTCCCTTCCATTTCAGAAATCTGCTCAGTGGTTATGGAGAGAAATTTAACAATTTGGCCCAAAAGGAAATTTTAAAAGACAACAGACGGATCAGCACAGTCTTAACAAGTTCATGAAATATTACGCCAATATAAGCCACATACCTCTCAGGAATATGGATGGGCCTTCTTTATCCTCAATAAGACCAAAGAGAACACAACGATTATCTGTATCATACATTCAGATGTCAGTGAGGGTTTGAAGAGGATGAATTCTCCCCCACTATCTGGAAACTGTCCAATATACGCCCAATCCTTAAGCCTGGAAAGCCTAAGGACAATCCTCCATCATTTCGACCAATCTCTTTACTAAGCACTCAAAATTATTGGAAACATTGATTCTTAATCTTATAACCCCGTCCCTTCCTTTTTCGTCCTCACAACATGGAGAAGGGGTTATTCAACTTCTACCCACCTAACTTCCCTTAACCAATTTATCATTGAAGGCTTTAACACAAATCCTCGTTACCTCAAAACATTCGTTTGCTCGATCGATTTACAAAAGGCCTTCGACTCTGTCTCAATGAATATCCACTGATGACGGCGTCACTCGTCAAGCCCTTTTAGCATCGTAGATACGTGGAACCTTCCACCAGGTGAACAACTGCGAGAATCGTACCCATAACCTAAGCCACTTTAGCCAGACACCTAACCACTATGCTAACCGGCTAAAGGACCCACACACAAGAAAAAGAAAAAAAGAAGTGAAGATCATTCATTGGTTCTACGATTAGTTAACTGTTCTTTACTTAAATAAAGTGTGTGTTTTGCCTATGCGGAGCTATATTATTGCTCTCGTGAAAAACTGTTAAATGTCCGATTTACCACAACCCGATAATGATGACGATTTCCTCCTATCATATGCTGACGACCTATTAATCGTTCCCAAGATCAAAATATCTTAAAGGCATCAGAAAGACTACAAGAATACCTTCACAAGATTCAAATTGGCTAAATTATAACAGGCCTGATATATCTACTGAAAAATCTTCTTCGTCCTTATTTACCTCAGACAAACGACTTGGACAAATGAAAGTGGATATATTTATCAATCAGGCAAAAATACCTTTCACGAGGAAACTGAAAATCTGGGGGTCACCTTCGGCATACACATGTCCTTTTCATCTCACGTTGACGGCATCTCTGGAAGCTGCTCAAGAAAGCTAGGGATAATCAAAACCATTTTCAGTGGCATTAAAACCCATATCACAGCTTTGAAAATGTTGTACAAACAATTCGTTGAACCATCTATCAGCTATGCCTGTACGTCATGGGGACGAAAAAACAAAGAATCCGAGACATTCAGGCCATAACAGCGACTACTATTAGTAGTCTCGGGAAACTAGAAAAACTAATACCCTCATCACTTGAAGACCTTAGAGAAATTGTGTTGGATCCCAGAATGCGCACGAAGAGAAAATGAGAAATCTGATTGAGGTCTTTGAGATCACTAGATTAATTTAGTAATTAAATAAATCTGGGTTAATAATAATAGCTTATAACTTGATTAAGATGAATTATCTGATGGCCTAGGTGTAGAGTCCTTACATTTGAAGACGACAAACATTTCTCTTCTTTTGGAAGAGAGTTCTGGGGTTTTCCTAACACAACCGGACGATCTAGTCAGTCAGATCGGATCAATGATCCAAATGGTCACCAAGGATCCACATGAGACTGAGTGACTTCGAGAGCGTATCTGGATAGCTATTGTATTAAATAGCAATACTATTGCTAAGCAACATGAATCATAGGGAGGATTTAATTGAGTCACTAAAGAATATACTTGACCAATTCAAATTAATTGCTTTGACTACTGATCTTTCAAAGGTTAAAGGATTGAATAATGAGTTGGAGCTAACTTTATCACCAAACGAAATTGCCAATCATCAGATAACTGCACGGAATAAACGGCAAATCAACAATAATCTACCTTTTGTTGTTGGCACAGTTTATTATGTATAATATTTAGTCAGTGAGCAGCAGTCACTTAATGAGTGCCAATATTCAACAGATTAAACATTTAATGAAAAATGATAACTCAATAAAAGTTAATAACAAAATATTAAATAAAGCAAAATTAATTAAAGAAATAAAAAATATCATAAATAATTATAAATAAATTTTTCATTAATTATTGATGTCTGTTATTTTAATTTTGCTAAATTACTAACAAAATAATAATGCGTGAAATTGCATCGCCGTGTGGTGCTATTGTGGCTAATTGGTTGAAATTTTATGTTTGTTTTGTCTGTTCCTCCTGTTTCCCTTCCTATTAGAGTGGCGTCATGTGATCCACCTGTCCAGGTGGCGCCCAGTGCCTGGCTAGCACGAAAAAGGATTATTTGCCCTCCCCCACTCCACTGGAGAGGTTTCCACAACTGCAGGTGTGGAAGTCTTTTACCCTTTATGCTGAGTTCGGATGGACTGTGTTTATGTAAAAGTGGAAACTGGATACACTTAATTAGTTGTTTACTTTTTCTTGGTGCAATAATGTTTGTTGTTTAATGTCACATGCCATTATGGTTACACTAAAATAAACGTTACATTACTTCCTTTTTTTCTTTTAATTTATTAAGTCAATTAAAGAGAGAAATTAACAGTTAGCAATTTCTGCCCACTTTCGTGAGGGCATTTTCCTTGACGATTTTCAAGGAACACGCTCCTTTCTCACTGTCCAAATCCTCTAGTGAAGATTACCATTATGAAAACTCCTCCGCCGAAGAATGAAGTGATGCCCACGACGGTAGGACATGCGACAAAGATGGAAGAAGGTCAACAACGACAAGAAGTATTTTCATATTATGCTTAACGTCCCTTCCTAAGAAAAGTCAGCCCAGAAGTTCTCTTCCAGAATCGATTTCTTGTGTAAGCACGAAAAAAGGAATTTATCTTAACGTGGGGAAGTGTTTCCCCAAATTATACGGGAACATAGGAGTCTAAGAAATCTCTCCATCTAACCAGCACTTAGAGCTAACAACTTAGCAGACTGATGAAAGAACTAATGTGGTCGAGTGGATTTTTTGAAACTCTTTGTCTATAAAGAGATCTCTGAGTAACGTCAAATTAAAGTTTAGTCTGAGAACAAACTATAAATTTAATCCAGCAATATAATCAGGAAACAGAAGGACCCATAAAGTAATTCTGTAGCCATGTTAGCCGATTGAGTTTCATTTAGCATTTAAAAGGAAAGTTGGAAGAATATATTTGTTAATCCCTTGACAGGTGCTGTGTTCTCCAAATGTTTAGATTCAATCCCGAAATATGAGTGTTAGAGGAAAAGTGATTTTGACTTTGTTGATTACTTCAGTTATTTCACTCAATATTACGGGAATCTTCTTCCTGTTGGAGAGTCTCTTTGCTGGTAGTGTGTGGTTATTTAATAGGTCCTTTCACAAGGAAATCGGTGGACATTCAATATGATTATCAAACTACATTTACTCCCAGTTGGTGGGTTAACATTCATTGGAATATTGTGTTCATTTGAATCGGGTTCTTTATGATCTACTGCATTTCAACTACAAAAAGAAGAATTTACTATACTCGATGTTCGAAAATAGTCATCCCCGGATATTTATATGAAGAACCACGAACGGGAGTTATTCACCCAATGGTTTACTCGTCGATTACCGCCATATTTCTTATATTGTTGGTTTATCTGTTCTTGTGGGATATGCTTCTCTTCCGTGGTTGTGTTGTTTTGGTACTGATCTCCTGTATTCTATCCCACTATGCTTATTACTTGTTGGCCCGTAACACTCGTCAGGTCGATATTTACCTAATTGATTTTGATAAGGGCTTAGATGTATGGCTTGTATGAGTCCTTGGCTTGAATGGCCTTGCCCTTCTTACCAGTTGGCTTACATTTCTATGTCTGCTAAACTTTTCCGTTGCTGTCGTTTACAAGAATGGGAAAAGTCCAACAGGCCTCAATATTGAAGTTGCTGGGAATATATCTGGCATATTTTATTCTGGATGGATTTTGATCACTCTCCTTCTTGATCTGCTTATACTTAAAAGCACCACGAGGTATGTTATAGTTCACTATATTTCTGCGATGGTGTGTGGATGTGGAATTGTTACCTTCCTTCCTTCAGGTCATGGCAACTCTCCATGGATTGGATTTGTCATAATAGGATTAGCTGCGGTTGCTTTTGTTGCTAAACTGACCGTCGATGTTCGGGGTCTTTACAAGCACGAATCCCCCCGAGAAATAGTCGATTCGAACATACTTGACTAATTTTCTTAATTATTTTAGCTTAGTTAATCAGATTAATATTATTAATTTAATTTTTTTAATTTATTTATCCCCGGTCCCTTCGAGTGAAATAATCAAATGGCTAACAAGAACGTCACCGCCAAGAGCGGACGCTTCCAGAGATCAGACATGTATATTTTGGTTTTGTGCAAAAACTTGTGGAGACAGATTAAGCTCTTTTCGGAAATGTGGTAATTCGTTTAACACTCTTATCACGACACCATCTGAACAGCTATTTCGGTGGATACATACATAAGGACACTGATTTCGAAGCAATATTGGTAGCAATAGGGAATTTCCGTCCTCCAACATATAATAATACCAACATCAGAGACCACGGTTATGCAAACTGACTAATGACGTGATCCCAGTCCGCTCTAGCAAGGACCTCATCTTGGCCCGGTGTTCTTCCCTCGACCCCACACAAGCACGTATCGGTCGAGTGATCTTCGCGATCACAACGGCGCATTCCGTGGCTTCAAAAGGAATTGGTTGCTAGGACTCTCCAAAAATCAAGCGGACTCTCAAATTAAAAATCACTTATTTCCAATCAAATCACGAGAATTAAAGATACCATTAGTAGAAGAAATGTATTTTCATTGTGGATAAGACCCAAATTTCAAAAAAGCATTTTGTAAATATTATAGTTGGGACTGTTGAAAATCCTATGATCACATAATGACTAATACTCTGTGTTGAACGGTGACAATTGCAATATCCCAGACAATTGATGATATTGTTGGAGAATGACATCAAAAGAAATAACTTTGTTCTATTTATAATGGACACCGCCCCATATATGATTTTAGGAAGTTGGATGGATGCTGCAAATTATACCAAGAATATGGAACATTATATTTGAAATTGTGAACTCTTTTTCAGATGATGGAAAATTGTGGAGCTTCAATAAAATCAGATAATTTAACGAAAAATTTGGCAGATTTGATTTCTGTCTACCATTCAATTATTATGGAAACAAGAAAATGCCAAGATACAATTATTCAATCAAATTTGAACAGGATCCGTTTGATATCTAATTATATCTTGAAAAAAGGACAATTAAATTTCCATTAAAAGATATAAAATTGCGAAATTTATAGTTTTGTCCAGAAATTTATGGAAGTGTCCTGGAAAAACTATTTTTTTAATAAACAATTTTATTTAACGCAAAAACTAACAGTTAACAACTGCTGGAAGCTCTCATAATTGAGAACGCATTTCCCCTGACTAATTCAGTGAAAGTTTTTCAATGCTAAATAATGTTCTCCATTGTTTGCCTTCAACGGACAATGAGATTATCGTACTAGCAAGTCTAATAATTCCATACGGCGCAATGAAAGTGATTTGATGTGATGCTATAGTCGGCAGCATACACTCTTTTTTGATACTACAGTTGTAGAGGGAGTGATAGCTAGTGCGTTAAAACTCGAAAAATGGCCAACTATACCTGGCTAATATGAAGCCAGTGGAAACACTGGTGGAGGTCTATCGCGGTTTTCACAGCTGGGTATAGGGGCGTATAGGGCTGGTTCTCTCCGAAATTTCTCTCAGGATAGCTGGCGCTCGAGACTAGTCCCATATGTTAAAGCGAATGATTAGAGGATTTGTGCTTATGTGGGTGCAAACTATTCTCAAACTTTAAACGTGTGAGAAGTGTGACTAACTTGAGTGCATTCATACGTAAAATAAGGGTACCAAGTGGGCCAATTATGGTAATCATGACTGGCACTGTGGGATGAATTAAACGCTTGGTTAAGGTGCTTAACTAGACGCACACAGGATACCATAAAAAGTGTCAGTTGATTATGACAACAGGAAGGTGGCCTTAGTAGTTGGAAACCTCCAGTCGAATTAATTGGATTTGAAAATGGATGGCGCTGTAGCGTCTTACCTATACCGGGCCTTTATGGCAATGTGAGTGTTACTTAAAGATAGCCCATAACAAGTAAGAGAGCGTGGAGGTAGCACAGAAACCATGTATGTGAGTACTGGTTGAGGTGTTCTCTAGTGCAGATATTGGTGGTAGTAGCCTATGTGGTTTCATGTAAACATTAGTTGGGTTCGGGTTAGTCGGTCCTAATCACGTTGAAAAATCATTTGAAATGGCTGTTTTATCCAAAGTGCGAAAGGAAATGGATTTAATATTCCGAAACCTGAGCTGGCTGTTTATGTGGTGACGTTTTTGTTAGTCTAAGACGGTAGGCATTTCGGGAAGAGTTATCTTTTCTTTTAAAGAATCAATTTCCCTAGAAATGGTTTAACCAGCGAAAGAGTTGTTGATCATAGAGACCTTATCCGCAAAGAATGGCTGTCAATTCATAAAACGCCTGTAACAGTTTAATACTAAAGCCGTATCAATAACCGTAGCAGGTATCCAATGTTAGCAGCCTCTGGTGAATAGATAAACGCTGATAAGAGAAGTCGGTAAAATAGATCTGTACCTTCGTAGAAGGATTGGCTTAACGGGTTGATCCTATATAGCTCTATTTCTGTTGTGATAGTTTGCTACTGCTTGATATAGGGGTAAGGCATTAACAACCAAAGTAGAACTGGAATTGAGAAAGGGAATCTGACTCTGTAATAACAATAAAGCAGTGCGATAGCCGTTAACGGATTTGACGCAGTCTGATTTCTGCCAGTGCCCTTAATGTCACCGTGGAGATTCACTAAGCATGGGTAAACCTCTTTTTTTTCCTGATTAGCCATCGATTTCTCCACCACAGCAGATACACATGTCGATCTCTGGAATCGTTTCATTTAGATCAGGGACCAGCAGAGAACACTGTTGTTATCACAAAATGAATTTTTAAGTCGAGGACCTGTCCCAAGATTATTAAACTATACAAGTTAGCCAGAAGTGCCGGACATCCTCATCATGTCCGATGACCCACACAAGCACGTATCGTCCGTATAAATGGATGCTCGCAGTCACACGTGGTTCTACGGATTAGCGATTACAGAGGCATTTGAGGGGAAATCTTTGAAAAAGTCTGTCGCTCACAATTTTTAAACCCATTTCTGGCTAGTTTCGATTTTCCTGGAATTTCCCCAGGTAATAAACGGACCCAATGAAGTCATGTTAAGAATGGTTCAATGTATTGCTCTTATGGCTTCCAAAATATGGTGATCTCCGATCTTCCATAACCACAAGAGACATTTCCGCCAGTTAGTCTTCTTTTCACATTTTGTTACCACATTTTTAACATGGGGCTAGAATACCACGTGCTCGCTTCGCAGTTTCTTGTCTGTTTAAAGACTTGTGAGAGACTTTTCAATATTGGTGGAATTGTGGTTCTTTGATAACCATTCTTTAGGAATATCTTGAAGTAGCGGCCTGGATTTCCCGATCACATGAGGGTATGAAGTCGTCAACATAAGTGAGAATAATATAATTGTCTGTCTACGGTGTAGGGATGTGGTTCATAGATAGACTGACTGATAGGTGGATCAAAGTAAGCATCTTCTCTTTTAATACATGCTGAAATTTCATGTCCGAGAAAAAGTCTGATTATTGAGAATCAGTCTCTCCCGGATTTTCTACATCAAACAGAGTAGCGTGACGGTCTACATGAAGCTGGGTCCTTCTTCGTTCTTCCAGGTTTGGAGATGGCTGGCTTCCCCTCAGTGAGTTTCCTGTTTGGACCGCGGAGATAAAAAGAGGCATGAATGAATGGCAACCTCTCACGAAAATCTTTGACGTGAAAGACCACATACGTTACTCCTTCCACGGTATAGCTTCGTCAGGAGCATCCACCAACATGGAGTGTCAAAATGCTAACAGAAATAATCTCAGTTGAATGTCAGTAATATTAAAATTAAGGTAACATATAAAAGGCAATTTAAGACAGTAATTGAAAATATTAATTATATTTTTATCGAATAGTCAATAATGCGCATATTGATTTTCTTTAAAACGTAAAAAGACTGGAGCGCAATCAATACATTAATTGTCTGTCAAACAGGTCTTTGAGTGGAGGAGTATGAGTTTTACAGGAAAGGTGACTGTTACGTTGTTAATCTCTTGTGTCGTCTCTATTATCGTGGCTGGGATATTCTTCATGTTGGATAGATCGAGCAAACTCAGTTATGGTTGTTTTATGCTAATTTAACAAGGCCTTTATACTAATCTTACGACTGACATTCAATTCGAGTACCAAACTCCCATAACTCCCATTGCTTGGGTTAACAATCACTGGAATGCCGTCTTCATTTGGCTGGCCTTGTTTATCATATACGGACTGTCCACGACATTCAGAAGGATTCACTACACTCAAGACTTTACTAATGACTATGGCGAACGTGCCTGCTACTTGTACAAACAACCACGTGGTGGTGTTATCCCCTCAATGGTTTATCTGTCGATCATCGTTGTGTCTCTGATATCCGTGGTGTATTTGTTTCTGTGGGATATGCTCTTTTTCAGAGCTTGTGCTGCTTTGATGTTTGTCTCCTCTCTTTTGTCCCACATTGCCTACTCCCTGATAGCCCACCAAACGTACTACTGTCAGAGTCTTCTATTTGACTGCTCCAAGGCTGCTGATGTCTGGTTGATACGAATTCTTGGGTTGAATGGACTTGCTCTTCTTACCAGCTGGCTTACATTTCTGGCTCTGCTAAACCTTTCAGTTGCCGTTGTCTACAATGATGGGGGAGGTCCAACGGGTGTCAGCCATGAAGTTGCCGGGAAAATATTTGGTGGATTATTTCTGGGGTGGATTCTGGTCTCTATCTTGTCTGATTTGTTTTTCTTGGAGAAATACACGAGATATGCCATTGTTCAGTACATTTCTGCAATGTTGTGTGGATGTGGGATTGTCCTCTTCCGTCCTTTGGTTTACGGTGACTTCCCGTTGAGTACTCAGCTCGGATTTGGCATTCTCGGGTTATCGGGGGCTGCCTTTGTCATTAAACTCATCTTTGCGGTCTTTCGTCATTTCACAAATCCTCTCCGTTTCACCGGAAAGGACTCCAAGGATGTTACTGACTTTTTGTTTTAATTGTCCCCTTTAGTGTTTTCTCTCCAGTTACGAATTTGCTTTCGAGTCTTTGATAGTCTTAGCTCTTATGTCGAAATGAATGTATGAAAGGAAACAGTGCTCCAACTACGGGGTGGTGGCCATGGAGGTTGTTTCCTCAAGGGGTCTTGGAAACCATTGTTTCGCAAGCCTTGAACCGTATCATTTGGACAATTGTTGTTATGCTGATTTCCGTATCATTTGGACAAATTTGGCTTATTGGAGTGCAAAGTAATAATCACATGTTTGTGGTACAAATGTACTTAATATGATAATTAGAGCAATGTATCAAGGCTTTAGATGGTCTTTGGCAAAGTACAGTAAACTCTATTAAATTTGCCAATTCTCAGATTTGCCATTTTTAAGAAATTTTCTTATAGTGGAAATTTTCCAGAATTTTTCAAAGCCTTTAAAAAAATTACTGAAAATTAAAACATTATTCGAGTAGCATGCCTTGTGATTTGAGTGGTCGTTATACAAGACTCACTATTGAACAAAAAGTGCAAATATTGCGTGAACGATGCATTAATATCCAGTAAGGCAGAATTCTATGATAAGCAACTTTCTTCTTGACTATTTCAAAAACTCTTATTGATTTTTATCCAAATTTAAGAAAAGGCATGGATTTCGGATGAGGAAATTACACGGACAAATTTGTACAAGTGTCGATATTGAAGGGTTTCTCAAAGAATTTCAAGAAGTTTCAAAGTCATATAACTGCGACCAGATTATTAACCTGGATGAAACTGCGATTTTTACAAGCTTATTCCATTCAGAAGTATATGCAGAATCCGTTCAGATGATTCAAGAACTTCAAAAATTCCAAGGTGTTTCAAAAAATATGATTATCGGTGTTCTGTTTGGTATTAAAGTTCCAAAAGAGCATAGATCACTGGATTTATTTTTATTAACTGGATGATAAAATTCGATAACCTTTTGAGGCCAGAAAAGTCAATTTTTGTTCATTACAGATAATTGTCCCTCTCATTCCTTTCCATCGAATATTAAAATAATGTTTTTTTTCTTAAAATATGCTGCAGGAATAATTCAGCCTTCTGAAAAAACGGAATAGAAGAAGAAATAACATCATTATTTAGTGATAATGCTCATCCATGGAGAAACTACTAATTTGAAACCCCTAAACAAGAATGAAATAGCATCCAAGTTAAGCGAAATTGAAAAGGATCTTGTTGAGAACGTTGAAAACGAAGAGGATGTCGTCCTTATTACATCTATTAGTAGATTTAAATATCAAAGAAGCAAATGGGAATTGAATTTTATTCATTGAATTTTTATAGTTTATTCTTTTAAATAAACTTTGTTTCCGTAATAAAATCAAATTTAGTTATTTTCATCCACGAGTTTCCCAATAACTATTTTTTAATTATTGATTAAATTTGCCGCAAAAAAATGCTGGAACCAAAAATAGCAAATTTGGGAAAGTTTACTGTACCTCCGATATGGGTCAGATGGGAGTCGAATGTATCCGTTGCTTCGTCATTCCTGAAAGTTGGAGAATGAGATGTCACGTGATCCCAATTCGTTTGAGTATGGACCGCATCTTGATAAGGTCTTCATCTCTCTAACTCATGTAATCCCTTACTGGGAGAAGAGCCAAATTTACATCGTGTTGATTTTCAGAGTTGATGAGCGACAACTCCTTCCCAAAGTCAACCGCTTAATCACACTGTACGCCTTTTAGAGATGACTGGGATCTCCCCGGAATTTGTCCAATAGACTGATGATCCTCACGAACCCATACACACTCGGATTATAAAATCGAGAAGTTAGCAGAGAAGTGGAACAAGCACGGTGAGAAGATTAAGTAATAATATTGCTTCTTTAGCTTCTCGTCACATATCCTCCCCCTAGAGAGCATCAGGAAGCACGTCGTCTAGTCGGATTACTCCAAGAGATCTTCCACTTCCACACCGGTAGGGTTATTCTCGAAAATGTTCATCCTTGACACAAAAAAGTTTAAATTAAAAAATTGTCTTTTAATAATAATATAAAATCATAATTAATATTATTTAAAATCTTTGTTATAATGGGGCGCAAGTCGAGGCATGGTGAGTCATCAGAGTCAAATAAGGATAGAAAAGGTGATGTGACCAATTCAGACGTTGCTTTGATTTCTACCTTCTGTCGTGACCGCGCAAGGATGATTGGAGAAGCCTTTCTTTCACTAAGCGAGAGTGAAATAAGACAGATACTCCCGGATTGTTTGGAGGTTAGCATCAAACTCTATTAGAGAACCTATCAGTAAGCGAATTGAAGGAATGTGCCATCAAAGAATCCAAAAATGTCTCGAGATCCAATCTGAGGAGGGTCACAAAAGGTAGTCTCCTAGCTTACACTAGGCAAGAGCATCAAAAAGTGTGATAGAAGGAAGAAGAAGAAGGTTAAAGCGGTGGAGACCAAGCAAACAGAGGAAGAGCTTACAGAGCTGGAATTAAGAGCAAACGCAATTAAGGCACTTTTGAGGGCTCAACAGAAAGGAAAGGCACTCCCACTAACCTCATCTCCCCCTGTTGCCAATGACGACGAAATATTCGACCTCACTGGGAGGAAAAAAATGAAGGAGTCAATAGCTAACAGTTATTTAAATAAATGTTAGTGTTATTACTGAGACAATTTTTGGGAGTAAATGGCGAGTTTACTGCGATTAATACTATTAGTACTCCCTTACTGTCCTTCTTGACCGCCTGTCGGATGCTATGTAGTGGATGGCTACTGTTCCCCCAATGGTTGACAGTAGCAGTGGTAGACTCTTCCACGTTATAATTTTGCCTGGGGTTAGTAGGCGTTTACTTTTTGTGGGGGTTATCTTCAGGGTGATTTCTCTATTTTGCCCTACTTGATTTGTTATCCTCGTCCAGTTCTTCCACTTATTTAAGACCAGGCTGAGACCATCTGTGAGAACAAATATGTCTCCCGTTTTGTTTGACTTAATGGGTTCGATAGTGAACTTCATTTGGTTCTTGGTAATTTGGTAGTTGGTTTTACTCGTATAGACCTGTTGGTGAAAATTAAGCGTATATTCAGTGCCAAAGGCAGGATGTGAAAATGTACTGCAAGTCACCCAAACCTTGCGGTATTTTAAGGTGTAGGGAGTGCCTATATGTAATACAATGACAACTCAAAAGAGACCACTCCATGTACATACTGGCAACAGATAACAGAATGAGTACTAAAATTATAACTAAAGTAACCACACATGACGGTCATTAACTCGATTATCAATCAACCATAACCTTATTTATTTTTGTTGGGACTCGAATGTGCCCAATACCTTGTTTATAATAACCCATAATATATTAAATTATTTTAGAAAATGTCAATTAAATATTTTATATCAAATATGTTTATATGGGGCACTTGTCGAATGAGGGTACTTTAGTAAAAAGGAGGTAAAGACCAAAATAGTCACATTGGAATACACTTATTTTAGCTGAATTTTTGAATATTCTCCTCCCCTCACTCGAATACAAGGCGTAGATGACCTGTTCGTCTGTTGCGATCAGTTCCATCGAAAGTAGTCTTAGAAAGAACTCACCATACACGTTACAAAAGTTGAGCATAACATCTGCATGTCCAACCATTATAGCCCCGGATACCCACGTGCGGGCATTCTTTATAATAGATTCAATCGGCAAATCTTTAAATGGGAACGACTGAGATAGCATGACACGTGTCTTGTCTATAAAAGCACTTCCCTTCAGTTCAAAAGTTTTCACTGGATGAGTAAATCTGAACAGTCCGATATCGATCCATGCGAAGATCAAAGACTGGTTTGAGAAGAGGTTGATGGCCCGTCTGACCATGTCGTGCTTTGAGTGCATTATAGCCGAATAATTGTAGTTCCCTGTCTCCTCCGGATAGAGACCAAATCCTGGGAGTTTGAATATTTGCTTTATCTTTTCTATATTTTTGAAGCCAATGAGTTCATGCCTGTCCAGTAAGATGAAGGTTGTGGTCTTGTTTTTTCGCACGAGAGCCATGTAGTCCAGAGTTTCCTGGCTGTCGGAAAAGAAGACAAGATGATTGTTGAGGAATCTGAACTTCTTCATCCACTTGTAGTAGTCATTCGGAGTCCTCGGTTTGTTTTCCGGCTTCATGAACTTCCCGATGCTGTAGTAAGCCGAGATAAGCACGAACTTTTCCTCAGATCGTATTTCAACAGTCAAATTCTCAAAATAATGCAGAAATAAACCTCCCTGTGAATCGATATCATCCAGCATAGTGTCAATATCAACAAAATCAAAAGGATCTTGAATTTTGCTTGTTTTCCAAGGATATAGATGGACATGTTCAGTTACCTTGTATTGTATAGATATATAAATGGCGTGGGATATAATCAATATATTATCCATTGACGACCACTATGTATATTGTTATTATATTGACAATCCTCCAATTAGCAGTGCAAATGCCCTATGAGAATATAATACTACCATTTCCACACTTTGTTGCCTTGATTCGTTAAGTTTATCTAAGGATTCGATATTTTCTCATCCACCGGTCTCAGGTAATCCAGTTTGTCACGAAATGGGTTCCTCTAAGGATTAGTTATTTTCCCATCTGGTTAATTTCCTCACTTGGTTGCCTCGAGTGGCTTCGTATAGGTTATACTCATCCACCGGTCTCAGGTAACCTAATGTGTCACGAAAAGGATTTATCTAAGGATTCAATATGTCCTTCTCCCCTAGTCCTCTGGGATCCTCTAGGGAGTAGATATTTCTTCCCATTCCGCTGGTTCTGGATGGACTCGTGAGTGACATAGGAAGGGTTCAGTTTCCGAGACCGTAGGTTAACTATTGATTTATTTTTATAGATTTGTTATTAATAATTTAAATTATAATTTTTTGTAATGAATGTTGTTGTTGCCCATTAAAAGTAGATTATCAAGAAGCTGTCTTTCAAAGAATGAAGTCCAGCTGTCAATCCAAGACCACGACAGGACGGAGGGCGTATAATGGAGATCCCATTTCTACAAGGGGATATCATCGTGGGAGAAGGTTTGTTTATCGGTTAATTGAGGTCAAAATCAACTCACCATCATTTGTCCACGGGGGAATTGAAGTTCAATTGGTTACCATATCGGTATTATCACATTCATTTTAGGGTCACAAATCAGTGGGAGTTTCAGCACGACAGTGTCCTCCATCACTTTGTCTGATGGAGGCATGGATGACAGAACCTCATTCCAGTTCGAATTGGAGACTAACTCAGTCGAGAATGAGTCCTATTCCGGGGTTATTGGCTACTTTAAGTATAATTTGCTGTGGTCACGCAGTCATGCGGTCAGACTCTGTGTGGGTCAAAAGATTGTGGATATTGTGCGGATTATCCTGTTGCCATTCACATACCCACTCCTACATCCAGGATCGGAAGTGACTAAGGTGGTTTCTCTGAAGGATGTGATTGAAATGACCATGAGACTTCAACTCCCTCAGTTTGCTGTTATGTTATTCCAGTCTCGACATAAATAAGCTGATTTATGGTACCCTGACCTTTACATATTACACAAAGTCCATTTCACGTGTGGAGATGGAATTATGTAAGGAGGAGATTGTCAACTTTGGTCTAATTTTATGATTTACTAGTCAGACACAAGTTTTGGGGACAAAATCAAGTAAACTGCATTAGAGTTGAAGGGTGTCCTTGCATAGGTTATCCCCTATTATTACTAAAGACGTTGAGATCCCCTTCAGATTTCCTGGGAGGACTTGACTTGAGTCCGACTCAGGACAACGAATTTTTGTCAGTGCATTACTACATGTCTGTGGCCATATACGACTCCGAGTTGAGACGCTACTTTAAGAATATAGTATTACTGACTGATTACTAGAACATCACCCTCCACAGAACTACTGAAGAGCAGAATATCCCTTATAAATTATATGAAGCCCGGAGTAAAGTTGCAAAGGCCTTCCAACCAGTCGACCACAAATGACTAACAAGCTATTGACGTTCATAGATTATTATTATTTAAGCCAAAAAACACCGTCTTAACCACTAATATTCAGGTGATCCCGGCATCTCTCAATAATCATCTTTTCTCGATGCTCCGACCGTAACCTCCACACTTTTTCTATACGGACGGGGGTCTTTTATCCCTCCTCTTCTGAAGTTGTCTCTATGATAGACTCAAGTGTTCTGGGGACAATTTCTCTGTATATTTTTTCCAGTAAATTGATTGCTTTTGACTGGATCTCTTGAATTTTTATTAGGTTCGTTGCCGCCAGGTTAGATACCCACGCAGTACATGCATAGTCTAGTGTTGGCTTGATATACTGTTGTAGAGGGTCCCGACACCTGGTGGATAAATTCCTCCACAGTTCCAAAGGAAGGCTTTTACAAAATTGATTTTCTTTGCACAAGTTGATATGATGCATTCCACATGGGCTGAGAAGCAGAGGAATGTATCAAAAGTTACTTCCAGAATCTTCTGCGATTTCTTTTGAGGTATAGGCTCCATTTAACGTGATATCAATTGTTTGCGTTCCCATCTTCCTATTCTTAGTGAATTGAATCACTGCTGACTTTCCGGAACATGCATTTAATCGATTTTCCCACAGCCATCCATATATGCTGTTTAGCATTCCTTATATTAATTGTATTATTTTTATATGTGACTCATTTATTTTAAAACAAATATTAAAATTATAAATAACTAGGACGACAGATTGGCGAAGGCGTTACCTCTGATAATCGCCATTTCGAGCTTCTAACCAGAGCCTATCCCCTGGGTCACACCTTTTTGCGGCGAGTTTGCTTTTTATGCTGGATAGAAAGGCGTCCGTCTTCGCTCCCACGGTTCCAGTTGTCTCCACATTAATGGGGGTGAAATGGTACTGGTCTCCGAGGAATTCGTATTTACGGATCTTCTGGCCTCCGCTTGGTCGGCTGCATCTCCAGGAGAGTAAGTCGCTGTCAGTTGTTTAATATAAATAATAAAATTATTTTATTCAATTTTGAATAAACGGGACTACAAGAATGGAGTTAACCCAACTAGGTGATCATTTTGGCGATTTTTTTCACTTCATAAATCCGAAATTTGACCAAAAAATCGACTTCAAATATTTAAAATTTTGACTATCATGTTTAAAAATTTTTTTTAAATATGGAAAAAAATTTATTATGTATTCACATATATTTATATCGATTTCATAAATCAAATCAATTTTTTTAAACTCTAGAATAAATGCATGTAAAAAGACTCAAAAATAGTTCCGGTCCTACCTTTGGCATAAATTTTCTACACTTTTGCACAAAAAGAAGTAAAACAATAATAAAATCTCAAACAAGCTTTGTAAACTATAATATTCAACTTATGCAAGAAAATCATATTCGAGTAAGCATTAGTGACCTCATTATCATAGAGTAGGCAGATGGAATGAGAAAATCAGATATTTTTACAGTAGCACCTGTGAATAGTAATAAAATCTTTGGAGGGATGTTTGAATTTTTCCTAGACGAAAAATTCAATATAAGTTTTATGCAATTTTAAAGAACATATGAATTTTTGACTTTATTGACAAAAATCACCCTAGTGATTATGTATCTCACAACAGCAGCCAGAAGTTTAAGATGTTTCATAATGTTTCCAACTTCTTTCCTGTTCACATGACGTTCCTCTTTAGCAGAATCTGAAGGTGAACTTTGTGTGGCATTTTTGGGTTCTGGAAATCGAAATAGACAACCTGTCTCAATGCAAAACTAAAATTAAAGATCTCTCAAGTAGTAGCTGGCCACTTGAACAGCCAACAAAAAATTGTTACGTTATAATACAAAAAATTCATTAGAACGACACTAAATTATGCTCCCAAAGCTAGGCCCATACATAGTAGCACTCTCCCTTTTACAAAAGGTGTAGTAGATTCAAAATTCAGTATTAAAAGCTATAACGAGCGGTTTGAAAGAATACCCTTTGGGAAATTAAAACTAATAATAATTAATAATAATAATAAAGCGCCTTTTTCACGAGAGCCATAGTATTTTATAGCTCCGCATAGGCAGGACACACACTTTATTTAAGTAAAGAACAGTTAATTTTAACTAATCGTAGAACCAAGGAATGATCTTCACTTCTTTTTTTTCTTTTTCTTGTGTGAGTGTCCTTTCTAGACAAATCAGTTCCGCAGTGAGTATTCACTGATGACGGCGTCACTCGTCAAACCATTTCTGCATCGTAGATGCGTGGAACCTTCCACCAGGTGAACAGCAGCGAGATTCGAACCCGTAGCCTAAGCCACTTAAGCCCGACACCTAACCACTAGGGAAATTAAACTAAAAAACTAAAATCCTACCTCTGAGTGACCTGCTTGAAATAAAGAGCTAACCCATCCAATCTTTTGATTACTTGAATCCTGTCTTAATTTCCTACATGTTAGCGTTAAAACTGTCCTTATAATATTGAGTTTCGGACTACTCTGGCAGATAAATTGTCACTCATAGATTATTGATTATCGCTATTTAATGGTAAGGAAATAAATATCAATTAATGTCATGAATAAACAATAAAAACAATTATAAAATCAAAAAAAGAAAATAATAAAAATTATATAAAGAGACGATTAAGAACCAAAACATGGTGGTTATTCTTAGCCAACGTGACTATATAACCCTGAGAAGTAATCTTGAGACCACAACACCGACTGACCTTGACCTTGGGACACTCAAACTCCGTAATCAAATCCCCACTCATAGAAAAGACAGCAACATGAAATCTATTGCCATGTGAATCCCCAACAAGAATATCCCCAGTAACCGAAATATCAATTCCATTAGGAAAGTTGGTAATATTCTCGTTACCAATCTTCTGCACAAACTTACCCTTAGTATTAAATACAACCACAGAATGTCCCTGCAATCACAAACAGAGGTACTTTAAAGTCACAAATATAAAATAAGTCATTGTGCACGATAATATCAGAAGGTTCCTTCATGTGGTCACTGCAGTCAAACCATCTAAGCAAATCCCCCTTTTCTGATATAATAAACACAGTGGGGGAAACACTATCCACAGCCACAATAACCTCTAAATGTAACAGACACTAATTTACCAGAAGAGTCAAATTTACCCCCATCAGTCATAGTAATACCACCACTAAATGAAGTAACCACCAATCCAGCAACAATATCAATATAACGTATATTATTTACGCACAAAAACTCCCTCCACCGTAAATATTTGCATTCTAGATCGTTCACTCCCTCTGTCACACACAACCAGACAACCGGTTGTCTTCAAAAAGGCTACTTTCCTGGGGTACCAAATCTGACCATCTCCACGACCTACAATAACACATCAGCATACCAGAGACACCAAAAGAGTGCACGAACAAACCGTCAACCCGAAATATCTGGATTCTGTGATTATTCGTGTCTGCTATGAATATTTGCTCGTCAGAGTGTCCTCCACCCATACAGAACCATGAGGAGAACTAAAACACATCTGAGTCATCCCCAGCTGTCCGAACTTGTATATAATCTCCATAGTGGACAGTCTAGACGTCCTATTCCCCTTATAATACCGAGAATCTACACATAACCCCCCAAATAACCACTAGACGCCTCCGAATATGCATTGACGTTGTAAAAGTCAGTATTCAAGTGACTCTGATACCAACCATTCCCCTGAACATGTTGTGGTCACATAGTAGACTCCACCGTTGAATTTGACTTTAGTAACGGGTTATCCCTCGGAAGTTGGTAGTTCACTTCAGTCTGTGAGTCGTCAGTCTCATATTTCTGCATAATAATGAAGATCCAACCAGGACGCCAAACTTTGACTTGACATACTCCGGGAGACCCGGGAAGTTCACCGAGAAATGTATTGAGGGAATATTGGCCCCCTCCTTCGTCTTTATAATTTCTTCATTTTTTGCCGCCAATATTCTGCTGTAGGTCACCTTCTGTAGATCCGACGCATGCTGAAACACAATCTTGAACGTCTCCAAACAACGGTCATTCTCCTTTAGCGATTTGGAGAGACACTCCAGCCTCACTGAATTCATCCCCGCCAACTCACTCTCAAAGGCCTCCAATTTTGACAACTTCTCAGCCTACAATAATAAACCACATACCAGGACTGAATCCAAACAGTGTACCAACTGAGAGTGTCTCTCTATAATTTCATTCCTCACACGTGCTATTTCATTGACATCGACCGACTCGGTCATAGAATTTTGAAGAGAAGTCTTTATCCTCACAGAATCAGACTGTGCCACATTCAAGCAGCGTTCAAACATGTCAGAGGTCTCTGATATAGACCTAACCACGTGGGGGATATCAATGTGATCTCTATCAACACAGACCTTACACACGGGGACCTTAAATGAGTTTATTGCGTACTTGGCAGGACACACAGTAGTGAGTTAATATGTTATGGTGAAGAGAACAATCGTCTCCTCCAGAATTAGCATTAATGACAATAGCATTAGGGAGAGACAGTAAATCATCCGCTGTGGTTATCTAAGAGTTAGGGATTGCACTACCCCTGTGTTATGTGAGCAGATGGGACAGAGAAGCAGTTTGTCAAAGTGCCGAAGTAGACAAGTCGTGCAGAGTTCGTGGAGACAGCTTAGTACTTTGACAACATCCTTGGAAGAGCATTTATTACAGCCATTCCCGATAGAAAGCACAAAATTGGACCCATTCTTTGTCATCACTGATTCAAACACGCTTTTATTTAAATAATTTTTATTTTATATTTGTTTAAATATTTATTTTACTTTAAGGTTGGATATCGATAGTTTATATATTTTTAATATTTATCATTTAACCATAGAATTTAATCAATTTGACATGTTTGATTGTAACATTGTTGTTGTGCTAATTGTTTCATTTGACTCTAAATATTGATTATTTCATATCCAAGATAACTTTATTGTAGAATCGACGTCTTTGGGGTAAGGTTATGCTCAGTGGATAAAGGCTTTTTATTAACCTTTAAGTACTCTGATGTCTATTCAAGTGCCAGATTTTGACGTTTTTCGAAAAAATAACCGTTTGAACTGTTTATTTCCTTGCTCATTCTGTTGAAAAATGGGAGATCAATCTATATGGGTAAGGGAGGCGAAGAGCATGTTATATCGATACGTGCGTTTAGATGTGCGACTTGTGGGGGTTCATCCATTCTCTGGTCTGATGGCGAGAGGATCATGGCTATCCATAAATGGTGTACAAAGTGGCGAGATGGTGGAGCATTGGGAAGAAATGTCTTTCACTAACCCCTTTTGATCAGCGGAACTAGCTGAGAGTACAACAGGCGACCAATTGGGAGATTAATCCAGACTGGTTAGTGTGCACCCTTAATAATAGATTATTCAATTTTAAATATAAATAGTGACTTCCAGTTGTTATATTATCTCTGTAGTTACTTCACCTCGTAGATTTCTTAATGATGGTGGGTGTTTGGGGAAAGGCTCTGTCCAGACTATTCCTTTTCCTGATAATCTACTTTCTCTAGTCGTATTGATTCATTTGTCATAGTGGACTATCGATAAATCGACAATATGACAAAGTATCTTTTCGTACAAATGTGGAATAAATGACTTTTGGGGGATCTTAGACAGGCCGAATTAGAAGAGTTCACTTTGTCAGTGCTTTAAAACTGATTCTGATCACTCGCTCGGTGTCCTTGATTCGTCATATTAATGATAAATATATAATGATAATTTTCCTCTGCGGTGAAACCCATTCACAGAGTAGCTTGCCAATTGACCATAGAGGGTACTCTAATGGAATTCCCCTACAGATACTTCCGAAAAGCAGTTGGGTCGCTGGTGGAGATTGGTATCACCTAATTAGTCGGTTTAACCATTCTTTCTTGGTGGTTCATTCACTGCTTCAGCTCATTCTGAGTGCGCCGGAGGAACTTCCCACTCTGTCAAACGGAGGAAACTGAAGAAATTCTTGGAAATCATTTCCACTTTGTCCCGTCGCCTTAAAAACCTCAGGAGCTGATGGGAAATGAGTAAAGGAGTCATCGACAAAATCGGAAATGCGATTGCGGAACGACTCAAAGACCCTCACGCACGGAGATGATTTTCACAGTTCCCGGGAATGACGGATGTTTAGCCGGGCAGAAGGATTTCTGAATCCTATGCGAATATAAATTAGAGAGACAACTGAAAAGCTCAAATTAACACCACACACCTGTCAGGTTGCTGGGAGACATTTTGCAGGATATTTGGATTTACCTCAGAGCATCTTGAGTGCTTTGATTAATGCTTTAATTTCGTACTGACTGAAAAAGGCCGATTCTGAGAACCCAGAGACTTGAGGCCAATTACATGGATGCCTGTATAAACTCATCACAAAATATGTAGAAGGGTAAATTTATGCTGACACGTGTGATGCCGGCATGGACTAAGGGACACTGCCAATATGGAAAAGAGAAAACCTTGAACCCAAGCATCAAAGCCAACTAAGTGATACCAACTTCTGGAAATTCCCAGACTCCCAGCGATCCCATCGTCTTCTGGAAGTGTCTTTTCGAATTTTTGAAGAGAAACTCGATGAAGTGTCCACTCGGGATTCCCCACAATAATAACTTTTCCCCAAATGGATTTCCTGGTCGTTTGCAGAAACCCAGGATTCCTTGACCATTGTTCTGGTCGATTCCTACGAGAGTACCTTTCATATAAGAGAAGAAGACGCATGGTTTTCCATGGAGTGAATTAATTGCAGTTCAGACGACATCCCTCTTGACCCTATTATCTCCTGATTATCATTGGGGCGTAAAATGAATCCCATCCCCCATTTTAGCCTAACCCTTATGCAACTGAACATCGAGGTAGAAGATACTTGAAGTCCGTCGATTTCTATCCATACTCAATAATCATCACTTGTCTTCAGCCTTACCCGTTCTTCCCCATCTCCCAACTTGCTTGGTTATGACGTCATCCGACAATACCGCCGTCCGGTAGCGGAGTAGAACTCATAACTTTTGTCAAGAGGGTGATCATCTACAGCGTGAATACCAAAATTGACAGCATACTCTCGCCCATCTCCCCACGGATAAACATTGAATCAGTTACGAATATGTATAACCCCTTCCAGTTTTAGTTCGAAGGACTTCAACTTTCACTGGCAGATCTCCGTAAAACACAGGCATAGTTCAACAAGCAACTGGCAAATCTGGAAGTAATTTTAAACGATAGAGTGATAAACACGAAAACACTGTACAGATACAAAGATAGTATTACTTTCCCCGAATTAACACTCGCTTCTGGTAGTATCGCCCCTCTCGTCAGTTGGTTTTTGGTTTATGACTTAAAGAGTGACCCCAACTCTACATTAAAAGGAAGAGTTTTCACAAAAAAAGACAAGTTGGACTATAAGAATGTCGATTGGAAGAAATTAACCCACTCAGTCTCCCATTTCAACAGAATAAGAAACCCACCTACTACTTTGGGGTAATTATAGATCCAAAACAGCTAAATTAATAACACAAAATCAAGAGTCTTCAAACCAACACATGAGATTAGGGAAAGACCCCCTGATAATGTCTTCAAACTGAGGCCACAACAATTGGAGATATAAATATCCTGATTGTTGTGGGAAGTTGATAGTAGCGGATTCTTGAAACCATGGATCGGGTCTTTGTATATTGATGAAGATAAATTTCCTTGTGAGCTTATAAATCGAATCAGTAGTTGAATCAGCCTCTTCAACAATTGTGCTGGTAAGCGCGAGTGTTGAACAGGGAGACCGTCTAACTTAACTTTGAAGGGATCTACCCAACTCTTCTAGGCTACTGTTATGTCTTGTCTATACATCCCCATTTAGTTGTTATATCCCTCAGTGAGCACTACATGCTTGTAGTGGATGTTGGAGATTAGATAATACATACTCCTAGCCACAAAAGCATTTGTAGGGTATATAACAAAATGACATAGTTGCACAGAAGAACTCCACGGTTCTTACGAATTAGAGATTCCAGAAAAGTTCTTTCCTCAAATCTGTCGGTTTGTTACTTTGAATGCCATATCTGACTAGGTTCGATCTTCATGCCAGGAGATGAATGGCCCCCAGGAGGTCATGGTTCGATGTACTGCTTTTAGATAATTTAGCTAATTCCTAGTGATTTGTGATATTCCATATTCCTGAGAGACTTTTAATTACGTTGGTCTTATTCGCCTACCACATTTTGAATGTGTTGTGAGAAACACAAGTCCATATCAAAAATCACCCCCAGGATCATTTGACATTTGCTGAGGTGAATAGTGGCTCTGTCAGATTATTACAAAAATCTAAGGTATATACGGTTCCCACGGTGGAGTGAAACTCATCCTGTCAAATCATCACCTACATCCATATTGGCCATTGTGGCAACCCCTCCAGTGGAGTAGGAAAACAGAAGCTAACAACATCATCCTCCTCCACTTGTTTTGCGAGCCATCTCTCCTAGTCTTTTTAAGTTATCTCTCTTCAAGACACCCCAAATCATTTGGAGGTTTCTCTTCAGACGGTCCTTGGTTGGCAAACGTCGGTAAAGTCCTCCGTGCCCACGTTAATCATATAGTCGCGGAATTAGGGGGTGATTCAATTGGAACAGAATGGCAAAATTTGCCGGAAAATTAATGTTTGGTAGATTTCGTAGCTTCCGGAATCTTGCAACGTGCTTCCATTTTGTCTGTGTTTTTCGATAAACCATTGCTTCTTAGAAGTCACGCGTAGATCGCATAGTTTGGAGTCCATCAAAGTGGATGACACTCTAAGGGCATAAATTCTGTGGTGGTCAGAAGCACTCTTGAGTAGAACATAAATATGGATTGGTCACACCAGAAGGTTCGCGGAAGACTATTTTGGAATAGTCAACGAAGGACGTGCTATTGAAGGATGTTGTTTGCTTGAAAGTCTGAATAATGAAATTGAGGAAGAAAAGCTCAATCGCTCTTACAGTTAATCTTCATAAGAAAGCATTATGTGACGGGGGTTATGTCTTACAGCCAACCTCCTAAAACATTAAAGTTTATCAGGGTTATCGAGCGACTTGTAGGATAGCGCAAGGGAGAGATCACGGTTTTTTATTTCACGTTTTAGATAATTCGGGATCCTTTTCTGGATGGTAACTTAAAAAGTAGAATGTAAACCTCCACATTCGACACTGGAAGAGAAATGACACCAGTATGGAGAAAGGTGATACGAATCGGTTAGTGGTCTAAAAAGAGCACTCTTTAATAATGTCACATGCCATTACGCTCACACTACAATAAACGTTACAGTACTTGATGTTCTTTTAAATTTATAAATGAGTTCTCGTAATCGATAACCGATTTTCCTGACGATTTGCAGGGAAATAGGCTCAATTAGTCATCCCCTTTCTTTTCTAACATTTTGGCGATGAGCGATTGATTCTGTTTAAAACAGTCAGTGATCTTTATTATAATACAAACTAAAATAGTTAATACAGTGGCCCTGAATGGCCTTATTTACCACTGTAACCGTAATAGCACATTAATATCATTTTTACAATCAGACAAATAACTGAATATGACTTTATTAACTTATGTTCTCCTTACTCAGGAGTGATAAAGTACCTGCGTAGTCTTATATAGTGTCACGACTGATCATATATATCAAGTTTTTCCTGTGTCCTCATTCAAACGTAGATTACAATTGGGGGTTCCTGGTCCTTCTGAAGTTACTCTTTATTTTGTCCACCCACTTTATAAGATCAGAAAAGGAAAGGTACATACTAAGACAATTTGAGCAGTTGTGCAAATACCCATTGATCATGTTCTCATTACTTCACTTATGTTAACCCAAGACATCTTTCACTACAGCAAAAGACATAAAGACATTTGGGAGGAGACCCACATGACCTTTTCACACAAGACAGAATAGAAGTTTACAAACATGGAGGAAGGAAGTATAAAATTAATTAAAAAATTATTAAAGGTTAATATTTTCATCCCCGTCGAGGATTCTAGAAAGGGTCCTCATTCCATTTTCTCCCTCGAAGAAGGGTTTGAACTTATCCGTCGAAAAAATGGAGAAAATCTTTGTCGGACTGTATATTATCACTGCGATCTCACTTCCCGTCAGAGTCGCCAATTCACCAGCCTATAGTAATTTTAATGGAAATAACCTTTTTTATTATTCCATGTTTCCTTTTGCTTAGAGATTGTCTTCTCTTTATATCGTCATCTATATATTTCATTGGAATCTTTTTTTTCCCACTGGGTTTATTAATGTTACGATTTCCATTTGATTTTGAAGCGAACATTTTAAATATACAAACAACAAATGATTAGTTTAGGTAGATTCAGAAATAGGAAGAATCTAAAATTTATTCTAAAATAGGTTAACCAGTAAAAATAAATTAATATTTAAACGTAATTTAATTTAATATAAATATAATATAAATTTTTATTATTTCTATTAATCCAAGAATATTGATCTAAAGTTAATTTGAAAACGTTTCATGTAGTCCACCAGATAGAGGCGCTCAGAGTGCGCGTAACGCACTACAGAAATGGACCATTTGCTTTCTTCCACCGGAAAGTTATGTCACCCTTGGTTTGCGAATTTCTGGATCGTTATCAGCTTCCCGGACGTGTGCCCCTCGAAAACAAAAGGACCGGATATCAGTGATCCAGCTCAACGTGATTGGAATCAAGGGTAAAATCTTTGAGCTCAGAACACTCATATCAAAAATCAAAATTGACATCCTACTAGTTCAAGAGTCTAAATTGACTCTGAAGGACTCTACTCCTATTTTTCCTGGATTCAATGTTATTCGGATAGATCGTACAAAGAAATGTGGAGGTGGACTACAAACGATCATTAGAAAGGGACTCAATTATCAGGACTATTCATCAGAAATAAAGAAACTCCTTGGGGACGATGTAACCACGGAAACCATTGGAATCTCTGTGAGTTCAACAGAAGGAAAATTGTTTCTGGTGAACGTCCTCTTGGCTCATGCCCTAAGAAGTATTCAATGGTTGACTATTCTACTTTGGAAAATATGGGGGATATCTTGATATGCGGATACCTGAATTCCAAACATCCCCTTTGGCTGTCAAGTCAGCCTGCCGATGCAAGAGGAAGACTATATTCTCTCAGTTTGGAAATCTGATGATCATTAACGACTTTTCGAAACACACAAGAACCTTTTCAGGAATTCTGACCAACCTACATTTCCAGACATCACTCTCTGCTCTCCAACTATCTTTACAAGAGTTTCTTGTTCCGTCATATACGATACCAGAAGCGATCCTATTTTATTGAAGATCAGGAGGGAGGTATTTTGTGATGAGAAGAAGCCGACCTACATATACAAATCCGCAAACTGGAACCTTTTCCGGATTATTACTGAATATCGTTTGGCTGACGTAAATCTGGAGGATTTCTCCTCCCTTGACAAGGCGGTGTATCACATAAATGACATCATTCTGCAAGGGGGAGAAATGACTGTCCAAATAAGACACACCTGCTATACAAGAGGCTTTGGAAAGATGGCTTTGGTCAAGGAAAAAAATAGCATCAAAAGACTGGAATTCGTCAACCGAGGCAAAACTCCGACTGAAAGCACTAAATGAAAATATAAAGGCCAAAGAACTTAAGATGCAGAAAGCAAAATGGTCACGAGTTCTCACAGCTTTGAACCGAAATCAGACAACCGCCCAAGTATGGAAAATCATTCGGGACATATCTGATGATAGACCAACTCACGAATCCGAATACAGCAAGAAGGATCTGAATTCCATTATGAAGTATTATGTGAAAATTCAACTTCCTTTAGAAAAACCGAAGAGGGACCGCTTATCTTTCTACTTTTCAGAAACGGATGTAATAGAAGCACTGCTCAATACGAAGACTACATATTCCTACGGCCCAGATGGAATCCCTGTTATCCTGCTGAAAAATCTTGGACCGGAGGGGATCAGGACCCTCACAAAGATCTATAATTGGTTCTTTAAGGGAAAACGCGATCCTTTCACTATGGAAACTCGTCTACATCCGCCCGATATTGGAGATGGGAAAACCAAAAAAACGATTCGGCATCATTCAGACCGGTATCGTTGCTATCTTCAATGTCGAAAATTCTGGAAAAACTAGTTCTTCATAAGATCAGAGGAACAATCCCGAGAACCATTCCAACACGGATTTAAATCCCTTCACTCGAAGGATACTCACCTACTATCCCTGAGTGATTTTATTCACTCGGGGTTCACCAACAAACCCAGGCACAAAAAGACAATTCTATGTTCTGTAGACATTCACAAGGCATTCGACTCCATCCCAAAAAAAACTCATCAGGAAAATCTATCAGACGGATATACCTGGGAATTTCAAACTCTGGTTAGTGAATTTCCTCGAAAAGGACGATTGGAAAACTACGGTCGAGCTCCCGTTTAATTCCAAATGGAATTCCCCAAGGATCTCCTCTGTCCCCTATACTCTTCAACATTTTCTTGAGTGATATCCCGACTCAAATCATGAGGATGGCGCAGATGATATTGATATTGCATCCAGAGACGTTCAGGTCGCCCCGGAAAGATTACTTGTAAACTGCATAATCTACTGGTTAAATGAAAACAGTCTGTCAATCAGCCCGGAAAAATCAGTTACGTCTCTCCTTACCTCTGATAAGAGAATATCCAACAGGACAGTGGATATAGAAGTAGATGAAAGCTAGTTGCCATTCCAAAAATGGCAGATAATCCTGGGAGTATTATTGGACACCCATATGACTTTCTCTCGCCACGTGGGAAATGTTTTAAACAAATGTGAAAAGAAAATCAAACTATTGAAGGGGATCTCTGGTTTATGGAAGATAGGAAGTCATCACTATACAGCCAGTACGTCGAGCCATGCATGTGCATCATGGGTCCCTCAATTTTTGGACGAATGTCCAGAGAATTGCGGCAACCCAAAAAAGAGCGTTTTCCTTGATAGAAAACTGGATCAAAAGCGATCTAAATTCTACACCTACCTCCTTGGAGGACCTAATAAGAAGAAAAAAGAGGCCAAAATCAACGATGCCAGATGATCGCTCTTGCATTGCGTGCTCGTGTTGGATCGAGAAAAGATCATCGGGCCAAGCTGAGAGCACTATTGGAATTCGCCGGGATCACATAATTTCTTGTTTTCTCTTTAACGATTCTTTACGCCTTAAGGGGGTAAATGACTTGATTACCACAAATGCCATCAAAAACCTGGATGTAACAAACGTTCAAGCTACCCTGCCTAAGGAAGTTCGAGTCAATCTGGCACGCTATTAACATCCTACATGTCTACAGCAGAAAAACTAGAGAATTGAGCTTATCATCTGTCCCCTACTTCCTCCTTGATGGCCGTAACCGAGTCATCTATTCTCTTGTCTAAGCTTCTACTTTGCCCCAACGGATTCAATCAAGTGTCCTCTGGAACCCCCGCTTCCAGTCATTGTTTTCATTTCAGCCGCCAGTTTTCTTAACTTGTAGAGACCGAGGTGGATAAATAAAATACAACTATGCTGTTATGAGTTTGCCTTAACCACATGTCTGTCTCAGATATTACACGATTATATGGTGGTTTCACTTGTCTAATTCCAAAAAAAGTTCTGATCATTTCGTCATTTGTTTCATAGGATTAGAAGAATGAGAAATCACTCAAAGAGGGAGGCTGCAATAGTCCCCTTTAGCCCTTTGATCAATAATGATCTCGTATTTCTATTACAAAGAATGTCTACTAGACATCCCGATGAATACAAGTTATTGATTGGTTTCCACACAATCATCACCTTTCTTAATTGGATCTTTAATTTAGGGAAAATTTTCTGCGAACCTATCTAATCAACAATCTCATAAGGTGGATTCCTCTTACCCACATCACTATTATTTTTATTTTATTTATTAACCTCAGGCTTACAATCTATGGTGAGCCCAGCACAAACAGTCGTAGCTAATACAAGGAAGGAACTCAGGAAGAACATTTGCTTGTGCTGACCAAATTTATCTCTAATAGTATATTACAGGCTTCCGCTTTAAAAGGGAGGTGGAGAATTAGGTTCGCCTTCTTCCATTTTCATCACACGTCCTACCGTCGCGGACATTACTTCATTCTTAGACGGAAGAGTTTTTATAAAACAGTACAACCCCGATCCAGTAAAACCCCGGTTTGAGCACTTTGATAAAGCGCACTTGATGATCGAACAATGATTTGATTATAAAATTTTTCGATACAAGTCATCGGAGGATAGGCCTCTTCTGAGTGATATCCTTAAAATATTCCACTTCTTCACGTGACTAGTATACCTCATTAACGTATCGAAAGGTATACCGAAGATTTCTGGCCATAGAAAACTGACATCGCCAACTCAGATTAATTATTAAAATTAAATTATTCCTAAGACCAAGAAAATCAGACTAACTTGTCCCGAATTCCAGAGACGAGGAAAATCAGACACTCACCCAAGTACAGTGATCCAGAAGACATTATCCGAGAAGTTGAGGTAAATGGCAGAACTCGTCGCCATAAAAATAAATCATCTCCCGGTGGAATGAAATGTGGATCCTTTTGAATGTGGGCCAACATTGGGCTTCTCCTGAGTAAAATAGATCCAATAACGCCTCCAAATATAAGGAAGAAAAATTTTTAATAAAGTAGGAACATAATAAAACCAAAAACTACAGTAACAGCAATTTAATTTTTTAATTTATTAATTAACAGCAATGGTACCACACAGTACATGTTCATCCTTGAATCCATTATTTGTAGCAAATAATTATTTTAAAAGATTTAAATTTAAGTAATTATTTATTTTAAATTTAAAATTATTTGAAGTTGGTGCACGTGGAATTTGTTTATAGTAGAAAGTGAGGTATGGGTAAGAAAGCAAAACCTAACGAATCACTGAATAAATATGAGCGTAATAAAATGAATGGGAAAAAACGCAACATGCGTGATCCTTCCACAGCAAAACGTCTTCTAATGTACGCCAAATCAAAACCAATAAGGTAACCATACATTTCCAGCCATCAGGGATTCCAAGGGGAAGATAATAAAGGCTGCTCCCTTCCAGGAGAAGGCCCCTTCTGGCTCAGTTAGTCGGACCCAACCTAGTCGGTCCTGGTTCGGTATAAATTTTTCTTCATTTTAGGGAACACCCGTTACGTCTCCCAAGACGACCTTCAGACATTTCAATCGGAGATGGGAAAGGCATTATCAAATCCCTACCAAGTCGTCATGAAGCAGACAAGACTGCCGATATCCCTCCTTAGAGAGGTGGGGAAAAACAAACGGTGGCATATCCTCGATCGGGAAAGCTTTTCTGAGACATTTGGTCCATCAGCTCAGAGAAGGCGAGCTTCTTTGTCGGTCTCTTCCATTGATGAACTCGGGGACAGTGCAAAAAAGAGATTTGAGGAATTCGAGGACAAAGTCTTTGAAGAGATCGAGTCTGAGATTTCTCAACCAGAAGTGAAGAAGGGGCAGTCCAGAAGGATCTGGAATGAGCTGTTCAAGGTGGTACCTTAGACATATTCTAGGTCATCGACTCTTCTGATGTGATCCTTCAAGTTCTCGATGCACGTGATCCGATGGGGACCCGTTCAGCCTACATTGAGAATTACCTCAAGAAGGAGAAACCCTTCAAGCATCTTGTATTCGTTCTCAATAAGTGCGATCTGACACCCACATGGGTGACGGTAGTATGTGTAGTGATCCTTAGAAACGGTGGGTGACCCAGTTGTCTACGGAGTACCCCACATTGGCCTTCCGAGCTAACATTACCAAGTGTTTTGGGAAGTCTGCCCTCATACAGCTGTTGAGGCAGTTCGCTAAGGTGATTGAGGGATAATTCTTAGCTACACTCAAATCGAAGACAGATTTCTGTTGGACTGGTCGGGTACCCTAACACTGGGAAGTCCTCGATCATCAACGCCCTCTCGGGAAAGAAGGTTTGTAATGCTGCACCTGTTGCGGGGGAGACTAAGGTAGTTTGTGTTTGCTAGTTAGGTCTGGCAATATGTGACTCTGATGAAGAGGATATACATGATAGACTGTCCGGGAGTGGTGTATCCCGTCAGGGGAGTCAGACATGGACATTATTTTGAAGGGAAGTGGTTGGTTTGTAAGAGAATTGTAGGTGAGGGTTGAGAATCTAGAGAACCCAGACTTTTATGCTGAGGAAGTTGTGAGGAGAGTAGAAAGGAAGCACCTACAGAACGCCTACGGAGTGGAAGACTGGGACTCTGAGGCTGACTTTTTAGAGAAGGTGGCTAGACGATCCGGAAAGCTGATTAAAGTGACCATTGTGTTAATATAGAACGGGGAGGCTGATATTAACTGTGTGTCTAAGATGATGTTGAATGATTGGATTAGGGGTAAATTACCCTATTTTAATAAACCGAGTAATTTTGACGAGGTTAGTGGAAGTGTGGCTGGGGAGGATATCGGGACTAAGGAATGACCGATTTTGTTTATTTTTATTAATTTTTATTGTTCCACCTTGGAGTACTAAGTTATTGAATAAACGGTTAAATCTATCGCATCCCGATGCCTCCCAATTCGGTGATCTCTTGTAGTCTCATTGACTAAATTCTGCGAGACATTGCAGAAATATTTTATAATTTTTCTTATGGCTAAGACAAAAGATTGGAATAGCCATACTCCGAGGGAACTCGTTCGCAATCCACGCAGCAGGCTTCCTCAACTGATATTTATTGATTTATTTTTCATTAAAAATTATTGATTTCAAAAAAAAAAAAAATTTTTCTTATTCCAAACAGATTTCCGAAATAATTCACTTTGGGAGACGGAATGTGACCGGACGAAATAACAATCTTTACTTTGAAGAATAATACGTGTCCATTCAAAATGGCCTCCATTCAAAATGACCTCTAATTAATTTTTTCAAGTTTTGGATAAGTTCATTAATAAACATCACGAGATTTTAGCGAAACGACATCTTTAGGTAAAAAAGTCAATCTTATAAAAACTGAAAGAACAATGTTTGAGGGTAGAGGCAAGCAAACTAAACATCAAAGACGCTTCGTTCTGGAAGTTCTACAAAAGAATAACTGGCAGAAAAGGAATGACATAAAAATCTCCTTGACCAAAGCAGAAGGTGGATTATGTTCTATGGAAGAAGCCCCAGATATCTTTAAGAAGCAACTAGACCGCATTCAGGGGGTCAACCCAATCGAGCTAATCCCAAGGGAGATGTTAGATTCTTCACGTGAAACTTTAACCTACTCTTTGGACGATCTCAAAGATACTGAAATGAAGATAACAACGGAAGACGTCATCATGACATGCAAGGCTAACGCTCCTGAACATGACCATCTCAGCATGAGATTGTTCAAGGAAGGCCCAGAGGATCTATTTCCCATAATGAAGAATTTATTCAATTCAAGCATTCATTATGGCTACGTCCCCAAACGCTTGAAAACTTCTATAGTCAGAATGATTTTGAAACTGGGAAAATCGAGGAGGGACCCACTCAGCTATAGGCCGATAAGCCTCATTTCCAAGATTATCGAGCGAATTATCTTCAGGAGGCTTCAGACCTGGAAAATCATGCACGGATTGCATCTACCAGATGCATTCAATGGTATTGAGAGGTCTGGAATTCAAAAGACTAGTCAACCTGGTATGTTTGGATATGTCCAAGGCACGAAGCCCTCCTATTAAGGCTAGCAGCTGCTGATACTTAAAAGAAACTTTTCATGTGGATAAAGGACTTTCTAACAGGACGGACTTGTCAAGTACGTGTTGGAGTAAATATGTCATAAGATATCATACTGAAGAGGGGAGTTCCACAGGGTTCTGTCTTGAGCCCACTTCTGTTCAACGTATTCTTATCAGACTTCCCAACTCCACCGGATACGAACACTAGACTATTGATGTACGCTGATGATATTATGATGACGGATACATCGAGGAAATCAACTCTCTCGGAAAAAAGAATCAAGTCATTCATTGAACAAGTACAGGACTGGTGCACCAAGAGAGGGATGAAACTGTCCACTAAGAAGTCCAGCTATTTGAAAGTCATCGCCTATGGAGGCATCATACGCAGCCCTACTCACTTGACATTCCAAAATTAAATTCACTGCGCTACCGGGATAGTCGTCGATGGGAAAGGTTCCTTCATAGAGGACATTAGACAAAGAAAGTTGTTCGTAAGCTTGGAGACCTTCTTGTTCATCTTCATGAGAATCATTCTTCAGAGCTACTATATGGATGCGAAGCTTGATTTTTCTCTTGCCAAAGAGAAAGAATTATGTTACTTATGGAAAAAACCAGAAGGTCGGCAATAAAGTTGGCTTTGGAAAAAAAACTATTTGATGTTCTCAGTACTGAAGAAGACAAGATTCTAACACCGGTCAAATAAATTGTAGAGAAAAAGATCGATGGGATCCGACGAAGGAAGAGACTAAATGAAGACGGGGTGCATCAGAAGTGTCCAAGCCACATAGGCGGACACATTTAAATATCTCTTAAACTAACTCTTTATTTGCTGTTGAATAAATTGGTTTCGGTTTCGAATGCTTCCGATCTTCCATAAGCCTGTGAGGCATTTCAAAACATTAATTTTCTTTTCAGTAATTACGTTTTCAAATGGGGCGATAATGACATATGCATGTCAAAAGTCACCCCTAGGATCCTTTAGGATTTTCTGAAAGGAATAGCTTTATTGTTTGCCTGCAGTTCGACCGTCCGTCTTCCCAGTCTCTTGTCTAAAGTAAATAAGGTTGCGCGATTGCTGTCGAGACAACTGGAGCAATAATCTAAAGTACCTGATCTTCCTCAAGAAACTGGACCTTTAAAACTCTTCAGTTCAAAGCTTTGGTTATCAGAATCTCTTCTTTTACTAATTTTTTGATCCAGAAGGGGACAGTTTTCATAATCTCTAGGATTTTAGTGCCATCAAATTGTTGATGGCAAAAAAGGTAAAAAACCGAGAAGAGGGATAGCTGATTTCATCTACCCATATCCACCATTATAGATTTCGCAAAACCTCCAGTAAAAGTAGAAGAATCCTCTTCACCTCAGGCGCTAGGCAACTTCCTAGAAGAGTGAATCACATGACGTCTTTTAAGAAAACGTCATGCTGCTCTGAACGATGTGATCGTCAGAGCTCTGAAGGCTATAGGCTTCCCAGCACAGCTTGAACCAGTGGGTCTTGATCGAAAAGATGTGGAAGAGACCTGACGGGATGACCCTTTTCCCCTTCACGTCTGATAGCTCTTTGGTCTGGGACGCAACTTGTGTAGACACGTTCTCAAGCACGAATATTTTTAAATCGGTTCAGACACCTGGAGCAGCTGCTTCGACTGCGGAGAACCTAAAAATCAAAAATATTCTTGCCTCGGGGATCGCTACCGATTTACTCCTGTTGCGACCGAATCATCGGGAGCCGTTGGTCCAATGACGGCTGAGTTCTTGCGAGAACTCGGAGGATTGCTTGCCAGCAAGAAAAGGGATCAACGAGAAGGGTTATGGCTAAGACAAAAGATTGGAATAGCCATACTCCGAGGGAACTCGTTCGCAATCCACGCAGCAGGCTTCCTCAACTGACATTTGTTTAATTGCTAAAAAAATATTTAAAAAAACGCAGAAAATGGGAGATTGAAAATAAACAGAGGAAACGAAAAGAGACTTTTGACCACTTTAACATCTCCCCGTCTCACAAAGGAACGACAAAACACCTCACTAGACATTGTAAAAATGTTGACAAAAAAGTGAAGAAATTTGCTCGACATTGTATCTTGGTACTCACATCAAGAAGGCAACCGAGGATGTGTCATTTTAGAATGTTTCCTGAGGAAGCCCTCAAACATCATCACCACCTCATTTGACAACAAAGCTCACATAAAAAAATTAACCAAAAATCAAAGTTATCAGTTTTGGGAATGTTCCCGAGATAGTTCAATTTCCAAAAGGAGTGGGTCATCACTTGGGAGAATGTATGAGATCGACCTCTTCTTGTAGAAATTAGGGTTTTCTTTCAAATTGTCAATAATGTCTTCTAGCAAATGTGCCTTTCCGATTGGATAACCCATGAGACCACTCTTCAAACTTACAAAGTGGACGTGAAAATGGTGGAACGTCGGCAAATAGTGGACGTATACCCTCAAAGACTTCCCAGAAAAGTCATAAGTCTTCTCGATGGCGGCCTGGGGGATAACAACAACAAAGAATACAATTCCGCTATGGAGAATATTTTCCAGAAGCCCAATATGTTCTCCTCTCAAGTCTCTAATATTCATAATATCCCTTCGGTTGCATATGGCCAAAGTATACAACTCCATGACGTCTTTCTGATCCCATTTCAAGTCGGGGACCATAACGAACCCTTTCAAAGGATCTCCATCCCTGTGAACGACCTTTTCGCAGTCCTTCTCAATTAAATTGTACACCCACTAATTATTATAAGAGTACCAACATCTAAAGTAAACTGACGCCTTCTAAGATAAGGGAGTACAGCCATCTCGTAGTCAGTAAAGGTCTCCCTAACCATAACAAGACATTCCTTGTCCGAGTATTTGTCAATGTGCTCCTGATTTGCTGGGAATATCAAGGTTACTGATATTTCTTGATTAAGACAACATGAATACTGCATAGATCGCTATCTGTGACGACCTGGAATCTGTGATAGACGTCGTTAGATATTTGATTAGAGAAGTCATTCTTGAAGGTTAGCATTCCCTGATTTCTCCATCAGATATATTCTGTCTTTGGAAGATTAGAATGGCATGATCATTCTCACGTTTGCAAAGAACAAAGGCGTTCTTACAGTTATTGTCTCTTCTTAGTACTCTAACAAAATGTAATGAATTATAAATGGTTTTTAAATCCATTTAATATTTTTTATTTTTATTTTATTTATATAAACGCGGGAAATATTAGAAAGAAGGTAATAGTAACAGAACTAGTAAGGAGATCCAGGTTCACCTTGTCGTCCTGTGCTCATCGAGAGACCCCATGCTTTCTGGAAATGTCTGTGCTTCTGCCTACACAGGATGTCGATGGGGACGGATGTCTGAGAAAGTAGCGAGAATCTTCTGATCTTGAAACGTACGAACATAGTGGATTATCTGGTTCTTAAGAGAAGTGAGGAACCTACAGCCAATCCTTCGTATAGACGACTCTTACAGTAGTGTCTAGGATAGGGCCCATTCGACGATGTAGAAAGCGTAGTTTTCTTGTTTAACTAGCTGATTATGTCAAACGTAAACGAAACGAGTTCTAATTTCCAGTAGTCAGATCTGTCGGAATAATATGTATATGAATTCATCTAGTGCAGTGGTCCCCAACCAGTGGGACGGGACCTATGCAGATCCGTATCGGACTGTTGTTGGTACGACAGTACATGTAATTTTCTAGTAAACAATATACCCCTCGGGCCGCGGTAGAATTGTCTAACGCTTGCAAATCCGAAGGTACATAAATGTTGGAGACCACTGTTCTAGCGAATTATTATTATTATTACCCCCAGGATCACTGGGTCAAAAAGAAGAAAATAAAAGTTCTCATCTAACTAAGTGATCCCAGACCGACAAAGGTGAGGACGAGTCCAGCGGGGTCGAGAATCCTGAACAGCTCTTCTCATTGGACATGGCATTGGCTCAAAATTTCTGTATTATTATTATTATTATAAGCAACTACATAGAATCATATAAACTATAATTCTATTCGTGCCGCGTCTGAACAATCCTCTTAATTAGCCTTTCCCATCCCCTCCTGTCCGATGCCAAGTTCCGCAGACTACCAAGGTCTTCACCGTCCTTTAGTTGTCTGGTTACTGATCTCAGGTCACCATTAAGGACTTCCGGAAGAGTTATTCTTGGACGACCTCTGAACTGCTCCCCTGACGTATCAAAGTATTCTTCCATGACGACGTTTGCTGGCGTGTCTTGTTCCAATCTGAGAATATGGCCAAACAATCTCCAGCGAGCCTTCATGATCATGGTGCTCAGAGGTCCGGAACCGCATCTTCTATATAAATTTTCACTCCCTACACGCATTGGCCACTTTAGTCCCAAGAGAGACCGAAGTTGCCTTCTGTGAAAGGAGTCAAGGTTTTGTTCGTCCGTTTTCGAAATTCCCCACGTCCCAGAGTTGTATGTTAGTATGGGCCTCACGAACGCCTCATACAACCTGAGTCGGAGTGATGGCCCGACCGAGCATTTTCTTATCCAACATTTCATAAGTTTTTGCATAGTAACCGTAGATAACAATTTTCTTCTTGCAATGTCTTCGGAGTCTCCGAGAAGAGAGCCAAGCTTTACGGTCTTCCTCCAACATTCACTATTGCGTAGTTCCATCCGCTTAATTTCAACAATATCCGTTTTCTGAACATTCAGTGATAGACACCATTTGGCCAAACAGCCTGATGCAACCTCCAAGAGACGTAAGAGTGCTTCTTTGTCAGTCGAGATAAAGTCAACATCATCGGCATACACGATCTCCATAATATCATTGTTGTAATACTTCCGGAGGTCTTGCAGAGCCGATTCAAGGTATATAGCAAACAATACTGGGGAAAGGGAATCTCCTTGGGGTGTGCCCACTGTTGAAATAATTTCCCGTGACAAACATTTTCCAATACGCACTCGTAACCTCGTGTTTGATAAGAGTATCCGTATCAGAATAACCGAGTCCTTATCCAGGAAACTTTCAAGCACTTCAATGAGTTTTCCCCGACGGACAGTGTCGAAAGCTCTGGTCAGATCAATTCCAAGGATAGTCTTTGAGCTCCGGAATCTTTGTTGAATAGCACATTGCCATCTATGGCACCATACTACATCAGCCGTTGATCTCCCTGTCCTAAAACCACTCTGGCTCTGGGCCAAGTACCCGTCCACCGGCTCTTGGATCCGATTAAGAGTAATTAGGGCAAGGATCTTCCTTAAGGTGTTTAGAAGGATGACAGGGCGCAGGTTTTCAACTGGCCCAGGGGGTTTATTACCTTTTTGAACTGGTACTAGTATCCCCTTTCCAATTTCTGAAAAGTCCTTGTTTTCTATCATGTCATTCAGCAATTTTGAGAGTTTATCTGCAAGTTCTGGAGGGCCAAATTTTAGCAATTCAGATGGTATATTATCTGGTCCTGGAGAGCGCCCAGATTTAAGTTTCCTTATCGCCATGCAAACCTCCTCCGGTGAAATGATCCGTTCAAGTGTTGTGTTCTTAGGCGTGAAATCTGATTTTTCTCCTTTTACAAAGAACAGTTGTTCAATATGCGATGCTATGAACTCTGTCTGTTCTGCAACATTTCCTATTGTTTTTCCATTTCTGTCATGCAAAATAAGTTTCACTGATTGGCTCTTCCTCCGTATTAGTCGTATAGCCATGAATGTCGCAGCATTGTCTTTAAGGTTTTCTACCTCTCTGATCTTGCTTTCCAACTGACTAGTGTGATGTAGTCTGTTTAGGAGTTTGATTTTTCTCTCAATTTGCCTTCGTTCTTGTTTCAGTTTGCAAACAGTCTGAGGATCGACAGTATTTTCGGATCTAAGCCTTAAGTTCTTCTGCAAATTCAATAGGGCTGACACTTCCGGGTGACGCTGACTGCTATGGGGTTTAAGTTCCCCCAGATGTTTGTCAGCAGCGGAAATGATCCCTCTCCTAGTTTCGAGCCATGCCTTTCCTGGTGAAAGATCCGATGCCGTATTATTAATTGAATCCGATACACATTCTTTATAGTCTGCTTGTACTTTTGGTGAAGAGCCCAAGAGTTCAGTCATATACCTTCTTGATCGCGTGGAATCTCCACCACGATGTGTTTGGAAGAAGCATCTTCTATTAGTTATCCCGTAGAGGAACTCCTCCGCAGTTGGACCAAGTCTTAAGCTGAATCTTGCTGACACAATTTTGTGATCACTGTTAACAGTTAGTCCTCCATAAGATCTCGAGTCCCGTAAGAGAGATTTGTCTTTTACTCGACACAGAATATAATCGATCTGATTATAAATCCTTATCAGATTTCCGGTGGTCGATAGTCTAGTGCCCATCCACGTTGTCTTGTGGCGTGCGGAATGTTGGAATTGAGTATTGCACAGGAATAAATCAAAGGATTCGCAGAAATATGCCAGAGCAGTACCAGAATAGTTCCTGATCCCCCTTCCATGTGGTCCAATAAAACGTTCGTGTCCTTGATGTACCCCAGCTTTAGCATTCCAATCACCAGCGATAAAGAGGAACGATGAAAACTTCAGAGAAGATACGACCTCGACAAGTTCTTCGTAGAAAACGTCCAATTCCTCTGGGTTTTTGGAAACACGGCCACTGTGTGGGGCGTACACGTTCACAATGGAAATTAGTTGCCTGGACTTCCCTTTGGGTCCAATAAGAAATTGAATAACACATATCCTGTCATCAATTTTCCAATATCGATGTAATCTGGGGAGCAAATTCTTGTGAACAGCGAAACCCTGTCCATAGTGTTTACAGTACGATGGAAGGAGGATTAGTCTGTAGTCTCCAAGGTTTTCATCGAGTCCTTTTCTGAGCTTCGTCTCTTGGAGACAGCAAACAGAGCATCCATATTTTGCAAGGTCCAGACATAGTTGGTGCCTCTTCGACCAGTCATTAAGGCCCCTGGCATTGAAGGTAAGGGTAGAGAACCAAGGATTATTCAAATGCGTATTAGACATGTGTGCTATAGAGGGACGTCACCACCTCAACCAAAAAAATTTCTGTATGATTGTAGATAATTCGATAGTATTTGGAATAGAGGGCAGCTCGGTAGAATAGCCTCCTTTAATAGTTTCCGTTGTAGTTCAATTAAAAAGTTTTCAATGGGTTGGATATTGTGATCTGGTCCAATTAACTTTATTGCAGTCTCCTCGATTGCAGATAATTTCAATGAGGAAGATCGTGAGATCTGCATTGCCCATGAAGGACTTGTATACGTCATCGTTGGTGAATAAATTGTTCATAAATCGTGGCAAAGCCAACAGTTTGGTCTCTAAGTGTCTTTGAGAGTACTTTTAAAATTCTCATTTTTTTCAAAGCAGAAGTTACTTTGTTTTTAACATGCCGGATAACGGTTACTCCTAGAATCTTCGGTGTTTTGTTGATAGAGATAGCTTCGTTCTTCATAAAGACTTTTGGTTCGATACATAGCTGTCTTTTGTAAGTGGTAAACACTGTGACAAAGGACTTTGCTGCTGATGTGTCGAGTCTCCGCTTCGAGAGCCATAGTTCCAGCTTGTCGAGCATTTGTTGAGCCAACTGAGTCGCTGATTGAATGCTTCTGTTCTTGGAAGCAAAAATGATATCGTCGGCATAAGAGAGGATTAGACAGTTTTCATTACAGGTTTGAGGCATGTCGTTTATGTAGAAATTGAAAAGTTGGGGTGATAGTGGGGAGCCTTGAGGGACTCCATTTGGGAAATAGCGAGATCTTGATTTGATGTTGTTGCAGAGTACTTGTGCTCGTCTTCCATTTAGGAAGTTTCCAAGCCAAAGTTTCAGGTTCGGATGGATGTTGGTTTTGTATATTTTCTTTGTTAGGAGTTTCCAAGGGATTGAGTCGAACGCTTTTGTGATGTCCACGGATATAAGTACTGTCCTCTGATGGGGTTTGGGGGAGTTAAATCCTTCCGCAATGAATTGTGTGAGGGTTGTAAGGTGTGTTGTCGTCGAATGGTTGTCCCGAAATCCGTGCTGGGTCGGAGGTATTGAGATTGAGTCTTGTATTTTTTTCCAAAACAAGCCTTGAGACCGAACTTAGAATAGATATTGGGGGATAGGAAGATGGTTCATCTATTGGTTTGTTGGGTTTTCGGATAGGTCTGATTAGAGGCTTCTTCCATATTTCAGGGATTGTATTTGTGTTAATGGATAGGTTGAATATATAGGCTAATAGTTAAAAAACTCGATGGCCTAAGTGCTTCAGTTCACATGTGGTTATGTTGTCTGGTCCTTTGGCCTCTGAGTTGTTGGCCTTAGATTAGATATGGCTCTGCGAACATCCTGACTAGTAAATAGAATCCAGTCATCGGAGTTAATATGACTTTTCGATAATAAATTTACAAAAATATTAAAATTTAACCTAAAGTAACAATTAATTTTATTTTATAAAAATTATTTAATAAATAAGCACGTTTTAGAATGAGTGATGCAATAAATAATGGCAACATTGAATCATGGAGAAATGGTCATGTATTTAGTAGAGAACGCACTAAGTATGAAAAACCAATGTAAATAAATAATTACAATATCAGTCTCCCCCACCCTGACTGCGAAAATATGTTGATTTGCAGTGCTCTTCCCTATGTTAATAATATTCCTCATCTTGGAAATATTGTTGGCTGCGTATTAAGCGGGGATGTGTTTGCGAGGTTATTTTACACTGACATGCTAGATTCAATCGTCAATGTGATAAAAGAACACTCTATGTTTGTGGAACTGACGAGTATGGCACTGCCACGGAGACGAAGGCTATTCAGGAGGGTCTAAGTCCGAAGAGTCTATGTGAAAAGTACTTTGTGAAGCACGTTGAAGTCTACGAATGGCTGAATATTAGTTTTGATGTCTTTGGGAGGACCACAACCGACAATCAAACAAAGTCGTGATTATTTCTAATTTCCAGAATAGCCCAGGACATTTTCCTTAAATTGGAAAAGAACGGGTTCATTTCCTCAGAGATAGTGGAGCAGTTATTTTGTACTTCTTGTGAAATGTTTGTGGTAATTACAACGTCAAGGTTCCTCGCTGACAGATTTGTGGAGGGGACATGCCCTTTGTGCTCCTTCTGTGATGCTAGAGGCGACCAGTGCGACTCGTGTGGTCATTTGATGAAGGCAACAGAACTAATCTCCCCCAAATGCAAGACGTGTGATTCTACCCAACAATAAGAGACTCAGATCACCTGTTCTTGGATTTGGAAGCTGTAATGGGATCACTTACTGTAGTTGCAACCAAAACTGGAGGAATGGATGAGTGAAAGGGCGTCATTTAACTCGTGGAGTGCAAATGCAGTCGCAATCACCTCAGCCTGGATTGATAAGGGGTTAAAGAAGCGTTGCATAAGCCGAGATCTCAAATGGGGGACTCCAATTCCTCTGGATGGCTATAGGGATAAGGTGGGAGTTATTATTAGGACAATAGGTGTTTTATGTTTGGTTTGATGCCCCCATTGGGTATATATCGATAACTGCTGGGTATTGCGATGAGTGGGAGTTGTGGTGGAAGAATCCCAAGGAAGTGAAACTCAGTAACTTTATGGCTAAGGACAATGTTCCCTTTCACTCTGTAGTGTTCCCATCTTCTCTATTGGGAACTGGTGAGGATTACACTCTCGTGTCTCGGATTAATGCTACTGGTCCTACTATTGGTCATTTTAGAGTATTTAAACTATGAAGGGGGGAAGTTTTCAAAATCACGTGGACTGGGAGTCTTCGGGTTGGACATCAAGGAGTCGGGGATTCCGTCGGACTATTGGAGGTTTTATTTACTGATAAATCGACCTGAGGGACATGTTGGTTACAAGTCTGTATTTTAGGACACAAACTTTGTTTGGGATGCTTTTGTCACGTGTGTCAGCAGTCACCTAGTCAACAACCTGGGGAATTTTATAAACAGGTGGTAGTCACGTTAATTCCAGGGCTTTGGTATTTTGTGCCAAGTTTTTTGGGTCTATTGTCGGTCCCGTCTGTGTAGACGAAGCCATGGAAAGTTTTGTAGAAAAAGTGGATGAGCTATTAGGGAGTTACCACTTAAATATGAAGGAGTGCAAGTGTTCATTTGGTTGTTATTTTAGATTTGTTTCGTCCATTCACGACATTCTTTCGATCTCCCGTCTCGGGAATTTGTTCATTCAGACGGAACAGCCTTGGGTAAAGGTTAAGGACCCTTCCACCAGGTTATTTTATCTGTTGACTTGTCAGGGATGTTGCCCACAGTTGTATATCGCTTATGGTCAACACAGTGTGCTTGCTTTCGTATATGATGTTCCCATTTGTCCCCGATACTGCAGATAATCTGGCTTGCAATCAGCTTAACCTTGGTAGTAGAATAAGTGACTTGTGTGTTCCTCTCAGATTTATTCCCCTTCTGAATAATGGTCATAGAATCGGGAGGGTAACAGTGTTATTTACAAATTAGCCTGTTCCTCTCTTTAGAACGCTTAGTGAAGATGAGATCACCCGACTGAAGGGATTGTATTGTGGGAAGTAGTCCATTCATTCTTCTTTCTGACTATTTTATTCTGTTTTATTGTTGATTACTTGTTATTATTGTGAAACATAGTCATCAGACTGAAAAGATGCTTTGAGAAGGTATCTAATATACCGGGAAAATTATTCTTTTGAGGGGACCATGTTTATATGCTAGGCAGAGGTTCCTGAATAGGCATCTTTTATTTTGGCCAGGCGGCTTTCGAGTTCAGATATTGTTGCATTCGATGCCTTGCTGTCGCAAAGGTTTGAGATTCCGATATCTTTTGGATGCGCTAAGATGGACACTAGAGGTTATATCTACCGCGGAGGAATGAAGAAAAAAAGTGTAATAGGGTTATGCCCCAGTATCCCAGATACATCTTTGTCTTAAAATACACACCAAGGTTAAAACGGGGATACATTTTTAATTACCCTGGACATACCAGAAGAAGGTTTTTTCCCAATCGGAGTAGGACGTATCCTTTTTAATTATCCGTAATTGTGGGAACCCCTACTAAAGTAGAAAAGAAGGATCCTTTTTGGATTCCGGCCAGTTACTGTGCCCCCATGACACCTCTAAGAAATTGAAAAGGGCAAGGAAGAGAGAAAAATCCTTGTAGTCTAACAGAACAAGTAATCAAAAATATCTTTAAAAGTGAAGGGAATAGCGTCAATGATATTAGTAGTTAGTAATCCCCTACCATATTTATCATAGGCCATTCTCCCACTAGCACGTGTTAGAACACAAGCAGCATAAATAGAGGCACAAAATGACTGATTTGGAGTCCAATTGACAAATAACCCAACAATTCCAGCCAGGACATCTCCCTGTCCTCCACACCTACGAGGACACCCCTCCTCCGAACAAATCACAACTAATATAGGCAACAAATAAACCTTCATTTCCGTCTGAGATGAGGTCATTCTCCCCCTTTAGCAATATAGTGACTCCACCAAGATGACCAGACAGTCTCTGTACCTGATCTGCCTTATCCATATTCTCTCTGCTAACATCTGAAAGACACTTTTCAAAAAGAAGATCAAATTCTCTCCAATTGGGGGTTATAACAACTTTATGACACTTACAAACAATATCCGGGGTTGTCGCCACAATCCTTATGGCGTCCTACAATACTGACAGTATAATACAGCATCCAGTACAAGGGGTACTTCAAGAAGTACAGCACGCTCTATAAATTGCTGCAATTATACAAAATCGAACACGTGCAGATTCTACGCACACCGAACTGATGCCAAGTCCAGGGCCGACTATCAGAACGTCAATCCTCTTTAGCCATCCATCGACCTCATTTGGAGAATAGCAGTCACTATTAATGGTAGGGATAACCAAACAGCACGGGATGAACTATAATGTCTGGACTGTAGCACTTAATCACGTGTGCTGCCTCACTAGAACAAAACACGTGGGCTTGGTCCGCCCCTAAACTTTATTTGACATGCAAACCGCCTTCATGGATGAAATGGCAGTGAAATATGGAGCGCCGGTATATCTGTATATAAGAATAACTAAACTCTTTGCATCCCCCGACGATTCCAATTCGACCACATTGACCTTTTCGTAACTTTGTATTAAGTGGTGGAATAAACTTTTTGAATCTACCTAACATAAATTTGAATTAATATTTTTGAAAAAAAATTAAGTTATAAAAATGTTTTTATAACTATTTGATTTAATCGGTTTTTAAATTTTTTATTTGATTTAATTAATTAATTTTAATTGTCTGAGTTTGTGTAGTCGTAGTTTCTGGTGTTATTATTATCTTTATGACACCGGATGTGAAGGTTGTGGATTCAAATCCGAAAGATGGAGTTTTCACTGAAGGTCAATTCTTTTCAAACAGATCACACCCGTTAAGCGACGAGTCTTCTGAAACGACACGGGTAGTTGAAAGGGACTTTTTCCCTGACCAAATCCTTGGTGATTTTTCCCTAATTCGGGGTCGCACTGTACAAAGGTTTTTCTACTCAACCTCAAGCCGCACTACATTCAACCGACTACTGCATTCAACTGGCGTTTCATCTCTGGTGTACCTTCAGAATAATGTTTGTGCATTCTATTGAGATTTCAACTTGCTCTCATTTCAGTCTCTAAGCTTTCTATCAACTTTTGCAGATCTTCGATTTTGTAAGACAGGGTGAAGCAGTCATGTGGATCTATGTATCTTATTCTTTTGCTTCCTAGATTATTTTTTATCAAAATCCTTTTGAATTTCAGGGAATTGAGACAAATCATTGTTTCTTGGTAAATTATTATATCTACTATTAGTTTATCGCCTGATAGCTTTCCGGGGAGTTTCGGGCTCATGACCTACACTATTTCCTTGGTGAGCTCAATTTAGGTTCTTAGTGTCGTAACCAACAAAGACTCCAGGCTCATAACTGTTCTCAGGTTCACGGATTATTTCAACGGAAGGTTGCCGCTGTCAATATGAAGAGCAATCGGTACGGTACGCATGTATTCCGTAATAGCATGAGAAATTAGGAAAGCCCTCAGCATGTATACTCTGAAAAAAAGAAACGTTTGTCTTTTTCAGATGCTAGACTCTCAAAACAAAAATTTTCACAGAACTCAGAAATCTTTTTGGTAAATTCTCTCAGAGATTTCGAATACATGGCTATCCAATTATGGACAAACAAACATCACAAACTCACACAAAACCGACGCACTGTTATTTTATTTTCCTTTGGTAATAAAATCCATTAAACGATAAGCGTAAATAAAATATAGGCCAATTGGTTGCTCCTTCGATCTAACAATACTCTATAAGTTCGATTCCATCCAATGTCTATTTAATCAAGAGTATCTATTCCTTTCCTCCATATTCCTCTTCACTTGTTCAACTATTGTCGTCATGTGATTTACTTGAATGATAAGTGCTTTGAAAATAAAGAGATCAATCAAATTATTTTCGGGTTTATGAAGAAGTGGGGGTAGTTTTATTTAGAAGTAGAGTTGTGAAGAGAGTTAAAGAAAAATTTGTTGGAGACGCATTTAAGATATTAAAATGTTCTTGAAGAACCGCAAGAGCAATAGTCAAATCAAGATGGTCAATTATAATATTATCAACCTATGAGTCAAAGAAACATAGGAACAGTAACTTTGGGCAATCTTGTAGCCATTAAAAAATTTTTAGGTGGTTCACTTAAAAGAGGGGAAGTTTTGTTTATTGGCTACAATCGTAGAAAGTATTCTCCATGAACATGTGATCTGCATGCAACCTATATATCAATAACTAGTGCGTTCTGACATAATTCTTTTTGCTTATTATTATTAAGGAACTTTCACGAAGCATGTACAACACTCATAGAAACAATATAGTTAATCTCTTCCGTCTTCCTCTGTCGAATGCTAGTGATCTCAATTCGTCCAGGTCGTCCCCCGTCTTTTTCTCACACGATTTAGATCTTTGTTTAAGGCAGTCGGAAGTGTCGATCTAGGTCGTGCGGAAGGGTTTGACGCAACTGTCAAAGTGATCTTCCATCGCTTTTAGTTGCCCTCTATGGAACGAATCCAGTTTCGATAGTTCGTTGAAAGAACTTCCCCAGATCCCAGCGTTGTACAGTAAGATCGGTTTCACAAAGGCGTTGTAAAACCTGCATCTGATGTCAATTCTAAGTCCTTTGGCTTTTAGCCATCCTTTCCTCAGTTTAGCCATTGCCGCATTAGCCAGTGTTTTCCTCCTTTGTACATCTTCAGCGTCTCCTAGTTGAGAGCCTAGCTTATTAGTACATCGTCTTCTCTTTTGATTTCCGTAATTTCAGTTTTGTTTACATTTACGCTGAGAAACCATTTCTCAAGCTCCGCAGGTGCATTTTCTAGTAGGTGTTGGAGTGCGGTCGCGTCCTGTGATGCGAAATCCACATCATTCGCATAAGTTGTCTTTTCTGTGTCTCCAATATAGCATTTACGGAGATCGCTGAGTGCAGATTCAAGGTATATGGTGAAGACTAAAGGGAGAGGTAATTACCCTGGGGTGTCCCAATCGTTGTTTTGAAACTGGGGAAGTTGCTCCTTCTGTCCTCACAGATAATCTTGTGTTCGCAATAGAGTCTGATTATCTTAACCGAACATTCATACAATATTTGCTCAAATTGTGTTAGTATTAATAAAATTAAAATGAAATCCAGGATTTAAATTATAATTATTGGTAATTAATGGGGAGCTAAGCTAAATATGACCCATACATTATGTCTTCTTTTTAATATTTCATTAATTAAGTAAACCATCGATGACTGAGCGGCGATAATGGAGACAAAAATTCCAAAGAATATTTTGACTAACATCAATTTTTTGAATTGATCGCTCTAAAATCAATTTTAAATTAACCTTTTTTGAAGTTTCTTTATTTGTAGTTATAGACTTTCTGTTGGTAGACTTTCTGTTGACAGACTTTTTGTTGAATTTTGATGTATTATACTTAAATTTTGACGAAACGTGATATATGAATTCCAGTTTCATTAATAAATGCCAGTCATCTTTAACAGTTGACAAAGAAACAAACTCGATTTACACAATACGTTATGAATTTCACGTAAATCAGAAATATTTCTCCATGCACCGGTACAATCCTCCATGACGGCTGCATTAACAGTTTGAGAGTCTAGCATCGTATCCCCATCCTCAGGTGATGCCCAATTTTGATAACCCGTTCTGACGGGAGCTTTAATAAATACGTTTTCGGATATAATTCCTGAGTTTATTTTTATTAAAAATACTGTGAACAAAATTATTCTCTGCTTCATTTTTTATCAATAAAAGGGAAGCAGAGTTTTTTGTGCATTCTTGGATAATTTTAGATGAATTCATTAAGTCCATGATATGCAAATAGATGCGGTCATGGTAGAAAAAATATTTTATATTTCCTAATGTACCTATAAAACCTGTCCCATTTGGAACAGGTAACTTTCGCATAGTGGGTATATAATCAAAATTTTTAATAAGTTCAGAAAAAATGATATCTGAAACTAAAAATATATCTAACCCTTTTCGCATACACATAACATCGGCACATGAGGATCTTGGACTCTCATTTCTCTAGAACAGGGATCTAAGTATAATCCGTATGTGTCTATATCATTGTATTTACTTCTAGTCATGAAAATAGGCTTGATGGTAATAAAAATCCTAACCATCTGAGATCCATCAAATAAACTATGTGAACCATTTGATATTTTTCCGTTTATCCATAAATTTATGTTTAGTAGAGCTATTTAATAACCCAAAGTCCATACAAGATATAAACTTCAGTTCAAAATAAGTATTAATGACCGCCAGATAATAAGGATCGGTACATTGATGCTCACATCTTTGTTGATCAAATTCAACGTTACTGATGAGATAGCCATGATCCCCAAAGTTCGTTCTCGTTTCATTTGGTACTACAAAAGTGTCAACATTGATTTACCAAGTCGAATAGAGTCAAAAAAGAGAATATAAAAGTATAGCATTCTCATTGTGAATCGAAATCTGATTTATAAATGAAACCTATTTTCTGGAATTTAAAAAAATGTGTCAGGAATTCACTTAGTTCGTTAACTTAAGGAAATTAAAGGTTTTTTGACTGACAGGACAGTTCTCATGACTTGCTTTATTAAAATTATTCTGAAACGATTGGGAGTCCAACGTGGTCTTATCTAAGATAGCTAATGTTGTGGATCAGTTTCGCCCTAAGCATATCCTTTATCATTGGATCTCGAGTAATTTGCATTCTCTTCAAGATTGTCGATATGGTTTCTTTAAAACCTAATGGGTTTCTTGGTTTTCGTCATAAACGATAATTCATAAAAGTGAACGTAACCATATTCTTGGAGAATTAAACTCCAAATATTCTAAGAGTACTTCAACCGAGCTATTGGGCAAGAAGATGTGATGATGTGACTCTTGTAAAAATGTGTAATACTCTATACGATCCATTCAATATTCCTGGTTTTAGTGCCTTTTCCCCGACTCTTTATAAAAATTAAATGGCTTAAGACTCTTAACGTCCAATGGTTTAACTGTAATTTATAATGGTAGTAAAAATCCTTCAAATTTAGTTTTTTGTGAACAATTATGGGAACAGTCTATAAAATATATTAATTAGGTCAAAAATGAAAAAGGTAAGGTTATACTTAGGGAAACCAAATTGTATAAAATGCTTTGAGTTGACGAGTGACGTCATCATCAGTGAACATCTCACTGCGGAACCGGATCGTCTACAAAAGGACTCACACCCAACAAAAAGAAAAAAGGATTGAAGTGCATTCCTTGGTTCTTTCTCATTGATTAGTTATGATAACTGTTCTTTCCTTATAATACAATGTTTCCTACCTGCGAGGAGCGATAGCTAATATGGCTCCTAGTAACGTGCATTAAAAATTGTATAAATTATATTTAATAAAAATCCATGCTCTCACGTCCGACGACCAGAAGGCTACTCAGTTTTGCCCCGATGGCACTTGGAATTCCATTTACCGACTCAGAAGGAGATCAACAGAACACATGAGAAAGTACGACACTTGGGAACTCCCTTTCCTCAAAAATGACGAAGAACATCCAGGTTTTCTATGTCCATTCTCTGACCGAGACGGAAGTCATGAAACCAAAACATCCTGATTCCAATCCTCCGGCTTTTTTGAATGGCCCGGACAAACTAGGAGAGAGTAAATCGTAAACTATTTGAAGGCGACGTCCGAGCGGCGTTGAGCGTCGTTGCCAGCAATGATGCTGTCATGGCTGTGACGTCTGAGGTGCTTGAACTACTCAGACGAAAACATCCATGTCCTCCGGCAGATTACCGCTCATTCGTGCTTCCGGGAAATTTATCAAGGACGACCGTCACCGAAGGCGAAGATCGGCGCGGCATATCGCTTACCACTTATCATAATCAAAAGTCCAATAATTATTAAGGAAATCATTTCAAAAAAATAAAATTAATGAAAGTCTCATAATGAGAGATATGAATCCTCATTTCATTCGACAGTTGTCAGATGCCTAGGTCGTAACTAGTCAATTTTAATTTGAGGTTTGATTCTAGATTAGAGTCTGTAATTTTGTACCTAAACTTAGATTTGATATAATTCATATGTGATAAATATATGTGGATCCAAATATTGTTGAAATTCTTAGGCAAATTTTTTTTAATTCAAAAAAAATCCGGAAGGGTATTCCAAGATTTGAAAATGATATCTTTATGTTTCTCCAGTTTTATATCAATAATGCTGTTTTTGCATTCTACAAAATAATTCTTCTTTTCCAGGTTTTCAAGTTCTTTAGAAAGACGAATAAATTTTGATGCCCATAAATCTTTACAAGTCGCATTTCAAACTCAGTTGCGTTAATTTCAAATGGCAATAAATTCAGTGTTCTTTATAGCACATAGAGGATTTATAACAAACGATAGCCTTTTCTTTAATCCTGAAACCTATATTTAAACATTAATTTTGAACCTATCTTTAAAAGATTCATATACGAAACAGCATTTTCGAAATAAGTTTTATTTATGACTTGATTATTATAAATATTGACGTAATTTAGGGAAATGTAAAATATATCTTCTTATATAATGGATTTGCCCGTCCAGTCCTCAAGTACAACGCAGGTACTTGGGGAACGTCAAAAATGACATGGAACAACTCGACTTATTTCATATAGGCCAACTAAGAAAACTCCTTGGATACTCTTGGCCAAAGAAAATCTCAAACAATAAATTACACAGACTGACAGATTGTGGTCCAATAAGTCTGAACCTACTTGAAGCCCACTGGCGCCTTTTTGGACATATTCTACGGATGTGTGAACAGACATTATGGAATGTCGCCATGGAGGAATTTTTAGGCCATACCGTATCTTCTACATTCAGAAGACGTAAAATAAGTTGTCTTCCCAGGATACTTGCGGAAGATTATGCTACGATCAGGGGCCGACTGATAGATGCAGATGATCTGGACGAAATCAAGAGGTGAGCACGACAACGAAGGGGATGGAGAAGACTAACAGAAAGGATTGTCGAAAAACATGGCACAAGCGAAATCATAAACATTGTTTACTGATAACAAGAATGTGCTTCAACTAACTAACAGCTCTGGAAGAGACAAGATCTCAATCTTAAATGATTATACAAACGTCCTCTTCTTCCGCTAGGAAAATTGGCTATCTATCTTTTTGAAGTTGGATGAATGGAGGTGTTGAAGACCTTTTTCGTTGTCGGATTCTCAGGACTGAATCAATCGCTTTTTAAATGTCTAACGAGACTAATACTGTCCGTAGTTGTCGCTTGGATTCATTGAAGCCTTCCGAGATAAATTTGTCAAATAAGTTGATTTTGTTTTGTAGAAAGTTTAGATCTGAATCCGTGTTGATAGAGACAAAAGGGCAAATGAGGTTTAATTTTCGAAAGCATGAGTTTTTTATTAGGCACGATAGCGCACTGGTTAGGGATATTGAACGCTAAGATAAAGGTAAGGCTTTCGGTTGTCTTGTTTTCAAGACAGATATGATAGTTCTCCCATTTACTATGGATAGAGTTCGTGTTTGATGACAAATTAAAAATTAAAGTAATCGATATGATTGGAATCTCTTCAAGATACTTTAGCAGAATTCCAGGAATACCATCTGGATTAGACGTATTTGACTTCACGAATCTTAATGCCTGTTTAACCTCGTCATGCGTAAAAAGTTTTTATACCGTTAGCATTAAGTTGCATAATAATGAAGGGTTTTGGCCCTGGGTTTTGTTCAATGTCTCCAGAAGAGCAAGCAATGCCTCACATTCCGAGTTGAGATATACCATCCAGACATAAGATTATACCGGATAAGGAAGAGAAAATGGTTCTTTTCGGTGTCTTTCCACACTGAGCGCCACGCAAACATTTTTTCTTTTACTCAGCTTAAAGGTGTTCTTAAAATAAAAGATATTGTAATGGATTAAACAACTATTATTAAAATAAAAAATTTAAATTATATTAGCTAGCATTCTACTTACGTTGGCAATTATGGAATGACCTCACTATTGGACTCGTCGAATGCTGATTTGTTTGCAATTAAACGGAGGCGTCTTATTTGGCCTCTCATCACCAGGTGTTACATTGAGGACAGTCTCTACTACATCACAGGTTCATGGGATTAAAATTGCAGACGATGAGAGGCATAGAATACATGAGATGGTGTCCCTGGATGTCAGAAGGACTCACTACTTGTTGAGGGGTATCAGTGTTGCTCAACAAAGATGTTCCTGAAGAAAACAGAGAGGGCATCAGGGATATTGTCCTCGACATCATCATGAAGATACTCACCCTAAACAGTGACCTCAACTACTTTCAGGTAGAATACTTCAGCATTAAGGGATACCATGAGGTAGTCACAATTATTTACCTCCTCCTCATGGATCAGGATATCACCTACCACGTGGGTCAGAAATCTAACTGTGACCCGTTTTAGGTAATTTGACTAATCTAACAGTAGAAATTTTATGGACAGCGATTTCGGGGGGACAATGAGGGCCATTAACTTGGTTGGCGTTTTTGAGGACCGTGGACAGGGAATTATACATGTCTCTCAAAATGTGATCAATATTAATGACTTTAGTGCCGATGTGACCTTTGATTTTGCTGTGGCATCTATTCTTACGTGGTTTGCTCACTCAGCCTCTTTAGACTCTTTGGCTGGGATTTTTGAGTATATAATCAAATCTGACTCCACTCACACTCCTATCTACTTAGTTGTTGCTTCACTTTGTGATAGAAGAGATGAGATAATTCCGCTCTGTAGCAATTCTGACCAGTTCTCCACTCTATTTAGAACTATTTCTGGGCTTCCTCTTGACTTTCCGGTGGATCGTTTACTTAGAAGAGCTCATAAGCTTGGATTGGAGTATCCTTACTTGTTTTAACAGGATTTATTAGTAGGGATAGTTTGGGAGATGGGGAAAGTCTGATCGTAGGTACTCTTCCTGGTCGATAATGGTCCCAGTTTCATAGTTCTAGCTGCAGCCGTCATGTTAATACAACTTTTTTTGGTGAATTATATATTTTAACTCGACTTAATATTATTTCTATATTTTTACTTTTTCGGTGGTTTATAGTATATATTTTTTAATAATAACAATTTATTGAAGAATAAAACCAAATAGTTAAAGGCTACTGGCTGCTCTCAGGATTGAGAGCGCATTTCCCCTTACGAGCTGTAAGGAGATGCGCTCAATGAGCCAGCCCTTTTCTCTGATATCCCTCCTCCTTTTAGCGACTAACGATCCAATTTTGTTGAGCAGGGCTAACGCTTCCTATGACTCCGAAGTTTCGACTGCGACTAGTATATTTGGTTATATTTGCACAGTTATTCCAGCTGAGAGTTTGACAGATTGCCAAATTATGATTTACTATATCAATATTAATGATGAGATACTTAATGACTTATACATTTAGTAGTCTTGGCAACATCATAGTAAAAAGAATATCAATGACTTTCTGAGCCATTCTGGCACACCAATGGGCAAGAATCACTTTCTGATCATATTAACCTTGCTAGGAAGGGGACGATCAGTCTTCCTAGATGCAGGGCGGAAAGTTATCTCATAAGACTGTTAAAAAGTTGCCAGGAAAAGGCATTTTCTGAGCTCACATGTCATTGGTCACACTTGTGACACCCGTGGAGGACAGTTTTTTCAAAAACTTAACTTGGAAGCTCATTCCGACGAAAGAGGCACCAATGAGCTCGCTTACTCTATATTTTTCGCTGATTTTTGATGTCAGCGAATTCTGTCGATAATTATTTTACGACTATTTAAAAATTTATATTAATTTTACTTTAATTAAAAATATTGTTTTTTGTTAATAAAATGTGTAAATTTAAATTATACTAATAGAATGCAACCACCGAAAGCGTCTAGTTATGCCAATCATAAAAGTTACGTCCCATACAATTCTTCAGATATTTTTTAATGCAAGAAATTTACCTTCCAGTGCTCAAATTTATCAAAAATACCGAAAAATGAAAGAAAGTGGTGAAATTGAATCCCCCCTTCCCATCAAAAATGTAATAATTTTCTAAATCAATAATTTTTTTATTATTTAAGAATATAATTAACCTTAATTAATTTTTCTTTTTATTGCAACTCAAAAACGATTTTTATTCGATTTCGTCCAAATAACTATATTTTCACCTCAAAGCGTTGCCATATATAAAATACATATTTTGCACCTTTTTACCTTTTAACTTATAAATATTTGTTTAAACTGATAGCTTTTAGTTTATATTGAACTCTTGTTTATCTCTTAATATGATGGTTACTATTGTTGGCTTATTAGCTTTAATAATTTTAATTGTCAGGGGTGATAATTATTGTTGTCTAATGGTAATTATGTTAAAGTAGTTATTTTCAAAGTGTTGCCTCATGCTGGTTTTATTTGCCCAAACATGTATAATTTATATCAAATTAATACTGCAATTTAGACAGAATCTGTCATGTCATGTTCAGATTCAAACAAGAGCAACATTATATCCCCCAAACGACCCCTCTGCAGAAAAATAGTCAAAGTGGTGCAAATTTTGGCAATTTTCTCGACTGTCCTATCTCCTATTTTTATGTTGTTGATTCCACGGATTTACCAAAAGAACATTCCCCAGGAATTTCTCACATGCCACGGAGATTGTCTCGTCTCCGTGTTTGGCTCCGTTTTTCGAATTATGCTAATGTTCCCAATCCACTATCTCATCTATTCAAACTTGAATTCTTCTTCAACTCGATCAACCAAGATAAGGAACTTCTTATGGCTAGAATTCGCTGTTTTGTTCTCCGGCTGGGTTCTCTATGTCGTCTATGTCTTTGATCTATCCTTTTCTTACACACACGTGACAGTGTACGTAATGTAGCATGAAATTTAAAATTTAGATACTTTTCTGACCTGATTTTATATTTTCTGTTGGTTTTCGCTGCGTTTCTTTGGAAGAACTGCGAAAACCACTGCTATGTCGTCAGTGTGATTGAATCCCCTTCAGGAAGTCAGTTTTCATTGAGTCTCCATCAGGGAATTTGTCTCAGGGAGATTGCAGGTCGTGTAATCCAACAGTACTACTGCACTCGAAGGGGGACGGAATATTCTTACAGGAAAAACAGGTGGGGAGGCGGATCTCACACATCCGGGCTCACAAGGTATAAAGTTCGACAAATTCAAGACAATCATCGGTTGTTGGTTGTCGAAGTGAGCTCTGTCGGTCAAAAAGATTTCACGAAGAGGAGAATAAGACGAATAAATTGATGAAATGCAAATGGAGATTGATAGATGACTGCGAGGATCTGTTTGAAGGGAACAGAATTCGAAGTTGTAATTTTTGATTATTAAAGATATTGACTCAATATTCAGTGGAATATCCAAGAATTTAGAGAAATATTTACAAATCACTGGACAGTATTTTAGATACAGCATCAGAATGGTAAAAGACAATGTCTCGGCTTACAAAACCTTTGGGATGAGTGGAAAGTCCTTTTTCTCGCTTTACAAGGGAAATGTTGTTCTATCTAACTTAATATTAGAGTTTGAATGTGGAAATGGTTAGTAAGGATGAAAATGTAGTGTGGAGGTTGACTCGGACTTCTACAGTGGGTCACGAGGATTTGAACTTTTTCTTAAAGACAGCATCTATAACTTTGCATTGCATGGCCTATAAAATTCCCAAATTTGAGTTGTCTGAGTCTAATTCTGATATTATCTGATTTTATAAGTATTTGTCTTTTTTACAAAGTCTTTACACCAGAGAGATGTTTAGTCATTTCCGGAACAGACTGAACAGGCAAGTCTTTTTGGTCATACTCAGGAAATAGGGAGAGTAGGGGTTAATCGTGAGTTGTGAAAAAAACGTAGATTGCCCATTAATTGATTATAGATTAAGATTCTTTTATATCCCTCTATAATTAAATCACGTGCAGTTTTTTAGATATGTTAATTTCATTAAAGTAACTACGAATAAATCTAGTTTTTTTAATGGAAAAACCAATTTTAAACTAGGATTTGTCGCGTGGCGCCATGTGGTGCTGCGTGGTTAATTGGTTTAATTTTTCTACTTGCTTGTCTGTTCCTCCTCTCTCTTCCTAATAGAGTGGCGTCATGTGATCCACCTGTCTAGGTGACGCCCAGTGCCAGGCCGGCATGAAGAAGGATCATTTGCTCTTCCCCACTCCACTGGAGGGGTTTCCACAACTGCATGTAATGGACGTCTTACCTTTATGCTGATTCCTGATGGACTCTGTAGAAGTGGAAACTGGATACACTTAATTAGTTGTTTACTTTAACTTCCTTCTCGGTGTATCCGGGGTTATTAAATAAATAAATGGAGTTATTGCTTGGGGACATAATGCTGCCGGATTTCATGTCCAATTGGAGCCGCCTGGACTTGCTCAGGCCAACCGAAGACCGGATGGAACCACTCTCTTCCCACGGGAGAGTGGTAAATACTTTGCCTGGGGGATCCCACATGTGTCGATAGCTTCTCTCCCTCCAACCTTTCAGCGACAGCAACTGACCTAAGATCTGCATCTGAGAAGGCCGAGACCTTAAAGATAAAAAATACGCATGTCTTAGAGGACAATTCATCTTGGAAACAGTGGCAGTCGAAACGACGAGAATCATTGGAGGCAGGTCACTGACCCTGCTAAACAGGATCGCTCATGGCGAAAAAGAAAAACGATAGGAGAGTAAGGAGCTGGCTCATTGAGCGCATTTTCTTGCAAATCGTAAGGTGAAATGCGTTTTCAATTATGAAAGCAGCCAGCAGTTGTTAACTGTTAGTTTTTGCGTTTAAATAAAATTGGTTTTTCCAATAAATCTAGTTGACGTTATATAGTGAGATTTCCACGGAGGGCAATATTAATTTTTTATGATATTAGGTGATTTAACAAAACTAGTGTCCTTGAGGGGACCTTAGGTTAAGGTACACTAGAAAATTTGCTAATCAAGTTATGAAAGGATGGTCGAATTCTTATTGGTTAAGCTCATTGGGTTAAAAATTATGTTGGGAAACACATATTATTAGTGAATACAAATTATTAGAGGCAATTTGAGAATCTTCGTTTTGTGTATCTAGTATTCGTTGTACCTCGTCTTTAAAGATCTCGAAAGCTACCTCTTGGCCTTACTCTCTTCAATTGGACATTTGAAGTACAACAATATCCGCTTCTGTCTTTGAGCAAATTAAGAAGTTTGTCCCTTTTGGAGTCTAGCATTTCAGTTTCAGAATCTAGGATGTGGCAGATCATCATTAACAGGATTTCTCCACCATGAGTCGACCCAACGTCGCAAATATACTTGTTACTTTCTGATTGACATGTTCGGGTAGTTCAGTTGACTTGGTAGAGTTGTTTCGCATAACGATCCAGGTAGCTTATAATTATATTCCTTTTTCTCAATGCTCCTTGTCGATTTCCACTTGGTTAACAAAGAAATCAACCTTTATGATTATTCAAAAACATCCAATAATCATCCATATATTCTGTGAGTGACCTTTGACTCTACTTTTTTCTCTCAAAGAGATCACTTAATTAGTCTAATTCCTTCCATTTTGAGGTTAATAATAAGAGAGATATCGGAAATTTCGTTAGTTTAGTGGCGATAAACATCTGTTCCAGTCAAGGTTGATCAAACCAATACCTCATTTAAAAAATCAATACTGCAAACACAGAATCGAGCACATAAATTTACTTTTTTACGATGTAGATAACTTTAATCACAAAGAATCCATTAATTTCCGTTGTTTAAAGAGGAACAGATAATAATGTGAAACAATAAGGAATAGCTCGTTGTGAAGAGGGCGCTTTCTCATGAATCAAATTTGCGAACTGGGATTGAGAAATTAAAATACTTACAAGACTGTACAACAGTAATGTTTTTTAGTAATCAAAATAAAAGAGTAAAAAAGGCAATCGGAATTATTGGAGCGTTGAAGTTTTTCTCTATAGTTTGAAGCCCTTAAAGTCGACTCTTGATGTGAAACAAATTGATAGCAAAATCACAATATTGGATATCACAAATAATTTTACAAATCCGATTAACTGTAAATTCAATTTTCACAGAAACTGATGAAATCTGTCGCACATATTTATTGTAGTAAAATTTGATTTGTGTACTCAGGATATTACTTTCTCCCGCCATTCAGTTCTCGAAGTCTCTGGTGGGTCTTAGTTCCAAGGTAGACTAAAACAAGAGGTTACATCAATCTTGAAAAAATTAAAGACATTTCATTTAATAAATGTTACCACCTCAGAATTCGGTCAATAAACCACTAACTTGTCAGACAAAAATAATTAGCAAGATTGGCAGTTTATGAATTATATTATTTATATTTACCATCAATTAAAGGAAAATGGTTAAGAACGTAAACTCCAAACACGTGCGAGATCCGATAAAGTGATCTGATAGAAAGTCAGGACATGGAGGGACCCTTAGAACTTTTATGTTTAATAGAAGTCTCTTAACATAAAATACTTTTGTAATCCAATTTTAGCTAATTTGTGTCAATTGTGGAACCCATTGAGAATCCCAACATTGTTAAAGGATTTGTGGATTATTAATACGGATTTGTGAATATAATTCTCTAATGTTAGTATTATTCCTTAATTAAATTAAGTTATTTTATCAATTCCTTATTAACTTTGTGGACTCCAACCTTACTCCAGTCAAACAGAGTCTTTGTAATTGGAAGTGCTCTTCGAAGAGACTTGAACATTTTCTCCGACATCATATGAAAACTATCGTTCACGTTCTTTTGGTAGCTTGTCTCAAATTCCACGATCTTCTGAATAGCAACCTTCACCAAGTTCTCTGCGTTCTAAAAATATAAATTTTCCTGTTTACTTCAGCTGAGACAGAAGATTTATGTTTTGCAATGGAAAGCAGCTGCACATTTCCACTTTCATAGTAGTGAGTCTACATATGATATTAAGAGTTACCTGAACACGTGTCTCACCGGTGATTTCTGCTTTAAAGTTCAACTCGTCGATATACAGATTCCACTGATTTCTCATCCTAGCGTTTCTAGAGATTATGACCGAGTGAACTGAAAGTTGTTTTCGTTGAACATGTGACTTTCGATGCATATCTTTACTGAAATTTTGTCATCCATATTGCTGGTAACAACAAGGAATTCTCCAGAATCATAGAACGTCTCAACGTACTCCTCGAGGCTCTTCTGAAAGAGAGACTGGTATGGTTCTAACAATTTCACATTCTCTAATCTGACATCATTTGTCTTCAGAGTGATCACATCCACACTAAATTAGAAGAGTCATCAAACTCGAAAGATTTGTTATTTCTGGGATCAAAAAAACGTGTAGAATCTGGAATCCCGTTGTATGGGGTCAGCAAAACCTGTAAAATTACAAAAAATATTAACTTTATTTTTCAGTCCCTTCACGGAAACTTGTGTGAACTGCTGACTTTGGTAAAGTTTGAGACTCCTGCAATACACATAAGAAATACTCGAAGATGAGAGACTTTAAAGAAACATCATTATTCATTAAGGCAGTTATGTCTAACTGTGAAATTAAGTACTACCATTAACGATATGCTTGTGTTCCCCCGGAGGGATCATTGAGATTAAGTAATCGACCACATTCTCCATATTTAATTCAGATTACCTTAATATCCTCTATTTTCATTTGGCGGATTATCTTTAATATTTTATTTTATTTATATATTTTTAAATAATATTTTTGTTAATATTATTTCTTCAGTTTTACCTACAAATATTATTATTGGTTAACAATCATACTTAGCCGGGTAGCATAGTGGTTAAATGTCGGGCTAAAGTGACTTAGGTTACGGGTTCGATTTTCGCTGCTGTTCACCTAATGGAAGGTTCCACGCATCTATGATGCCAAAAGGGTTTGACGAGTGACGCCGTCTTCAGTGGATACTCACTGCGGAACTGGATTGTCTAGAAAGGATTCACACACAAGAAAAAAAAAGTGAAGATCATTCCTTGGTTCTACGATTAGTTAAAATTAACTGTTCTTTACTTAAAGTGTGTGTCCTGCCTATGCGGAGCTATAAATACTATACTATGGTCTGAATCCACTTTGATTTGGATTCAAAAACTCATTTACAGTCCTGAAATACGATTCAGCACAACAAGGAAAAGTATTTTTCTTATCCTATTCATTAGTGTAATCGGGCGTAGGCTGTGGAGAGACTAAGATAATAATGTGTGCGGAAAATGTCGCTGTAAACGTTTGATCGATCTTTATGGCCACTATCCACTATCGTACAGATTGAGACCGGGCCATTTACCAACTCATGTCTGTCTCAACGAGAGGTTAAAACGCACTTTCCTCTGCTGCCCATCACTCCATTTGGAGCTGACTGGTCTCACCGTAGACGATGAAAAACGTCCCTGACGGGATGATAACGTTCTTTTTCGTTAATGGGCGGAACCTGGTTTGGGACGCTACATGTTTTGATACATACTCTCCAAAGAATTTGGTCGATTTATTTTCGGACTCAGGTTATGCTTATAAGCAAGCCGAGGATCAGAAGTGAAGGAAGTACAGAAGCAATTTTGAAAGATCATTTATTCGTCACATTTGCTATTAAGCTGTCAGAATCCTTGGCACAGATATAGTCCGTTGGATCGGCTCACAGGAGGAATAAAATCACCAAATTATTATTATGGGTATCCTACCCACATGGTTAATAAAAGAACAGCCGCGAGTGAATCCTCGCAAATTGACCAATCTTTAAATTTGCCACAATTTTTAATACAGATTGGAAAAAATTAAAATTTTATTAACACATGTCTTCCAATGCTTTTCATAAAACCTTACTTTTAATGAAATAAACTCAAATTGTAAATTTTATCAAGAAAATGATGCTATTTTGTGTCAGCTCTTAGATGATAAATTCTTGCACTTGATTCGGAATACGATATCGAGAAAAATATGAGTTTCATTAAGAATTAACAATATGAGAGTTATGACTAGACTAGCGTATCCTTATTCTTTTAACCAGCCATCTACCTGATTTCTACCTCTCCAAGACTGCGGGTTCATCTATTCGCCAGTGTAATGAGTTTCCCACTCTTCCAGTCGCGTAAAGGATTTCCTCAATTGGTTTCTTGACTTTTGTGCTCGACAATAATACTTTCTAATGTTTTCTTTAACACCACCGATTGAATATATCCCATGTCAAAACAACAGGAATAATTCTCACAGGCGTATAACATTCTCAATTATCCAGCGAGTGGGTCATACTTGTGTAGCTTATTCACCTCTGTATGTTTGGGTGCTTTTTGTGAAGTGATTTCAACTTGTACAATCTCATTCTTCTTAGATAATACTTTGATTTTATTGTGTACTTTGGTTGCAGTCGAATATAATGTTTATTTGGAATTTTGATTAACTATATTACTCGAAGGAGTATAATGCCAGTGAGATCACAGAATAGTTAAAAAATGATTATCCATCGCTTCTAACTCGTCCATTTATAAATTAAAAGTATTGTTGCTAAGCAGCTGATAAAATGGTAGTTTGGCTGTTTTCTATTAAAACTTAGAGCAAGGCTACTACCATAAAGGAAGCGTTGACAAAATGGGTTTTGAGAAATATTTATATAAAGGAAGAAATCAACAAAGAGAAAGCACAAAATTCGACTGAAATCAAACTAATGGCTTATCTTCCTCCAATCGAGAAAATGGATGCCTCACTGTCAACATTAACGAACGTCAAGTGATCCCAAACTTATATTCCATAGAAAGCTATCTTTATCTACAAATTGCATCGAAAAGATCGCCAATTTGAATGGACTAAGTAAAAATTCTGTGAAATCTAGAAAATTTAACAATTCTATCTCTAGGAAGGAACAACATCAAGAGTTTCACTGGATTAGTTTTATTCATATTTATACAAGGAAGCTGTCGGAGACACCTTGGAGGAGTTGTGGATATCTTATAATAACATCGAAAAGATGAAAGGAGTCAATGTCCTCAAAAAACTGAAAGTAGTCGTTACTATGATGGTTTAGGTCCTTTATATGTCGAATAATATGGTTAAAGATTGGAATGAGTTTCAAAACTCGGGGATCTTCCATTCCTTGAAGATCTGGTTTTTGTGGGTTCGGTCTTGACTTAGTTAAGGCAATCCATTGGAAGAGAAGCATTCAAACGAAGGTGACTGGAAAGATCAGGTTAAAAAAAGAATAGTAAAGTTGAAATAAAAATAGATGGTTTATATTGATATGACGTAATTTAGGAGAACCAATCGTCAGAGAAGAGGAAAATGAATAAATTAATAATTAACTTATTAACATGGGACTAACACGGTGGACTCTATTATTGTCTCAAAATTAGAGTGAAAGTAATATCTGTGATGGGAACTTAAGGTCAAGAAAAACAAAGGTTAACTATACCACCTTAATCACGGGAACAGGGAAATATTGAAAGCCTTAGTATTCAATGGGAATACACGATAATGTTACCCATTCAGAGGCATGGTCTCAAATTATAAATCTGGTGGATAAATTGTACTCATGTTTGTGCAGATTATGGCTGGATAAACTAAATGCATCCAACACTGTTACTGACAGGTTTTAAGACGATCTTTATCAATCTTTTCAGCGCTCCTGGCTATAGACGAGAAAGAAAATCTTTGTTCACATGTGATTGAATTGTTGTTAGCTGGAATAACCCTGTTGTTTAGGAAGATAGTTGGCTTCATATTTTATTGATTTGTGCATAAATATAATTTGTCAAGTACTTTCCCAGTAAACCATAAGTTTCCATCATTTTTTGTACAAAAAGAGGAATTTCTCGATAGTCTCTATCATTGCATTTCATTTATTTGGAAGTTGAAGACAGTTAAAAATTTTGTGGAGTTCTATTAGATAGAAAATGTGTTTCAACGCTAGTCACTGTCCACTACTTCTCACAAATTTAAAAGTTATGGGTTTATGTTGGGATAATTCCGATTATTTTCTTTGTGAGTGTTTTCCGAAGAACAGAGTCAAATGTCTTGATGACATCCAATGACATGAGGAGAGTTTTTTAATGAGTTAAAACCTTCAGCAATAAACTTCGAGATGATTGATGTGTATTGATGTAGAATAAAAGGCTCACAAAAAGTGAAATAAGGTGTAGGGAGTGAATCTTGTTAGAGAATTTGTGTTCGGTGATTTTGGAGATGAGCATTGGTTGAAAATTAGACAGTAAATTTGAAATGTTTACTTATATATTGGTTTAACATATGCATATTTCTGAATTCATTTTGATCGATAAAGATGAAGGAATGATATGCTTCAGTTCCATAGTGGTCATTAAATTCGGACATCTGGATTTTTTGGTAATTGAACGTGCTCGGCTCACGTGGTCCATCTTTTTGAATAATTTCACTCCAGATAAACTTGGTGGTCTTAAAGGTTTTTTGAGATAAAAGGCATAATATTTGATTAGAAAATTAGACTAAAGCAGATTTTATTGTGAATTTCATAGACTTTATCATGTTGGATCCCCTTTGTAAATTATTTTCTTCCTCATCTTTTAGTGCAGTGGTCAACCTGGGCGATATCGGCCAAATTGGGTGGTAAGATTTTTACTTTTGGGTGATAGGATTTTTTTGAATGTCGGCCAGGCATTGGCTGTCTCCTGAGTAAGGTGGGTTCAATTACGCCATCAGAGGGAAGGAAAAGAAATGGTTTTACAATAATACGTGAGCTATTAATTTAATAAAATTTTTTAAAAAGTTAAATTTACTCATTATTATTAGCACTTTCACGAAAGCCATAATATTTATACCCCCGCATGTGCAGCAAAAAATAGAAGAGAATTAGTTAGCTTGCTCCACGCTATTCTTTTCTTAGCTAGGTCCCTCAGTGTGTCCAAATCGTCACCAGATGCCAATGTTTTCTTCACGGCTTTCAGATCGTTTTGTAAAACGACGGAGGGTTGTTTTCGGTCTTTCACGAAAGCGTTTTACATTGGAGGAGTAGTAATCTTCCATTGCGATATTCAGGGGGGATATTGGGTCCGACCTCAGGACGTGTCAAAAAAGTCTAGGATGATTGGTTTGATAAAGGTGCCGTATAACATTCTCCTTTGTTTTATGTTATTCCCTTTCCGTTTTAGCCATAGGTTTGTCAGCCTGTGTAATGCCGCGTTTGCCATGGTTTTTCCCATATGATATCTTCACTATCTCCTAATAGGAAGCCAAGTTTCTTTGTGTGTCTCCATTCTCTTCGAGTGAGTTTCTGTCCGTTCTGTTTTTTCCCTGTTAACGGTGAGAACCATTTCCCACGTATATCTGGTGCTTTTCTAGTACATGTTCCAGGAGTTCTTTGTCTTCAGAGATTAGGTCGACATCATCAGCATAAATCACTTCTTCTATGTTTCTTGGTATAATGGTCTCAGTTCCCTCATAGTTGGCCTCCAAGTATATTGAAAGCGGAGAGAAGAGTCTTGAGGAGTGCCTATGTTTGTTTCAAATTGAGTGAGTTTCCAACTCTCACAAGGAACCTCTGTGTTAGATAGAAAAATTGGATCATTCTTAGACTCGATTCGTCAATAAAATTATCCCTATTGACTTGGGAGGAAATGTAAGTCCTACAAGTCATATATGGATGTTTTAGATGTGGATATAATTCCGAGGGCATATATTCAATCTATTGTGTTAAAGAAAACTCTTGAAAGCATGTTAGTGGAGCACCGACATGGGATAAACTTTCAAGAGAGTGATTTTAGTGAGGTCATTCATTTCTTACGACGAAAGTCTCTAGAAGAAATTGAGGATGACGGGATTGTGCCCATAAAAACAACAATACTGTAGTGAAGATCAGATTGGTGATGGTGACCAAGAGGTTGCAGTTAGATAGCTAAGGAATGGCTCAAAACGAAAGAAAATAAATTAATACAGCCAATCAGTTATAAATAGTTTAATTCTGACTTTTGGTTATTATTATATTCAAAATTTCTATATATATTAGAGTTAGGAAACTGATGCATTATCGGTTTGCCTCGGGATCACTTTGTATTGGTTTAACAGTGATCTTGTTTTATTAACAATAAATTGGATATTTTAATTGAATTGGTCACATATTCCGACACAAACTTGTAGGAACATAATGTCAGAAGCAAAATTATTATTTATTTGGGAATCGAAGATCAAACTTTTTGGATGCCAGGCTAAGGAAGTGGAGAATCTAAAGGATTGTGCGCAGATGTTCTTGGCGACTTAAGAGGACCAAAAGGGCAATCTAAAAATTCAGGATAACAAAGGAATATGATTTTTGACGCTACGGAACAAGCCGAACTTATTGCTACTCATTTTGAACGACTCTTTGACGTTGATTGGGAAAAGGACCTAATCACTGGTAATGCAGGAAATTTTGTAAATGAAATCACTGTGGAGAAGTTATGAAAGCAATATAAAGACTGAAGTGCAATTGCTCGTCAGGACCGGATGGCATAAGTGCTGAGTTACTGAAGTACGGCCCCAAAACCCTGGTGGAATTCGTGGCCAAAGTATTAAACGAAATGTTTGCAACTAACGACCTTCTTTCGTTGGCAAAAGAATTCTGGTGCCGATTCAAAAACCGAATAAGAGTGGAAAACCTGCGCCAGTCACCCTACTCAATACGCTAAGAAAGTCCTTGTCTGGATCATGTGCAAGAGCCTGTAGAGCCATAGAGATTCAGGACAGGAAGATCTACCGCTGATATTGTCTGGGGCATAGTGGCGTTGTGCCACACACCAAAGAGAGTGCGACTACAAGCCTTGAGGCAGTTACTTTAGGTTGCCCCTGCAGAACTTGGGAAATGGTTTTTTTACGGTGAATACAACTAAAACTGAAATTGTAAAAATCGTACGCATGGGATCAAGATTGGAAGAGGGATGGAGACGTTCCAGAAAGCTCGGCTCCCTCCTCAGGGACAGTGAGGACATAACCCGGAGGAAAGTACTATCGACGGTCGCACTGAACAGGATGAAGACGGATTGGTTGGCTAACAGACCGGTAACGATCGCGCTTCGTTTGCGCCTCTATAATGCTTTCGTGAAGCCGGTCCTGCTATATAACTCTTCCTGCTGGGAGATTTCGATCTCAAAAAACAAAAATCTTAACTCCTTCCACCGAAGGCAATTACGAATAATATGCAGGGTACAATGGCCGACACGGATCAACAATGAGGCACTGTACCAAAAGTGCTCAACGAGACCTGTGACTTGGGATGTGGTGGATGCCCGATGGAGAGTGTTTGGACACGTCCTATGGATAGACCCCACATCACCTGCAAATTTGGCAATGGAGGAATATTTCGCTGCAAGTGGAAAGAAATATCGAAGGCGCCGCGTACTACGTTACCGGATGAGTATCTCAAGGAAATCAACCGGAGACTCGTACGTGGGGAGGATCTGGATGCTATGAGAAGTTTGGCGTGTAACAGGGAAGGATGGACGATATTGATCCGAAAAATCGCTTTAAGTGCCGCACGTGTGGAATTATAACAATTATGTTTCTACGATAGTTGCCTATAATAATAATCAAAGACCACCAAAAAAGATATTAAAACACTAATTACGTGATCCTAGCTTTTCCATGCTTGGTCTTTCAATAAAGTAATTGAGGGTGTAGACTTTGATTGTATCCGTACGGAACGATCGGAGTCCTTGTGATGTATTGTCATAGTTTATTAAAATTATTAAAGTAGACTGTCTCACTCCATTAACGTTTAGGCTTAGTAGGTTATTCTTTCTGGTCCACATCTCTAGAAGTCTCCATCATAAAAATATTCGATCGTGAAGGCAGTGCCGTCCAGGGGAAGTTTTCTGGATGATTGTAGACTAATGTTAAGTCTTGATTTAACACAGATGGTATAGTTGTCCTAGGCCTTCCCCGGAATAATCTTCCTTGTTCCATAAAATATTCCTCCATCACACGATTTGTTGTTACGCCAAAGTCCATTCTCAAATTGTGACCGAACAGTCTCGATCTTTGGATTTCCTATCGATATTGGTGTTACATAATTTTGCTTTATTGATAGTGAGTGCCTACAAGAGCATGATGCTGTAATAATTGTTTATTTAAATTTATTAGATTACAAAATAGAGTTAACATTATTATGAAATAAAAGGGGAGTTAATCATCATTTTGGACCCATTTTGGTAGAGGATTCCTAACATAAATGTTTGACCAAATAGCAGGTGTGGAATTGATTTCCATAGGACATTATTAGAAACATGATTATTTTAAATCAATATTCTTAATCACTTTTAACTACTAAACGTGATTTGAATAGCCATTAATAATCAGGCTTTGAGTATGACTCTCAAATACTCAAACAGCCTATTCCCTATCAAGTCCTATAATAAACAGTTGGAGAACTTTAGATCTCATGAGTACCACCTCAAATCATTTGACCGTTGTCCACAAACGGTCTGATCCATTTTTAAGAATGGTGAAGTAAATTGTGACAACAAGATGCTGATGAATGCTGAACAGTGACTATCTGAGGCGAGATCAAAAAGTTGTGAGGCGCATTCACATCCAATTTTGTCTGCAATAGAAGATAATCAAAGAAATAGAAAACACATTTGGTACAATTATTACATGACAAATATATGAAAATTTCACAAAAAAGTCAATTCATAATCTAAGAACATCATCAACTTCTCACAGGTGGTGTGGCACGCATTCACGTACTTTATTGAACAACTCCTTCACTGTTTTGGATAGAGGATTTCCATTTGATCGTTGCTACCAATAGGACACCTAAATGAGATCATACTCCGAGCTCGATGGATTACCCTCAAGTCCCTTGCATCCAATTGTCAATGAAACACGAGCTTATCAAGCGAGAACTAAAGAAAGTCGACAGTCAGTGGTCGTCAGTAAAACGGATATCAGAACTAAATAAAGAAATCATGTGGAACATGACTCACAAGATACTTTCCATCTTGCGAGCCATCCTGGACCCTATGTTATCATGCACGCATCAAGTCGACCTCATAGCTACAAGGAAAAAATAGAATTAAGATTTTTTCACATTCTTGAAATCTCTTTGTTGGAGTTTCAATACAAAACAATTTGTTCCATCGAATATCGGTACGTTTTCGGAGCATGAATTTTGCTGTCAGTGAGCTAACTGGAGTATTACAAAACCAATCCTTAGAATATTATTGAGATTATCGAAACAGATTCCCACATCGCTGCTACGAAATGGAACTTTGAAAGCAACCACACTTATTGAAAAATATGTTACTTTAACAATTTAATGTTCTTAAATTATGTTAAATTTACTTTGAATGACAATAGTCTCAGTCTTGAACACCAAATTTTGAGTTCAAACAATAAGAAATGAAAGAAACTTCCTCTCGAAATAAGCAGCACATCTTTTTATGGTTTCAACCTTGAAACCATATTTGCACGTGATAAAAACTCTTTAGAGTGATCCACATAGTAAAGTCAGTTCGATCAATTCAATCATTGTGGCATATGCTAAATTGAACAATTCTGTAAATTAAATGAATATTGACCATTATTAAAGTGTCCCAGCTGGATATTGGGCTGTATTTTTTAAATTTATTGTTTACTGGATGAATGTTTCAGTACTCTCAATGAAAAAATAAATCTGAGAAAGAATTGAACAAACCTGGGGTACGGAGAAATAAGAAATAATTTGAAAATATAGAAATCAATTTTTCATTTATTGATTAAATGTAAACCGTCTGAATTAAAGTTTTGAGAGTTCCACTTGACAAGTTGTTGACTCGAACTGCCTCTGAGTCGTCTATAAATAGAAATATTCGTATTCTCGCAAAAAGATGGATTATTCTAACAAATACAACAATGGTTGATGCTGTGGTTCATTTTAGTTCCATTTTGGAGTAACGACGATTTTCAGTATAGAAAATACTATAATTCAGTAAAATTGTGCATAAAATTAGACGATGGAGCAACCTGTGGAAGGCTACGAATTTTACAACGGACATGTGATAGACAATAGCACTTTCTATGGAATCGATAATTTATATGAACCTGCTTATGAACATTATTACGATAATTATGTATTTGATAATATTTATGATAAGAGTTGGGACTATTCTAACAGTTCAGTCTCATATACTGGAGACTATTCCGCGACTAGGGTCCACGAGTCTCCAAAAAAGTAAGAAATCAAATTTACATCCCAGGCCTTCTCCTTCGAACTTGCGAAAAGACAAATCAACAATAAACGTGAGAGGTCTCCAAATAGTTTTAACTATAAACAGAAGTAGAGTTCATGACATCAACTCTTCTTTGAAGAACTTGGGAGACTTTGCAGCTTATTACCAAAAGAACTAAGAAAACAGAAGAATTGCAAACTGATTCAATCAAAATTGAATATTTTGCAAGACTCAGCAGCTTTGATTGCATTTTTGGAAAACAGAGTCAGAGGTTCAAAGATTTGTTAGTTTCAGAAAAATCAATTGACCCTAAAGGAGCTTGTCTCAAAATAAGAGAGTATAAATATTCAAATAACAAATCGTTTAAGTAAGAGTTGTTAACCTTGACTTAAGTTTGAATAATAAATTAGATTGATATAACAGTTTTGATCGATCACTATTAAATCCACAGTAGATTAAAGGATTCGAAATCTAAACATTGGTGCATTCATAATTCAAAAATTTTAAGATCCCGATGTCTCCGAGTCCACTAAAAAGAGGGATGACAAGTTACATTATATTGACTTATATTTTTTTCGTCGTTTGGGCCAAAGAGAATTGGTGATAGTGAATCACCTTTTGGAGTGCCAATTTGCGTTTTAACTTTGTGAGAGCGCTGAGCCAATCTAGACTTCCAACTCCGTGTTTGAAAGTATAACCCGTATCTTCCTTAAACTGTTCTCTTCTAGCAACGTTTCTAGTTGTCGCATGATCCTTCCTCTACGAACAGTATCACAAGCTCTCGATATATCAATCCCCAGAATATAAACTACCTTCTTTAATATTTGCGTCATAGGGCACACCATCTATGTGTCCACACTATATCCGCCGTGGACTTCCCTCTTCTGAAACCACTTTGTCCATCGACAAGAACTTGTCTACAGTAGGTGATATTCTATCAAAAACAATTAGCGACAGTAGTTTTCTATTGTGGGTCTGAGATTTTCAACTGGCCCAATTGACCTCCCGATTTTTGTATAGGAATTAGGACTCCTTGTCCGAGTGGAACTCCCATGTATAGTAAAAATGTCGTCTAGTATATTGCATAGCTGATAGGTAAGTGAGGGGGTGAGTATTTTAGAAGTTCTCCGTTTATACCGTCAATATCTGCGCTATTTCTGTTTGTCAGTTTTTTCAAAGCCGTTTGTACAAGTTATATCCATCTTGAAGATATAAAAATATAGAATAGTATTTTTTCGTTGATCGTACAATACTTGCCAAAACCACCTCTAGACTAGGATGCCCACGTTTAATACTTTGATTAAATCTACAAAATTATAACTTACAATTTACATTTCGACTTTTCCTCTGCTTCTCGAATCCCTTGTTTTAATCGATAATTTAGAATTTAGATTGCAAGTTTTAACTAGAATAAGAAAGATGTTGGCATCGTGTGCACTGAAAAATAGTGGAGTATTTGGACTCGCAGAAAACTTATCTCCTTAAATCTTCTGATGCGTTCATACAACCAGTCCTATTATGGGGAACTTCAAAAACGGACCATTTCATAGAAATCAATTAAAATCGCGGGAATCAAATGACCACAGATTATCAAAACGACACTACAAATTATGTAAATGCAAACCGACAAGCAGAGAAGTAATTACCTCACTGGCCTTTCGGACATGTTCTGAAAGTGGACAAAGTGATTCCTTGCAATCAAATCATGGAAGATTACTATTCAAATCACGGAATTGGATTTCGGGGTCGGGCAAGATGTACGTTTCTCCTCTGCCTGAATAACGATTACGCACGAATTTGGCGGTCAACTCAAAACTGGAGACGATCTTGAGGATATTCGTAAACGCGCGAGAAACAGAGCTAGATGGAGTGGGCTGGGAAGATAGTCGAGTGTGCGGCACGAGCGAAAACCTAGGCATTTTACGTGATTATGGCAACACGGGAGTGCTATTAACTAACTAACCGGTGGGGCTGTGGGTTTTATTTTCTCTGCTGCTGGTTGAAGCCATCAATCGCAGCTGTTGAATGCCAAAATTGGTTAAAGATGCAAGGATACTAACTTGGTTGTCAACAAATTCTGAAAGAAAATGCAAAAATAATGTAAAGAATCAAAATGAAAATTTTAGATATAAAGGATTTTTAATTACTTTTCAACACTACTAGTGAATTGATGAATACAGCTGAGAAACCTACAAGCCAACAATTTATGCTAATTAGTTCACTTAACCTATTTATTGGTGTTATAGTTAAGAGAACAAGATTTACCAGAAAAGAACCATTATTAGTATTTATGTTTATCTAAATATATATTACATATACATTATTGTTTTGCTTTTCTAGTTAAAAAGTATGTTCCGGATCCCAAAATTATTTGACTAAGACAAAATATTCCAAAGAATATTGCGATTACAATCGTTTCTCTGTGCTGGAATCAATTTTAAATTCACCTTTATCTTTTGAACAGTTTCTACCACGTCATTCTGATTTACTTTAAAATTAACTCCATCAAAATCCGCATTAGGAACATTGAATAAATCATTTGCAATATCATTACAAAAACATTTCATAAAGAGAAGACAGAGAACTACCATTCGCATCCTGATTAAAGCGCAATATGATTTATAAATGAAATATATTATCGGGAATTCAAAAATAGGTCAAATTTCCAAAAGTAGGTTTAGTTTGTTCACATTACGAAATTCCCAGGTCTCTTAATTTATAATCAAAGCATACAAACTATCTTCATATACGCGCATCTACTGACAGATTTATTCAATTTTGGTCAGACAAGTCGAATTCTTTTTGTATCCGACATTTTCCTTGTTCTAAACTTCAGGTTTCTGAGTAAAGTTGACAATTTGTGAGATCACCACTTAATTTATTAAATTTATTTCATTAATATTTGATTCATTCATAAGTCAAATAAGTGATGATGATTAGTGACTTTAAAATTGCTGACAATTATTAGCCCACAAGCGGAAGGCATAGTCTTTGCTCAATGACCCAAATGGCCACCAAAGATCTGCGTGAGACTGTATTGTTTCGAAGAGGAGTTTTCTTTAGGGCCAAGTCTTTTTATTGCCTTTCAGACCATCTGGGCAGATTTATGAAATGGGAGAGAGCAGATTCGCTTTTCCCACTTGTTTGCTTCAGCCCTTCTTGAAATTTCATCATTGAGAGATTTTGTCTGGGATTTCTGTCCCGGGAGGGGAGGTACGTGTCTTTTCAAGCGGTTTCTTTCTCTGATTAGTGATCTGGTATTCTGATCCAAAATTTCGTTGTAGTATTTGAACCTTCCACGAGGGATGAATCTACTACGAGCATCATGAATTATTTTGTTCAAATGGTCGACGGCCTCATCAATAGAACGGAATATGTTCAAGTCAAAGCAAAGTAGAGCCTGGTCAACATGTTTTGAGTAGCCGTCACAATTTGCTTTTTTGTAGTTGAAGAAAGAAACAGTTGTTTTTGGATGATAGAGAAATTTTTTGAATCGAATGATTATTGGATTATGATCGGAGGATAATCCGTAATGTACTGTCCATGAAATGTTGGGTCCAAGAGTTGATGAACAGAAAGTGATGTCGGGGGATGTAGATGAATCACCTTCCTTGAATGGAGTTCTCGTGTGCATAGTGGGGTGTTGAGGATTGTCATGGAGGAGAGTTGGTTTATTAAGGATAGTCCTCTTGAGTCAGTTGTTTGTGATTTCAACCAGGCAGGGTGCTTTGCATTAAAATCTCCACAAAGTATTAGGTTTTCTAGGTTGTTTAGTCTGGATAAGTCCAACAAGAGTCCTTTCAGGCAAGAGTACCGAGGAATTTGAGAGTACTCGATCCGTTTGATTTTAACAAAGTACCACAAGGGTTATCTGAAGCAGTTGGTGGTAGATAGGAAGCTCCAGACCTATCTACAGTCCACTGTATTAAAGCGGATCCTAGAGAACCTGACACTGGGGTATAGGAGGCAGAGCCTGAAGATGCCATTTGGGCAAGGCGCTTTCGGAGTTGTATGCTTGAACGAGTCAGGATCAAGGAGTTAGTTAGTTTGCCTTTTGAATAATTTAATTAATACCAGTTGGTTGAAGTGATTAGATAATAATAAGGTCAGAATTAGACTCATCCTTTCCAAACAACACACATATCATTTTCCACCATTTTTAAAACCCTCAATGAAATATAAATTATTTTTTTACTGCTAGCAAAATTTTCATCATACATGGTTGCAACTAATTTGTAACATCTGCGAGTAACTAACGTTTAACAGTTTAAAGAAGCTTTGAATTAAAATCAATTTGTCTACTTGAGAATAATATGGAATCTCACTGTTTTGTAGCATCATTAAATTAATTTAAATTTTATTAATAAAAATAATTAATTTTTTTAATTAAATTGCCGTGTCAAATGGCTGCATTAATTAAATGTTATAATCAAATCGATAATAAATTGATAAAAAATACTTTAAAGTGAATTGTAATATAGTGCTTATTACATCAAGTTTCAACAAAACATTACAAAATAAATATCACACAGACCCCACTATAAACAGACATCCCTCACAAGTTGACATAAAACTAATTCTGACACGTATACAACATCAACAATAAAGAAAATTATAATATTACTAGATCACATATTGTTAATAACAAAAATACCCAAACTCTACTTAGGCCAATAAGCAATTAACCTACAACACAAATGAGGGAAAATCGCTCGTATGGGACTGCACTTGTGGATTTTTTCTCGAACTCGATGATACTCAGCGCAGTCTGCTGGATCGGCAGCCGATTGGCCGAGAAAATCAAGATTAAAAAATATGGCGAAATTGGAGACCGCTATTATTTTGTACCGGTAGCAATCGAGACGTTTGGTGTGGCTGGAAGTATTAAAGTCTCTTTCCTAAAGGAAATCGGAGGAAATTGGTCCACCGCAAGAAAGACGTGCGGGAAGCGGTTTGGCTGAGGCAACGAATTGGTATCGCAGTTGTCCGCTGAAACGCTCACTCCGTGATGTCAGCAGCCGCTCTCCTTAATAATATTTTATTGTTAATAAAATTTTAACCTAAACCTAGAAAATATAGAACACAATAAAACAAAATAACCAATATTAGCACTGTCCATTAACCTTCATTATAATAGTCGTAATATAAGTGTCTACAAATAATAGCAATAAATACATATTGGATCATCTCTATTCTCCAACATTTTGGATAAAACATTCACAACATCAAAATGTCTCAAATAATCCACAGTCGATGGCTCCACCGCCAATTCAAATAATAATCCACATGTAACCAACATCATCTCATCACTGGGTCCAGAAAACAATATCTACTAATTAATATTCCTTCACTTGAATAAACACATGCAGACAGTTAGACGACAAAATAATCTCCCTTCCCATCGGTTCCCTAGCAAGGTATTGCAGAATCCCAATACAATTCTCCAGAAGCACTTCTAGGTTCACGTTCTGCTCAGGGATAGTGGTCACACCCTAAAGTCAGCAAACTCCCACCTGACTCAAAGCATTAAAGACTTTGTTCATCCCTTCCAACAGCTTATTCCCAACTCCGTACATTACCAGTTCGTTCACAAACAGGGTGGACGTCGCCAAGTTCCTCACCAAATAAGTCAGGTGCTTCAAAATGGCATAATTCCTTGGCACATGGTCAAAGGCGTTCCTTATAAGCTCAATTCCCCCTGTGTTATGTAATTGAGTCCTCAACAACTCCCCCTGAGGTCCTCGGGAAGATAAAACTCGTAAAAGTCCAATCTAAGATATAAGATGTGTGGTACTGCTGGCTCTACAATGTTCTCTATTCTTCCATTAACGTGGAGACATCGCAAAATCATGTTGATGCCCCCTTCACGTGTCAACGTTTGCTTGTTCTCGTGATTGGTGCAAGTGAGGTTCATCAATGCACATAGAGTAGGCTCCATTATGCTGGATCGTCATTTTCGAGAACACGAGCTAACTGACCAACGAGATTGTACATTCCCGGCTAAGCTACAACACTCTATTACCATCTTCAGGGCCTCGTCCGACAGATTCCGTAAAATCGACATGGCGTTTTGCATGTATCGGTCACTTGTCCCTTCTAGATGCTTGCAGAGAGCCTGCACAATCCCTTGAAAGTTAAAGGAGACCATACCCGCTCGTATGAGGAGAGACTTTCCTTCCCTATCTACTGATAGTACTTTCACCAATCGGACAATGGACCACAAAAGCTTCTCGTACTTGTTGGAGAAGAGAAGACTAACTAGTTCCTCGTGCCCATTACAACTAAACACAGCTTTCTGAAGTAAAGGTAAACGGGACCTTAGCTTCTTGGCTACCTCGGCAAATCAACTGCAAGCAGTCTAATTGTAATGGCAAGAATTTCACATGAGGCTTTCTGAGGAGGTTAATGAAGATATGAATGTTCTTCCTGAGGATTGGGTGAGAGAGTTCACACGAGAGTATCACATTGTGAAGGATCACCATCGAAAAGTAGACGATAATATCGTTATTATAGCTAAAGTTAGATCCAAGATCACCTGAGAAGATTGAGGAGGAGAGGGATCCCAGAATACTGGAATATAAGGAGGCAAGCCTGTGGACTGGACATAGATAGATACTGAACACTAGCTAAGACCTCTCCCAGTACTTCCAAGGCCTGAAACTTTTCTGCCACTTTAATTAGTGATTGGAGAAGTTGGGTGGACTAGATTTAATATTAAGACTACTAGAATGAGGCGAATTGGGAGTTGTCGAGTTAATGTTAAGATAGCCTTGGTTGCCTGAAGGACCACTCGAATGTCGTCGCTGGAAAGGGCTCGAATTACTTCGGGGATCTTCCGTTTGGCACTTTCTACGTCGAATCTACAGCCAGGTATTGCGTGGTCACTGGAAACGGACGGGACAGGTCGTTCAAAGTTTTCAAAGGCTGAGGTTCAGGAATAAAGAAAACTTGGAGGAAGGGATCGTGTCCAGTCTGAGCTTACATCAGTCCCTGTGCGGGTGGGAAGACTGAATTCTGACATAGCATCCATTTCACTCCTCTGGTAATTCATATACGGCATGGATATGTCAGACATTGCAGACGGATCCAGATAGGGATCGGTATACCACATGTTGTTTGAATTGGGGGGATGTGGTACACCAGGGTAGTAATTTCTACTGTTATCTTGACTCATATTTTGGTGACAAATCACTAACAAGGGTAATGATAAATGATCGATACCACCCGCCTTTTTATTTAATAATTTGAATATTTATTTTTTAAATATGGTTTTAAATTATTAACTTTAAATTAATGTAATTATAACTTGAGTTCCGGTGATTCTTATATTTTTTGGTAATTTTTGGTTGTAAACATTGTCCCCGGGGACAATGTCGTTACCTGGAGACAAGTTCTGGAAGGCGTCAGAATCAATGAGTTAGTTAGTTAGCTTACCCTTGGTCTTTGGAATTATATAATTTAATTCAAATAAATAAATTGGGTTCCAAGGTCTTAGCCATGTCGTCGGAACGTTATCATGGCTCCATGTGGTTACTTGGTTGAAGATTTCTGTTTTTCTTTCTGTTCCTCCTTTTACTATTTCTACTAAAGTGACTTGATAGGATCCATATGTCTTAAGTGTTTTAGGTGCCTAAGCACCTCAAAACTTTATTCTGTCAGGTTGACATCCGTAGGGCTTTTGACTCAGTTCCCAGAAAAATCTTATCGAAGAAGATCTACTCAGAAATCCCCAGCATTTTCGAAAGATGGCTAGGGAACTTTCTCACTGGTAGAAGAGGAAAAGTAGTAGCAAAATCCTTCTGCTTTTTTGACAGTAGGAACTGAATACACTTAATTATTTGTTAACTTGTGAATCCTGTGTTAATAATACATGTGGTGCTGCGTGGTTAATTGGTTTAATTTTTCTGCTTGCTTGTCTGTTCCTCCTCTCTCTTCCTAATAGAGTGGCGTCATGTGATCCACCTGTCTAGGTGACGCCCAGTGCCAGGGCGGCATGAAAAAGGATCATTTGCTCTTCCCCACTCCACTGGAGGGGTTTCCACAACTGCATGTAATGGACGTCTTACCTTTATGCTGATTCCTGATGGACTCTGTGGAAGTGGAAACTGGATACACTTAATTAGTTGTTTACTTTAACTTCTTTCTCGGTGTATCCGGGGTTAATAAATAGTACATAAAATGTGTGTAATAAGTTCCATACCAAATCCAGATTGTTCCGGGTTATAATCTCGCTGCTATTAATTCTGGTCGAGGATCCAGGATCAACGATACTTATGTGAACACTAACAAATCAGAAAAACACCGCAATCTTATTGAAGTGTATTTAATAATTTACAAACCTACTACAACTGCTATAACACTCCACAACGCCTAATATAACAATTTTATCAAGCATTCAAGATTATCATTTTTACTCAAAACAGATCTTTGTCTTTTTTAAAAATAAATTTAAAAACCAACAGTATACAACTACTGGCTGCTCTCAGAATCGAGAACGCCTTTCCCCTGACGTTTTCGATTCGGGTAACTGAGACGTCCTGGAGAAAAGTAGAAATCATAGCCACTGCATGGTTAAAGTCGTCCTCTCTGCAAGAAACTTTAATGATATAATTCTTTTAATGTAAATTGTGATGACTTCCAGTATAACATGGAATAGTATTAATAAGATTATTATTTAAGCACTTCACGAGAGCCATACTAATAATAGCATGTGCAGCAAAATATACAAAATTAGATTTCATCCTTTTCCATCCTCACCTGTTCCTAGGCAAGGCTCTCATGATGTCCAGGTCGTCGGCATTTTTTAGATTTCTTTTAATATTGATTAGGTCTTTTTGTAAAACTATTGGCAGTGTTGTTCTAGGTCTTCCACGATAGCGGGCTTCTTGACTAACATAGTATGTTTCCATAGATATGTTCGGTGGGGATGTTAATTCCATCCTCAGAACGTGTCCGAAGAGCTTCCATCGGGATTCCAGTACTTCTAAGCTGCTGCATTTCTTATATAAAGCATTCCTCAATATTTTCGTAGGCCAAGTAGTTCCTGTTATTTTTCTTAGCTGACCTCTGTGGAACGAGTCTAGTTTTTCCATATCCGCTGATGAGGTCGCCCAAGTTCCAGTGTTATATAAAAGTACGGGTTTTATGAATGAGTCGTATAATAGGATTCTCATTTTCGTGTTGATACCTCTTTGATTGAGCCATAGATGTTGAAAAGCTTTTCAAAGTGAGCTGCGATGGCTTCAGTATGTTCTTCGGTGTTCAGTATCAGCTTACCGTTCTCGTCTTTTATGGTTAGTCGACTTTGATTTGTTCGCCTCAGTAATCGAGCAGCGACCTACACCTGTGCGTTGTCTTTCACTTTGTTTACCTCTTCTATGCAGGAAGCTATTTTTTCTAGGAAAAGCTTCTTGTTCAGACTTTTTATTTTTTTCTGACAAGTTGCCTTTTGCCCTGAAGGGCTTTTCTCGTATTAGTGTCAGTAGAATTTGATTTTCTCATGTTTATATCTTTTAAACTTTTCGCAAGCTCAGGAACTTCTGGATGAATAGCCTTCAGGTACATTTTATTATTCTCCCTTTTGCCAAGACATGGCTCAGCAGCTTTGTTGGGTATCCTTTATGTGTTTCCAGGCGTCTTCTAACGAGGTATCCGCCAATACGTCCTGCATATGAGTCTAAATGTATTGTTGATATCTCTCAGTAGTCTCCGGTAGGGAAATCAGCCTTTCAGTCGCGTAATCGCCTCTGACTTTCTCAAATTCGTGATTTTTAGCATTCTTGTATTTGATAGCATGTTTTTCAAAATGAAGGTCGCGATAACCATCTTGTAGTCGCTTACAGTCGTCGAGCCTTCATATGAACGTCCGTTTACTAGAAGGTGTTTGTTCTTTAGCCCGGCATATATTGGACCACCTTTACCTCTGAGTTCCTTCGCTTCCCCATCCACGTAGTTTTGTGGCAGGCTGGGTAAATGCAGTGTTACATAGGAAAAGGTTGTTTGCCATACAAAAGTGACCAAGTATTGTCCCGGGTAGGTTTCTTATTTCACGTCCATGTTCTCCCAAGACAACATCATCCGGGTTATTCTTAATCTCAATTTTCGCATTCAAATCGCCAGCAATGAGTATTAGTGATGACGGCTCATATTTGTTGTACGTCCGTAACAGTGCTGAATAGAAGTCGTCTAGTTCTGTCGGATCTTTCGCTACTCTCCAGCAGTGTGGCGCATAAGCATTTATAATTGTCAGAAAGTTCTTCAAAGGAGGAAAGTCGTTTAGGCGGATTTGTATGATTTTTTATCGATCCCTTGCTCTTTCCTGGTTTATGCAGAGGAATCAAAATTCCATCACCAAGTTTCAAGGGGAATGCGTATCAAATACCTTATTGAAAATCTTTGTAATGAGGGTTGTCAGTTCGCCTAGTGCATGTTGTCTGGTCCCGCTGCCATGCTGTTGTTTAATTTAATGATTGCCAGGTTAGTTTCCTCTGTAGATATTGGTAGATTTTGGTGATTTCTCAAATGGCTCCACATATGAGGTTTCATTTTCATTTAAAAGTCCTGAAAAATGTTCGGCAATAATCTCAGTTTTTTCTTTATTATCCAATACATTTCTTCCTTGACTGTCGTGAATTCAAATATTCGTAGGTTGAACTTCCCTCTGCAAAAGGCGAACTGATCGAAATATTTGCGTTCCATTTGTGAAAGTTTTGAACAAATAAACGTTGTCGAAAAAGTCAGATGTAAAGAAGTTTCTAAAAATATCGATCAAAATCACCCTGTAAGTGTCTATACTAAATAAAGCTCAATGTTGTATGTGGCACCATAACTTGTGGATAAAATTTAAAAGCCAAGTGGTAATGATTCCAAGAATTAAAATCTGTTTGGAAGAGGAAGATACCGTTAGAGAAAATTCAATTTCCAGACATACACAAAGTCCAAGAACAGACGATAAACAATGTATTGGTTCTTTTGGAAAGACCTGTGTTTCAGCATGGACAAATCTACGTTGCTTTGAGCAGGGGAAATTTTAAAGAGAATGTGAGATACACTAATTATGTTTTATTTTAGGTAAAAGTCATGGTGGATACAACCGGTAAAACAAAAAACATTGTATTATAAGATGTTCTCAGCTAGTTTATGATACATCTCTTTTTAATAAATAAAGTTTGGTGAGGTGGTGCCTCGTTTCTTCTCTGTACAACGGTTAAGAAAAATGTCTAAAAAGCACAAGAGAATATGTCCTAAAGCTTCTTACGTTCAATGCTAGAGGAATANGCGTTCCATTTGTGAAAGTTTTGAACAAATAAACGTTGTCGAAAAAGTCAGATGTAAAGAAGTTTCTTAAAATCTCGATCAATATCATCCTGTAAGTGTGGATACTAATTAAAGCTCAATGTTGTATGTGGCACCATAACTCGCGGATAAAATTTTAAAAGGCAGTAGTAATGATTCCAAGAATTAAAATCTGTTAGGAAGAGGAAGATACCGTTAGAGAGAACTCAATTTCCAGACATACACAAAGCCCAAGGACAGACGATGAACAAGGTATTGGTGCTTTCGGAAAGACGTTTGTTTCAACATGGACAAATCTACGTTGCTTTGAGCAAGGGAAATTTTAAAGAGAATGTGAGATAGATTAACTATGTTTTATCTTAGGTAAAAGTCATGGTGGATACAACCGGTAAAACGAAAAACATTGTATTATAAGATGTTCTCAGCTAGTTTATGATACATCTCTTTTTAATAAATAAAGTTTGGTGAGGTGGTGCCTCGTTTCTTCTCTGTACAACGGTTAAGAAAAATGTCTAAAAAGCACAAGAGAATATGTCCTAAAGCTTCTTACGTTCAATGCTAGAGGAATATCTAAACCTCAGTCAAGAAATCCTCTGTGATGACCTAGAAAAATATAACGTTTCTATTGGCTGTATACAATAGACGAAAATTACATACCATCTCGATAAAAACATGAAAAATATAATATGGCTACCCAGTGACTCAAAACACTATGGTCTTGGATTCGCCATTCACAGAAAACTATCATCTGACATTAGTCGCATTTGGCGGGTTAATGACAGGATCTGCGTAATACAGATCCGTCTGAACAACCAATGTTCTTCTAAATGTACAACAATTATAAATGTATATGCACCACACTGTGGAAGAGTGACAAACTACGCGACCGAACTGGATGAATTCTACTCAGCATTATCAAAGACGTATAATGAATATAAGTCGTCCTCACTTATATTCATTGCTGGAGATCTGAATGCAAAAATTGGAACAAAAAAGAACTCAGAAGATACCTTCATGGGAAGACACGGACGTGGGAAAAGAAACTTGCCTGGGACCATACTTGCCCATTTCTGCACGGCAAACAAACTGTTCTTGTGCAACACCGCATTCTCTTATCGTGGATGCCACATAACCACTTGGATGGGCGAACAAAGAAACCCAGAAGAAAAACTAGTCCCTATATACAACCAAATTGACTATATTATATGCCGGATCAATGACAAACGCTTTCTTATTAACGCACGCTCATACGAAAGTTTAAAAACTGTCAGCGATCACAGAATGGTTATTGTCTCCTTCAGCCTGGCGAAACATGGTATCAAACATAAGAAACATAATAATATTACAACAATAATAATGAGAATACAAGAAATGGATATGCAACGGAAAAACTGATCTCTCATAAATTATAAAAAATACATGCTCTCATCTGAAGGACCTAACAGTAGGAGTTTCGTGGGATCGCACAAAGAATATAATAAACGAAGCAGCAAGCCAGTACCTCGGCACGCAGCAGATGACCAGTATAGGTCGGACGATACATGCAGAACTATCAAAAGAGTTAGCAAAAGAGTTAAAAGAAATTCATACAAAAAATTCTAAACAAAAAGACTATAACGAAGAAAAGCCCTTCAGGGCAGAGGGACAAAATCCGGAGAAAAATCAGAGACTGAACAAGACACTCCACCAAGAAAACTGCTTCGCAAAATCAATGAAGTATCCAAACTAAAAGATAATTCACAAATGTATATGGCCGTCGTTTACTACGCCACACAAACCGGAAGATTGAATAATCATCAAAGACAAAAATGGCAAGGCATTACTGAATACTGAAGAGCAAGCGGAGGTAATTGCAACACATTTTGAGAAACTTTTTAATTTGACTGCATCAATCCCCCCATTCAAAGGAAAGCCTAGACCTTTGAAAGTAGCAATTACAATTTTGGAAGTAAAAATAGCCTGTCAAAAACTAAAAAATAACAGAAGCCCCGGACCAGATACGATAACCCAGAATTATTGAAATACGGCCTGACCTATTTTTGGAAAAATCGCTACACTACAAATGAAATGTTTTCAACTAACTCAACTCTACCCCTGGGAACGGGATTACTAATACCTATACAAATCCCAATAAACCCAAAGGACCGGCTGAAACCTTACGATCAATTATATAATCAAATTCTCTACGGAAAGTCTTAGCTAACATTGTATTGGAACGAACAAAAGGACCGCCTATGACTGACTACCCGAAAGTCAAAGTGGGTTCAGAGAAGGAAGATCAACAACTGATGCAGTCTGGAGTTACAGATGAAGATGTGCAACACATCAAAAATATTACAATGCCACCCACATTCTGGGAATAGATCTATCAAAAGCTTTAACTCGGCATAAAAACCAGACACTCTGATAAAATATTACACATCTATATCCTACAGGAAGTTTTCAAAAGAACACCAAGTATTCCTGAAAAAGATTGAACCGAAACGCTCCGATAACTGGATCCTATTTACTAGTCAGGATGTTCGCAGAGCCATATCTAAGCCCAACAACTCAGAGGCCAAAGGACCAGACAACATAACCACATGTGAACTGAAGCACCTAGGCCATCGAGCCCTGGAACTATTAGCCTATATATTCAACCTCTCCATTAACACAAATACAATCCCTGAAATATGGAAGAAGTCTCTAATCAGACCTATCCGAAAACCCAACAAACCAATAGATGAACCATCTTCCTATCGCCCAATATCTATTCTAAGTCCGGTCTCAAGGATCCTTGAAAGGCTTGTTTTGGAAAAAATACAAGACTCAATCTCAATACCTCCGACCCAGCACGGATTCCGGGACAACCATTCGACGACAACACACCTTACAACCCTCACACAATTCATTGCGGAAGGATTTAACTCCCCAAAACCCCATCAGAGGACAGTACTTATATCCGTGGACATCACAAAAGCGTTCGACTCAGTCCCTAGGAAACTTCTAACAAAGAAAATATATGAAACCAACATCCATCCGAACCTGAAACTTTGGCTTGGAAACTTCCTAAATGGAAGACGAGCACAAGTGCTCTGCAACAACATCAAATCAAGATCTCGCTATTTCCCAAATGGAGTCCCTCAAGGCTCACCACTATCACCCCTACTCTTCAATCTCTACATAAACGACATGCCACAAACCTGTAATGAAAACTGTCTAATCCTCTCCTATGCCGACGATATCATTCTTGCCTCCAAGGACAGAAACATTCAATCAGCGACTCAGTTGGCTCAACAAATGCTCGATAACTTGGAACTATGGCTCTCGAAGCGGAGACTTGACACATCAGCAGCAAAGTCCTTTGTCACACTGTTTACCACCTACAAGAGACAGCTCTGTATCGAACCAAAAGTCTTTATGAAGAACGAAGCTATCTCTATTAACAAAACACCGAAGATTCTGGGAGTAACCTTTGATCAGGGACTCACCTTTATCCGGCATGTTGAAAACAGAGTAACTTCTGCTCTGAAAAAATGAGAATTTTAAAAGTGCTCTCAAAAATATTTAGAGATCAAACTGGGATCTTTGCTACGATTTACAAACAATTCATCCGACCAACGATGACGTATGCAAGTCCTTCATGGGCAATGCAAATGTCACGATCTTCCACATTGAAGTTATCTGCAATCGAGGAGACTGCAATAAGGTTAATTGGACCAGATCACAACATCCAACCTATTGAAAATTTTTTAATTGAAAAACAACGAAACTATTAAAGGAGGCTGTTCTACCGAGCTGCCCTCTATTCCAAATACTATCGAATTATCTACAATCATACAGAAATTGTGAGCCGATGCCATGTCCTATGAAAAGAGCTGTTCAGGATTCTAGACCCCGCCGGACTCGTCCTCACCTTTGTCGGTCTGGATCACTTAGTTAGATGAGAACTTTTATTTCTTTCTCTTTGACCCAGTGATCCTGGGGTAATAATAATAATAATAACAGAAACAAATTGATGACAGTGCTGGAAGGGTTTATTGACAAATCAATTCTGAGAATGATCCAAATCCTTCTATCTAACACAGAGCTCCTTGTGAGAGTAAAAAAACCTACTCAAGAAAAATTTGAAACAAACACAGGCACTCCTCAAGGAGACTCCCTCTCTCCGCTACTATTCACAATATACTTGGAGGCCGCTATGAGGGAACTGAGACCATTATACCAAGGAAAAATAGATGTGATTTATGCTGATGATGTCAACCTAATCTCCGAAGACAAAGAACTCCTGGAACATGTACTAGAAAAAGCACCAGATATAATTGGGAAATGGTTTCTCACCGTTAACAGGGAAAAAACAGAACGGACAAAAATAAGACGACACAAAGGGATTTCATATTATTTCCCAATAAGAAAATCTGTCCATTATGAAGGACCCAAATATGAATCATGACTTGCTCCGCTTATATGCTGGTCGGTAAACTATGACTTACGACCATAATCCATTCTGATCAAGATCAATTGTACACCAATGACACGGTCAAAACACATCAATTTTTATGACTATATTAATGCTGACTGGACAAGATTCAGAAGACACGTGGATTCGTCCCTATTGAATTTCCATCCAAATAATTTCAACTCAATTGATAGAGCAGTCTATCACTTTAATAAGGTGATTCTGGAAGGGAGAAAACTATTTGTCAGATAAGGAATCTTAAATCTCACCAAGAAGAAATATGATACAAGCACAATCAAACTAATAAAAGAAAGGAATTGTCTCAAACGTAAAAAACACATAACAGAACATGATACTAACAGAATCCGTGCACTGAACATGAAAATCAACGAAGATACAAAAATTCTTTAAAAAACAAAACTGGGCCGAATTTCTAGTGCTATGAAAAAAATAGTTAACCTACCAAGATGTGGAGGATGCTGCGAAATGTCAAAGATGCTGAAAACACCATCGAGGGAGACTGTGAACTGGAGATGGACCTGAATAAATTTATCAAACATTTTGTGAGAATAAGCCACAAACCATTCCAAAGGATGGATATTCTTTCACACAAAATAACCGAAACCGAAAAGGAGGCATCCAACAATGTCTGTTCTACCGGGAGATGTCGCTTTGGAGATCTATCGAACAAAGAACACACATTCCTGTAGACCGGACAGGGATCCCGGTTATTCTGTTGAAAAAAGATGGGCACATTAGCGTATCAGAACTACATACATCTTCAACTACTCAATCAACTTCAACTGTATTCTCGCTATATGGAAACTTTCGAATATTCATCCAATACTGAAGCCTGGGAAACCAAGGGAGGACCATGCTTCTTACAGACCTTTGTCGCTCTTGTGAGTCCAGAAAGAATCCTAGAAAGGATGGTTATGACACTCACGCGACATTCCCTCCCGGATGTCAGATTTCAGCATGGTTTTAAAAAGGGACGATCAACTTCACATACATAAATATCATTAAGAAGTTAATAACAGATGGCCTTAACAAAAGACCATGACAGAAAAGACGATTGTATGCTCAATTAATATCCAGAAGGCTTTTGACTTTGTTTCGAAGAAGATTATCACGCACAAAATATATTCGTCGAACATTGACGCAAACCTGAAATTATGGTTGGGAAATTTCTTGAGTGGGTCGACGAGGACGAGTACACTATGGCAATGGCGTTCCTCAAATCTTAATGCTGGACATTCAGCATGAAAATTTCACTCATTTACAAGTTTAACGATCGACACCTTCATCAGTAAATACATAATCAGATTATCTAAAAGGAATGCGGAGTTATGAGTATTATGTCTCCTTATTGATGGTAATAATACTGCACTTATACACATAGCTATAACTCCGCTCAGGAGGACACTTTATTTAAGTAAAGTTATCGTAACTTATCGATTATGCAGAACCAAGGAATGCGCTTCAATTCTTTTTGTAGGGTGTGGGTCCTTTTGTAAACGATCCGGTTCCCTAGTGGGATGTTCATTGATAGCGACTCGTCAGGCCAAATTATCGTAAATGAGTGTAATTTTCAGTCGGAACGTACAGCAGCGAGATTCGAACTATGGGCCATCAGGCCTTTGCCCGGCACTCCTTACACTGACTGGGCTACCCGGCCTTTAATCTCACCAAACCTTACTTCAGTCGCATGCTAATGAGATCACAGTCAAAAAGGATTCTACGAATTAAATTTTAAGCAACATTCTGTGATTAATAATCATTAATGATGAATATGAGATAACCAGTAAAAATTTTAACAAAGAAAACTTTATTTAGCAAAAAAGTAACAGTTAACAACTGCTGGCTGCTCTTATAATTGAGATCGCATTTCCTCTGACGATTTGCAAGGAAATGCGCTCAATAAGCCACCTCCTTTCTCTCCGATCATTCTTCCTCTTCGCGATGAGCAAACAGATTCTGTTTAGTAGGATCAGTGACCTGCTTCCTAAAATTCCTGACGATTCCACCAAGACATATGTATTTCTTTAACTTTAGAATCTCAGCCTTCTCCGAAGCAGAACCTCAAGTCCCCAAGCAATAACACCGTTGATTGCGGCGTGTCTGGGACTCCTTCCAGCATTCCTCCGGCAGGAAAGAGCGTGAAGACCTATAAACTAACTAATGAATGCGGAAAATTATTTATATAAAATCAAAATAATTTTAAAATTATTTTATCGCATTTAACGAAATTTGCTTCTATTTTTATGATTTTAGTTTTTGTGGCTCTTTTAGGCCTTGCAAATATAATATTATCACCCAACCTCTGTTCTCTCCCATATATAATCAAATTCGACGGCTACTTCTCATCAGAGTTCCGCCATAAAATAATAAAACGACTTTTTCTCAGCATCAAAGACTGGAGGATTGAACCCCATAACAACCAGTCAGACCCTCTCTTCAACGACTTTGATCATCTTTGCGTACTAATTGCTAACATTTTAGCTTAAAAACCACGTTGATATTGACATTCGTCTCCCAGTAAAATACATTTCCCCTCAGTTTGGCTATAAAATCAGAAAGGTGATTCCCTTATTACACGACTCCGAAAAATCATCTGATTTTGGTTATGACGTCACAAAACTCATAGAAGCTGACAAATTATGGGATAAGGGGATAACTGGTACTTTAGGTACCTGAATCCGTAGGAAAAGGGGTTAAGGTCGCGGTTTTTGATACCGGGATCACAGAAAAACACGTAATCTTCCGAAAAGGTGGAATTATTGATTCAATCGATTGGACAAACGAGAGGACCACACGTGACTGTATTGGAGAGTAATTATTCCTAGTAAACGGACACGGGACCTTCATAGCAGGGCTCATCGGTGGACGACACGTGTCCGTAGCTCCAGAGGCTCAAATTTTGGTTATGAAAGTCTTCGACATGAGACAGGTTAGGGGTCTTTATGATACAGGCCTCAAATACAGGGTGGTTTCTCGACGCCTTTAACTACGCCCTTTCCTATGGCGTTGACATCATCAACCTTAGCATTGGAGGACTGGACTTATCGGATAGACCCTTCACTGACAAGGTTGAGGCCTTACATGAAAGTAGGTGAAAGAACTGATCGCTAATGGAGTCACTGTTGTTAGCGCAACCGGAAATGACGGTCCCGTGTTTGGGTTAGTTTATTGATTACTTGCAGAAGCAACAACAGTCCTGCGGATCTTGCGGAAGTGATCAGTGTTGGCAGTATCGGCGTTAACGGAAAAATATCCTCGTTTTCATCACGCGGACTGACCACATTGGTTCATTTTCTAAGTTATTGCCAGGAACTCCCATGGGGGACTGGAAGATACAAACCAGATGTGGTCACTTATGGAGAAGACATCTTTGGGGGAGGGATAGGGTCATTTGGCTTTTAACAGTAGGTCGCCAACCACCAAATTGAGCGGAACTAGTGTTTCTGCTGCCGTGATTACCGGTTGCTTGTCTCTTTTGTACTCAAATTTTATAATTTTTAGGTTTTCGTCAACACACGTGGTCATGAACCCTGGAAGTGCTAGACAACTGTTAATTGAAGCTTCCACTCCTATGCCAGATTGCGGAATCACGGAACAGGGGGCGGGAGTTTTTAATTTGACGGAGGCCCATCGACTTGTTCGTGATTTCCCACGGAAAGTGAGTCTCTATCCTGCCTATATCGACTGGACTGACTGTCCTTACATGACTGAGCTATGTTTTCAGCCCATCTATGTTGGCAGTCCACGTGTCTTCATAAATGTAGCTCCTTATAACTAGTCAGGTCACATTTGTCAACGGAATCAGTCCCACCAGCCGAATAATCTCCCAGGTTTGAGAAAATATGTAAAATAGCCAATTTGGGAGTACTCTACTGACAATGGGTGGTTAATATCAGTGAATGTGGACTATTTGGAGATTATTTATCCCTATTTTGGGTATTTTGCGGTGGGAGTCTCCGTGTTGCATGGAGTCTGGGACACTCACGGAATCGTGGAAGGAGCCATTTTATTTGATGTCGAAACGCTGGTTTTTCGTTATTTCAACCTAGTCTTCATCCGGGAACATGGTTTCTCAGACCATCCTCCCCATAAGGCTCTCCATTGTTTCTCCTCCGCCCAAGAAGTGCAGCCTATTGACTCAATTTAGGAAGCGAATACTTTGGGACCAATTTCACAGCATTTCGTCATTCCCCATTCCGTCGGACTCCCTTTTTGAACGAAAGAATCATTTTGATTGGTTACGCTTGTGGTCATTTAGGCTCGGGGACAGCATTTATACAAACTATAGAGGACTCTTTGCCGCGTTAAGATCGGAGGGGTATTTTATGGATGTGCTAGGTATTCCGTGCTTTGAGTTTAGCCACTAGATTGGACTGTGAGGCCGTGAAATTAACGGATTATGGTGATTTTACCGGAATATGGTAGGGATGCTGATGATTGTGGACCCTGAGGATAACTTTGATTCTGTGGAGGTCAAACTTGTGAGGGAGAGTGTGGAGAAGGGACTAAATCTTTTCGTGGTTGCGAACTGGTACAGTGATGATCGACTTGGTGCACTGTGGGATCTCTTTCCGTAATTTTAGTAGTTATTCCCAGATCTCTAGTTGTTGGGGGTTCGAATGTCCCAGCTTTGAATAGACTTCTTGAGCCATTCGGGATAGCTTTTGGGTTGTGGTTGTTTTTATTAAGGATCGGGACACTTTACGGTTCTTTCACTCTTGGAGGAAATCGGGGTACCGTTTTTTCGTAATGTATAGTTTATGTTGACGGAGGAGTGCCGATTGTGCGGTTTCCTGCAAATGGAAGGGTCCTATCAGTTCCTCTGTTTAACAAAGGTGTGAATCCGGTAATTGGCAGATAATCATGGAAATGGAAACTTAGAGAGACGGATGGACTACTATATTTCTGGATATGTGAGGGTCGGTGGACTCGTTTCCGTTTTGGGGGATTCTTCCTGCTTCGAGGATCTCCTTGGGTTGGTTGTGGTCTCATGCAGTGAGGATAACTGCCTTCTTTTGGTCTCCTCGATAATCTCCCATGCTCTTTCCGAACAAGTCGAGAACCAGTCCCTGCTAGCCGACTTTAAGGCTCCCCACATGTCGACTTTTGTTAATAATTCTGTGATTGAGTGTAAAAGTAAAAGTGATGGTGAATTGAAGGCTGTGAGAATCTCCCTTATATGTACATGAAGAATCGTGGTTGTGGAAGTATTGTGAATATGCTAGAGTCTGCTAGGAATTCTTCTGGATTGTATTATTTCGGCTTATTTAGGATGTTGAAGTACAATGAGAAGCAAAGGAGGTGGCCCGTCGTGCGTTTGGAGTCGATGAATGATGGGTTTTCTGTTGGGAGATTAGGATTTTTTGTTTTTATGGTTATTTTTGTAGTGACTGTGATTATGTGTGTTCTATACTTTGTTAATAAATTTTGTAATTTTTATTTTTTGCAAGAGATCCTCACATGAGGATGTCATAGGAATTGTGTGAGGGTTTAATATCTTTGATTTAGTTGTATTGACTTGACAAATTGATATTACATCCATTTGTTCAGTTTTGAATCTGTCCATGCGTATATTATGAGAAATATGATCCGTTTTGACCTCTTGTTTATCGTTTATTGCTAACATTTCATACTAGAATTTCTTGTCAAATGTTAATGAGGTTGGATTATGGGACACGAGTTTGATATGATTGGTGGTCATAATTAGTTGTGATATTGTAAACAGATTATTGCATGAAATTGAGTATAAAAACTTTGTAGACTTTTGCTTTAATTAAAAATATTCTTTCATATACAATATTTTAGATTTCTAATGTCTTCACTTTCGTTCATGAAACAGTTCTCACATATTTGTTGCATTTGTCAGTGTAGAGACATGGACAGACCTATTATGTCAATATTTGCAATATCTATATATTTGCATTATCTTTTAAAAACCAATTTACATCCTAAAATGACCATTAAACAGAGTTTTTCGTTTTCAATTATTCCGTATTAATGGAAAATTATAGAGCTACGTGATTTCTAATATAATTTTAACATAACTTATAAGGCTCTCAGGACAATCAAGTCATCATTAAAATCTTTATTATAAAGTATATAATTTGTATGCCTGTTCGCAGTGTAAAAATCACGGTTCTAAACTTCTATATGAGTTGCATCAATAGATCATCTTAATCAACATAAGTCCACTTTCTAACTACTCAACTCCGATGCTTGATTACACAGTTTGCGGAAATCAAATGTGACAATTATATGCTTTCTAAATTAAGTAAACAATTATTCTAACTTACCATTCACAATTTAACGAGATCTTTTTAACATAATATATTTCATGACTCATAACAGACTCTTTACTGTCGTTCTGGACTAGAAAACGATCCACAATAGACTTTTCTCTTTCACTCTGGAAACACTAGGATATCAACCGCAATGTCGTTCTACGTTTGAAACATTATAAAGGAATTCTATTAAAGCTAATAAAATTTAGTCGTTATCGTCACTGAGGTTAGAAAAATGAGTTGATAACGTAAATATGTCTCATTACAATAATTTTCATTAAAATCATTATAATAAATAAAACATAATACACTTTAAACATTCCAATGTCAAAATAGTAAAAAAAATTAAATAAAACAAGCAAAATAGAAGCATTTATAAGAGAGTAAGATCCGATAGTTCTTAATTTACACATTAAGCACACACGTGTCATATTAAACAAAATTTCATTTGGCGTTTAGATTTATAAGAATAGTAAGAAATTTGTTGACAAAAAGACACGTTGTCGTGGTAACTATGTACGTTAGGAATGCATCAGTATTAAGAATTTGTTGATAGCTTTGTCTGTTTTGTTTATCTTTGTGGTAATCGATTGTTAAAAAGAATGATTGGTATTTGAAAAATTAATTTTTTGATAAATAAATATATTTTTAGTAATTAAAAAACACAATTTAAAAGTAAAAAATTATCAGAATTAACAATAGATAAATTTAAATTCAAATTTATCTTTGCGTATTTCACTATGGCAAATTGTTACTACAAAAAGAATAACTACCTGTGGATAATTTTCCTCATAATCTTCCCCCGTATATGTTTTTAAGCATTTCTAGAGAGGATCCAGCCCACAAAATATGTAGCTACTTACACATACAACATTGCTCCCACAGGAGAATCAGAATTTGAGATAACCGATCATGATGAAGTGGTCCAAGTCATTGTTAAGTCATGCGAAATGAACGAGATTGTCCAAAAAGATATCCCATATTTAGTTGGAATCAGACATAAGAAAAACAAGAAGAGCAAGAAACTCAGACTTAGGGCCGTCCGACTTAGCTACTCTGGAGAGTACCTGATTTTTTCTAAGCTCAATTCCACCCACCACTACATTGAGAATTACTACCTCATTGTTTACGGTACCATGTGCCCATTTATGTAAGATTCCGCGGGTCCCTCACTGTCCCCCACCAAACTATTAACGGACAAGACGTATAATTTAGTCGCCTCCCTCCTGTTCGCCAATAAACAACATGAGAGTGTAACTCCTAATGTTACTCACGTATGGAGCCTGGGAGGGATATTGTTGACGGCGAAGGAAAGTCGGAGGACTGAGGGATGTCCTTCCAAGGGAGAGTCGGTCCTTCGGCTGAACATTAAGCGATATTTGGGAGGACAGAACCTTTCTTGTCAGGTCACCCTACAATATGGGTATGCGATGAAACAGTGGACTCTTAATCAAACTATTTATGGTTTTCGGTTAACTCACTACCAGCCCCCGTGCTTATTACTAGGATAGAGTCCCCCACTGGAGACTTTGTGATGAGTGACTCCATTCAGTTGACTTGTCTTATCGACTTCCATCAGTTTCCCGTGGATGTTTTCTACACGTGGTACATTGAAGGGAAAAAACGGATTCCGTTGAGCTCAATCTTTTCTACGGTGACGATTCAACGGAGTCAGGTATCTTCCGGGGCGGAATTTGTGATGGTGGGTTGTGATGTCTCCAATTCAATCTCCATGGACTCCAGGGTGATCAGAATCGACATTAGTTGGTTTCTATGATTCATGTAGAAAATGAGTCACATGGGTCTCATGGTGTGGGAGGTCCTCACTTGTCAAAGCTTCGGGGGAAATTGAACCGATTCACATGGGTATTTATGGGGGTTGGTTTCGCGCTTTTTGGGTTGGTGGTGATGCAGTCGTTGTACTGTATCAGTAGACGGAAACTGAGAACAAGTTGAAAGTAGTTGTTATTGTAGCTGTGCACAGTGTAGAAAACCGATACTTTGAGATGAACTGGTATTTGTGGCTGTTATTGTAGGGGGAGATGTAGTGAGTGGAGATTGAAGAAAGAGGTAGTTTTATAGGGAATTATAGTCAACTCCGGGTATGATTGCCTAAGGATTTGTGATTATTTTGATATATTTATTGATGGTTATTTTGATAAGGGGAATTATTCTATTTTATAGGAAATGGGCTATTACTAGGCTTGATAGGAAATAGGGAAACATCATACCTGGGAGAATAAGTTATCAGAGTATAGAGGAATTTGTTAATTTTACTTATCAGAGTTTAGAAGATTAATTTCATTAGAGTTCACAAGGTCTAAAAAAGTAATATAATGTTATTACGGATAAGTAAAAACTATTACACATAAATGTGACTTTAATGCTTTTCTGCGAAAAATTTGATTGCTCTCACAAACACTTAGTAATGTGCATATATAATTTTCGGATAATCTCTTATTATTAATTCTTTTATTTCCAATTGTACAAGCTGAAAACTCTCAACTAATTATAACAATAGCTAAATTCGATTATTACTGCAATAGTCACTTTCAAAGAGTGCATAATATAGATTCTTTTGCCTAAAATAATTTATAATCCTTACTTTAATCACAAGAATTCCGTAGCCTCAATATGCAAACTATAAGGAAATACAGAGTAGTATTTTTGTGCACCTAAACAAATACCCCATCTTGCAACAGTTGTTTCTGGTGGTTATCCAATCTTCTTCGTGTTGCTTACAGTGGAGGCTTGTGATATATCGACATAATCTGATTCTGAAGCAAAATTGTGCAATAAACGTATTTAACATGATGAGCATAAAGACAATTTACAGGTAAAAGTCACGGAGAAATGAATTAAACTGTAATACAATATATGACAAAATTGTTAGTCACGTGGGTTAAATAAGATTGTCAATATTACTAATTATATCAGTAAACAGTGGGAGAAGCTGTTTTCGAGATAAATTGCTTGCTTTTTGGTGGAACACAGTGAAGGTCTCGTATTCTCTTACAAACTCCAACCCTAGCTGAGACTGTCCACACAATTCAGAGATAAACTAATTGTCAAAATACTCATCACCTTCTTTCGTCGATTTCCGTGAATATTGTGCACTATAATCCATCGAGTGAACCCCGTTGATCCGAAAAAATAAGGAAGAATTACCAAAAAGTCCAGACTACATGCTTGAGAATGCTTGTCGATCTCGAAATGGCCCAAAATCTCCATTAAATTCTAGACTAACAAATCCTGGCAACGGAAAGTTTCATGGGGACAGCACACACGTGGCTCTTGCTTATGGACTGAATCTCCTTGGAGTCTTTACTAAGAATTTGGTCCACCGTTAACCCTAATCCGTGAAATGAGGCAATACTAGACAAATCACACTTAACATCCCACAATTCCTGAGTAACCACATGTCTTTGATGAGGACTGCAGTCCAACAATGTCTCCAATCGACTGATAATCTCCAAATCCTCGGGAGTTCCTTTTAGGCTAACCTCCGTTGATTTGAACCCACAGTCAAGCAGGATTGTACCTGGCAATCAAAGAACCCTCAACCGTACAAAATGTTGGCCACAGTGAAATCCAAATAATCCAATCCCAAAAGAAATTGGGCTATCAGCGTAGAACAGGACCCAACTGAGCGAATAATTACTTCCCCCGATACTTGGCTAATCACGTGTCGATTGCATATTTGGTGATGGTCATATATATTATGAAAGCGAGAGAATTGAGAAGAAAATCCAACAGGGGAATTGTGGTCCACCAATGTGACCCTAAAGTTTGAATAGTCAATGTCAAAATGGCATTCATCACGGCAAACAAGGAGAGACCGATCTATTCCGTGTTTCTCGTAGTAGTAAATTACTTCAGTTCTGCTACTAAGATCACTTAGGTTCAAATTGCAGACTGGAATAAAGAACCAAGAGGACTCTGTGCACTAAACTAATTATGAATAAGTTACAGCATAATAGTAGGCTAGAGAGACTGCCGAAGTCACGGAATCCAGGTCACAGGACTCATTTCCGACGATAAAGTGAATTTTGCACGTTTTATGTGGGTTTTTAAGCAATTCTCGTGATTTGGTGAGAAAATCTTTAAATTTGAGCATACAACAACAATAGAAACAAAATTTTATTAAATTAAATAATTATTAATTTATAAATTTGTTTGAAATATATTCTTCGTCGGTAGACGTCTTTTGGGCTTATTTTGTAGGAGATATCTTTGAACTGATTGTTTAGTTCTTCACTCATTTTCAGCGTCATGGCCGACTGATGTGGTTACAAATAAGTTACCCTCATTTTTGGTTTAACCATGTGATTAGGTCTTGGGCGTTTCTCGTTTAGTTTTACTTTCTTAAATATTTTCTTCTTGTTAAGCTTATTCTTCTTCATAACCACTTCAAGTTAAAAAAGACACGTTTCATTTAAATTTATAAAAAATTATTTTATTAAATTTTGATTTTATTACAAATTTAAATTGAATATTTTTATGGTAATTTCACTTTATTGTTAGGGTAGCGATCTTTTGTTTATTAGCTATAATTGTAGCATAAGCTATATATTTTTTGGTTGAGTTAGTAACGTGGCTCTTTAAATGCAGTCTGAAAAATACAAGATTCAATGGGATGGCCTCAACCTACTCTCGTTTAATGTCAGGGGGATCTCGAAGACATGGATAAGGAAAACACTGTGCGATGATTTAGACAAGTACCGCGTCTCTATCGGATGTCTGCAAGAAACGAAGGTCTCTGATGGATGCTGTGAACACTATGGAACCTATAAACTTATTCTCTTCCCTAGTGAGTCTAAACATTACGGACAAGGTTTCGCAGTCCATGAACATCTTGTACCACGGATACATCAATTTTGGAAAGTCAACGACAGGATTAGTGTTCTGCAAATTAGGATGAATGACATGTGCCCTTCCAAAAGCTACATGACAGTCATTAACGTGTATGCTCCACATAGTGGCAGATTTTTGAAAAATCCTGAGGAACTGGATGACTTCTACTGTCAACTATTGAGGACGTACTCGGAATACGAATCTTCGTCGTTGATATTTATTGCCGGGGACTTTAACGCTAAAGTTGGATGCGACGCATTGGAGAGGAATCGTTCATCGGCAGGCATGGACGGGGGTGGAGAAACACCCCGGGAACACTACTGGCCAATTTCTGTCAGCGAATGATCTTTTCATAGGAAACACTGCCTTTATGCACCCAGCTCGCCACAGGAGCACATGGACTGGCCATAGAACGAACTCGGAAAACAAAAGTGTCAATATTTATAATCAAATTGATTACATCATTTGTCGGACCAAGGACAAACACCTACTGAATGATGCCCGTTCTTATGGAGGGTCGATGATAAATAGTGACCATAAAATGGTTATTGGCAAGTTCTCCTTGAAGAAATACTACATTGGCAGGAAGAACCTGAGTCTAAGCAAAACGCTACCACCTTACCATACCCATGTATATATGACTGAGAAGCTCTGGTCTCAGCCGCTGCTGGTGACAAACTACCAAAAACATATAGAGAACCACCTATATACATTACCAGCTAATATGACTATACAAGACCTATGGGATCAGACCAAAAGCATTATTTGCCTTGCCGCAAACACCCACCTTGGAGTGAGACGGCAGACAACCGGAAATATGTCACTTGGCCATCCATCCAGACTCCTTATTACTGGCAAAACAACAACGAGAAATATGGATACAGAGTCTAAACACGACGGATATACATATCAAAAACAAACTACGAACTGAACGAAATATTATCAAGAGAAGAATCATGAAGCTTAATAATGAACACTCGAAGGATGTCTTCCTATCACATCTTAGAGAGCTGGAGCAACTAAAGGACAATGCACAAATGTTCGCTGCAGTCCGACTAATGCGAGGAAAGAAAAAAGCGACAGTACATGTTATGGATGGGAAGGGGAAACTTATCTTAAAACCAGACGAACAGATCGAATTGATTGCTGCCCATTTTGAAAAACTGTTCAATGCGAACGGCCAAGAACTGGCCCCTTTCATCGGAGAACCGCGGATGCTGGAAACAATTATCACATCTAAGGAAGTTCAGAGTGCGTGCAGTAAGCTAAAGAATCACAGGAGCGCTGACCAGACAAACCCTCCCGAACTGCTGAAATATGGACCTATGCGTCTATTCGAAACCATTGCGACATTGTTAAATGGAATGTTTACATCCAACTCTGTCCTACCACTGGGGAAAGGGACATTGATACCTATACAAAAGCCTAACAAACCAAAGGGACCACTAGAAAGCCTACGCCCAGTCATATTGTTAAACACATTACGAAAAGTTCTTGCATCTGTTGCTTTGGACCGCTTAAAACATCCTGCAGGAAATTACCTATCAGCATGCCATAGTGGATTTCGTGAAGGAAGGTCGACAGCGGACATTCTGTGGAGCCACAGGTGGCGGTGTGCAACGGCTCAAAGATACAAAAATGCCACGACCATCCTGGGGATCGATATGTCAAGAGCTTTCGACACCATTAGCCGACACAAGCTAATGGTTGTCCTTCATCAATTTGTGGACCAATCATTGCTACGGATAATCAGAGTACTTCTCTCAAGTACTGAACTGTCAGTCCGAATTGGGAGAACTCTATCCCGACCATTCAAAACTACAATCGGCACTCCTCAGGGAGACTCCCTCTCCCCCTTACTATTTGTGATATATCTCGAAGCTGCACTAAAGGATCTAAGAACTTGCTATGAAGGAAAAATAAACGAAGTCGTATACGCGGATGATGTGGATTTTATATCCGAGGATACAGAAGCTCTCACACATCTGCTGGAAAATGCACCGGACAAACTGGGGGAATGGTTCCTCATCGTTAACCGGGCCAAAACGGAAATCACGGAAATCAAAAGAATGGACAACATCCTTAATGAACGTTGGCGACATGTTAATAAGCTTGGATCCCTACTGGGGGACACAGAAGACATCATCAAAAGGAAAACACTTGCAGGAGTAGCAATGCGAAAACTCAAAAAGGAATGGCTGAAAGGACTAGATGTCAATCTGCGGATACGCATGTACAATGCATTTGTGAAACCGATACTGACATACAATGCTGGTACTTGGGCCTGTACAGGTGCGGAATCAATGGCTCTCGATGGGTTCCACAGAAAACAGCTTAGAGTATTATTTGGCATGCAGTGGCCAGCCAGAATCTCGAATACCGGTATTTACAAAAAATGCAAGAGTAGGCCTCTAAGCCTGGAAATCACTGACGCCCGGTGGAGACTGTTTGGTCACGTACTACGCATGGATCTTGCTGCCCCGGCTAATGTGGCGATGGAGGACCATTTCATGTTCGAGGGCAAATGCTTCCGTGGCAGACCAAGGATGACCCTACCTATCATGCTGCACAAAGACCTCCAAAGGATGAAGAAATGCCTAAAGACGGGAGACGATCTGGACATGCTGAGATCGACTGCGTGTAACCGTGGAGGATGGAAGAGGCTAACTAATAACATTGTTTCTTGTATTGCACATGCTTTGCTATAACTATTATGGCAAGGCGATAAGTGCTGTAATAATAATAAGCTATAATTGTAGCGTGGCGTTATGTGGTCCACTAATTCAAAAAATTCAAAAGGATTTGGCAACGCCCAGAGGGCTTCTAATACCCTCCTGAAAAGGACCACTAGACCCCTTCCCCCCGCGGTCATTATCGACCCCCTGCGATGTGTTTCAAGAAAGTTCAAACATTCCCGGCGAAAACCCTTAGCCCACTGTGGAGAAAAGAAATTTACTGCTTTCCAATTAAACATAAACGGAATTAAAGGAAAGGTCAGTGAACTCCGTTCAATCCTGGCAAATCAGAAGATCGACGTGGCCATAATTCAAAAAACTAAATTCCACATGCATGATTCCACTCCGTCATTCCCTGGATACGAGGCAATCAGGATGGACCGCAAAAAGAGAAGAGGGGTGGACTACTTACTCTATTCAAAAAGAACCTGAAATGCAGAGACATTACTTCGGAAGTGAGGAAACTTGTTGGAAATGACGAGGTTACTGAGGCAATTGGAATCTCGCTTGGGACAACGAAAGGAAGTATGTGCCTCGTGAATATCTACTTGCCTCTTCCCGGCTCCTGCCCAAAGGACTATGTTATTCCAAACCTATCAAGATTGGCTATCTACGATGAGATAATCATATGTGGAGATTTAAACGCAAAGCACCCATTATGGTTGTCAACCCAACAGGCCGACACGAGAGGGAAGCTATTGTTATTGAAATCGGACTCCCTAACGATACTGAACGATCCAGCAAAAATACAAGGACCCCACTAAGAGAGACGGCTCAGCTTACTTAACCGGATGTAACACTCTGCTCATCGTCGCTTTCATCAAAAATTGATTGGTCAGTCCTCTACGAAACAAGAAGCGACCATAATCCAATTGTGATGAAGGTCATGGGGAGAACACCTGCTAGTTATAACTACAAAGCTGCTAATTGGGAATTGTATCGCGCAATCTCTGATGATAGACTGAAGAATTGTTACTTGGTCAGCTTCAAATCGCTAGAAAAAGCGATCAAATACTTTACTTGCACAATCCTAGAAGCAAGATCATTGGCTATTCCCAAGAATCGTCTAAACTCCTCCAATGGTCGAGGGAAGTCGGCATTGATCAAAGAAAGAAATCACCTCAAAAAATCTAATTGGATCACATTAAAAGCGAAACTCCGGATCAGAGCTCTAAACAACGAAATAAAGGCCGGAGAGTTAAAGGCCCAGAAATTAAAGTGGAATCGGATTCTTACAAAGGTAAATCGCAACCGTAGTATCGGAGAAGTGTGGAAAGCCATCCGAAATGTTGCAAAGGGAGAAGAAACTTCCCCCGAGGATGACTATACTCAACGAGAAGTTAACAATTTGATAAAATTCTACACAAAAATTTCGTACAAGGAACACAGGAAGTCTCTCCCGGTCCCGACAACATTCCAGTAGTGTTATTGAAGAACCTTGGAGATGTTGGAGTCGGTTTTCTAACGTCGGTGTATAACTATTCAATTAATTGTAATACCGTTGTTATGGAAGCAAGCCAACATCCGATTTGTACTGAAACCTGGAAAACCTAAGGAAGATCCGGCATCATTTAGACCTGTGTCATTGTTATGTTCCATATCGAAAATCCTGGAAAGGCTTGTGCTTGGGAGAATCAAGGATTTCTTACCAGAAAAGGATTTTCAACACGGATTCAAGAGCGATTGTTCTACATCAACGTACCTACAGAAATTAACCAACTTCATTAGAGATGGTTTTTCAAGCAAACCAAGGCATTTGAAGACAGTCTTATGTTCCATTGATATTAACAAGGCCTTTGATTCTATTTCGAGAAAAATATTATCAAAGAAAATTTTCCAGTCCGAGATCCCGGGGAAGCTTAAACTTTGGATAACAAATTTCTTAAGTGGACGAAGGGGACGTGTATGCTTCAAAGGACTGAAATCAGTTTCACGTCTTTTCCCAACGGTGTCTCCAAGGATCTCCTCTATCCCACGCCTTATTCAATTTATACCTGGCAGACCTAACGATGTTCTACTCACATATGCGGACGACATTGTTTTGGCCTCGCGTGATCGGGATATCCAAAATGCTACAGAAAGATTACAAATTAACCTGGACCGACTCAACGCCTGGGTAATGAAGAACCGACTCACGATACATTCCAGAAAGTCGGTCACGTCTATGTTTACTTCGGACAAAAGGTTGGGGAAGATGACTGTCAAGTTAAAATTGGACAACATTGAAATCCCCTTCACCAAATGTCAGAGATCCTGGGCGTGACACTGGATACACACTTATGTTTGTCACCACACGTGGCAAACATTGTTCTGAAGTGCGAGAAGAGGATCAATGTATTAAAATGTTTATCTGGAATATGGAAGACAGGTACCCACTCAATCTTGATGAACATTTACAAGCAATACATTGAACCATGTTTCTCGTACGCGTGTGCTTTGTGGGGACCTTCATTATCATGGACGAATACAAGGAAATGACGACGTACAAAAGAAGCTTTCAAAGTCACGGAGCGGTGGACTTGTGGGAGACACAGAACCGGACCGACTACTCTGGACCCTCATAAAACTAAACTCCGCATGCGGGAAGGTGGCCCTGCAAATACAGCCCTGTACGAGCTTGTGTGGGTACGAGGGAGGAGCACTGGGAAAGAATGAAGATTTTGGCGGAGCGCATAGGGATCACGTGATAGCTAGTTTTGGTTTTACCGTGGGTGTTAAATAAATAGCTAATTCTCTCCTTGAATATATCCCTATTCTCTCTTATCAGTCATGTATGACTTTTATTCAGATCACAATCCGATTCTGATCCAATAAGAAACCTTTAACCAAATTTTGAATGTATTCTTGTAGTTTTTCTGATTTTTAGGAGATCTTGATCGCGGGATCCGACTAATAGGTCATCAGCACATGAAAAGAGGAAATTGTCTTTATTATCTGGTTGTGGTAAATCTGACATATTTAAGTTAAATTAAAATTATTCCAAAGACCAAGGTAACCAGACTAACTAACTCCTTGAAGTTAAATAAGGAGGGTTATAAAGGGGAACCTTGTAGGACACCATTGGGTATAATCTTGAAACCAATTTGGTCCCATCCATGTATACCAAGCCCTTCTTCCATTAATAATAATAGCACCAGAACCGTTACACCTACGGACTGTGACATGAAATTTAATTTTTAATTTATTGAAACAAACCACCGTCATCTCCAAAATAACCAAATTTCAGGTGATCCCAGCCTCACTCAACAGTCTCCGCATCTTTTCTCAGTGTTCCGACTGCGTTTCTGCGCATTCTCCTTACATGACGAGTCTCCACCGGAAAAGTGCACGGATGTGTAGGAAGTGCCGTCCAAGGGGAACTTTTCTGGATGGTCGTTGACAAATGGTTCTTTTTGGATACACTTTTGGCTTGTATCTGAAGCCACCAGACAAGGCGAACCACATGACGCACGCTAATTTATTTATTTTATAAATAAAGGCGGCAGCTAACTGATGTTTTGTCCTTTTTTTATTTATTTTATTGAACCAAAAAATTAGAGTTTTATATTTAGGTTAAGAAAGTTTTCGACTCTTTAAAATAAAAATTAATTTTTAATTAAAAAAATAATCAGATATATAATAAGTAATTTCTTAATAGATTTAATTTTTCTAACATATAATGCATCCACTAGCCCTTTTTGAATAGAGTTCCAACTGCAACTACAAGTAATTAATACTTTGTGTTCCCACTACACTCAACTCGTCTTCATATTTTTGAATAATTTTTGTGATCCTTGGAGGCTTTGGTTGCTCCACGACTACTTCAGGTTGAGCCTCTTCAGGTTCGGCGTCCTGGAATATTTTCTGTACTTGAGAGACCTCCTCCCCACCGATATTCCATTTAGCCTGTCCAACTGGGGGAGGGCTGAGATCATGTGGAAACTGCAATTAAGCTTTCTGGTTATCTAGAATGAGTCAACTCCCAACAGGATTGCTCGATATGGTAAGTTCCTTAAGCATTATGAGGGAAGTTATCCGTTTGATCTCATCAAAACTCTGCTCACCTTTGAAAACAACCTGTATTCTGTTCCATTCTAGCAGTAAGTACTCCAATTTGGTCATTGAGTTGAGAATCTGAGTACTCTTCAGTTTGTTGTTGGAAACATTTAAGTGAAAGAGGGCAGAAAAATTCGTCTGTGAAGTAAAGTCAGCGATTTTGTTGTTGCTGAGATCCAGAATCCCTAAACGTGGAAAATGTGACTTGAAATGGACCGATCCAAGTAGGTTGTCTGAAAAGTATCCCCAAATACTACTGGAGATGTTCAGAACCACCAAATTTGACATTCTGTGAAGTTCCAGTCTGCCTAATTCTCGGATTGAGTTGTTCCTGTAAAAATTAATTAAATTTACTTTAAAGTCAGAATTTCCAGATTCTGAAACGTGTCCTCGTTCTCCAAAGGATGACTTTGTGATTTGAACCCATCAATCTTGTTGTTGTTTAGATTGAGTGCCTATGTGGTTGTGGAATAGTCTTACTCTCAGATTTGGTAGGAATACTAGGATATCAAAGTTTCTAATCTCGTTGTATGACAGGTCCACACTGAAATGACCCACAAAATGACTTTTTCAGGTTTGAGAGTGTTCTAGTGAACTCAACGTGAATCCTCTTTATGTGGTTGTTGCACAGGACAAAGGAATTGCTAGAAATCTCTGGACCGTCTAGTTTTTTCATTATTCTGACAAGCATTTGGTCGTCCAAGAGTCCCTCATAGGCATTCTTTGCCTGTTGAATGGTAGAGGGTGTCTAATTGTGCTTAATAAGAATACTATTTGGAGTCCGTTCACGTGTATGAGGGTTGGGATGTTATAGACCATAAATTGGAGGGCGTCCTCATAGTTAAAGCAGCACGGGTTGTTCCGTAGATCCACCACGCGCAATTTGAGTGACTTCTGTCGTGGGAATTTGGGGAAACCTTGAAATAGTAGATTTCCTTAATATTTATGATCTGGTTGCTCTTCAGGAACAACTCTGAGATGTTTTCCAACCTTGAGAGGCTGTGAAATCTTGTGATCTTGTTGTTGGAGGCATTGAAGTAGTAGATTTTGTCGTTTGAAGGGTTTTCGGGAAGATTAGAGATTTTGTTGTAAGAAATGTCGATATATCTCAGATTTTTGAGTTCACTGATCCATTCCACTTGTTCGAGGAGGTTGTGAGCCAGACTGACCTCCATTAACAGTGTGCAGTCCTCTACTCCCTAAGGAATAATGTTATGCATAATGCCTGTATGTGTTCTATGTTGTTTTCGTTTATAGACAACCATTTAAGGTTTTTTAAGTGGGAAATATCTATTATTCCGCAAATGTTAGCATTATTGACGTATAAAGCGGTTATCTGGTTATAGGCACATTTATACCAGGTGGATGTTATTTTCTAAGCAAATTGGGGTGAGTATACTGGATATATCTGGGGACAGTGTGCAATGAACTTGAGAGGTTAGTGATCCCTTTACAGTATTCTTAGTATTGACACAATGGTTTACCAGTTGGTAATACTCGATTAGGTTTTTCTGGGGAGTAATTGGTTGATTTATGGGCTCCTCGTTTAGGATGTTGAGATTGGGGAGTTTGTAGGTCACAAATTGCTTGTTTATGAATCTCCCAAACTTGTTGAATCGAATATCCAGAATTTTTAGGTTCACAAAATAAATGGAGAGTGCGCTAATGGTGGAGTGAAAGTTGATAATCAAATTAGTGTGAAGAATAAGGGATTCGAGAGTGGTGTGCTCCTTAGATAAGAGTTAAAATCACCTTTTTCACTCCCATGTCCATCCCTTCTATCAGATTATCTGAGGCATCCAAGTATTTCAGGTTTGGTAATTTTTCGATATCTCTAAGACTCCTGAGTTTAGTATGGGAGATGTCGAGTTTGACAAGTAGTTCGAATTTGACTAGATCTCCTAATTTGATGTTTTCTATGCCATGGACTGTCACGTCTGTTAGGGAGGTCGCCACGTATTCAAGGCATCTACAGCTTACATGACATCCGGCACTTTTTGTCAATTTTGGTGGCGAGGATCTGGCCGATTGTGTCGGAAGATATTTTTAGGGACATGGTTGTAGGTGGAAATGACAAATTGACACCGTAATCCCAGCAGGAGATGTTCCATTTGGTGGGCTGAAATGAACAGAATGGAGACATTAATCAGCAAAAACTCAACGTCGATGATATACTTAGGAACTAGAAGAGTAGGGGACTTAAACTTGTATCTAAAGAAATGTCCTCGACATTCGTCACACTCCTCACTTTTGCTCACAAAGAGTCTACAATGGACATTAACATTACTTTATGTCCCCCCTGGAAGAGATATTTGAGTGATCACTGCAGCAGTTTACCAAGAGGAGGGTCCCTATATTTAGACAGAATATCTACAATACGCATTGTTGGGACTGATTGGAAGACACGATTTCCTTTTATGCAGTAAATAATGAAGTGAGTTTGTGAATTCGCATGATTCCTGTGCTTATGATAACCATCAACCTCACAGATTCCGTCCCTCATTATTTCGATGACATCCTCTCCACAATATAGGAGCATGGTCTTCTCTTTTCCTCCATGCGACCTTACTGCTTCCTTGAATCCCCTGTCGATGGAATGATTCTGTATTTGACGGATTCTATGAATTCTTGTGCGGGAGACGCCCATATCCCGCAGTTGCCGTTCACAGATGAAGCTTTTAAGAACCTCCGTGCAGTGCAAGAACCTGGAATGTAAGACAAATATTACATATGGTTGATTGGCTCTAATTCTGACACAACAAGGTCTCCACACATTGAGAACTCGGCATCCTTTACTTCCTTGTCGAACTGATGATTATGATGGATTCTAAGCAATGTGTTCTCATACAGTTGGCTGATTCTAACATTTTCTACACCACGTGATACTCTGAATATTCTTTTTCCACATGCAGTAACTTTCCCTTTAGTTTAAAGACCTCTTCCATATCTTCATCAGTAAGTGGGGCCATGTATCTCCCAAGTGCTGCGAAGGTAGTGGAGTACCTCTCAACCTACAATATTTGTGTATCACTTACTGTTTTGATTGCTCTCATTAAAAGCTTTCTGGAATTGTCGATCGATTCTGTGGCCACGTTGAATTGATGGTCGAACTGATCCCTTTGCTCCAAAAGAAAACATTTTCGAGTGAAGGTTTCTAGTCTATAAAGCATGTGTTTGTCCTCAAAGTAGTTCTAATTTGTTACCTATTCATATTACCACGGATTTGTCGAGCATGTCCTTGTTTATCATAATATCGTCCAAGTACCACAGATTAGGCAGAAAATAAATGATAATGCTCAAATAGTTCTTATTTTCAGTCAATCCGTTCTCCAAGTACATGTCACTAATGAAATTCAGACTGATTAGGTATTTGTGGTATTGGAGATTTGAAATTTCCTAATCGCTTTAATCAACCTAATACTTTTATTAATTCGATTTTGTTTCCAGCCAAGTTCAGTTTTTCTAAATTTGTCAGTTTTTGTAGAGAATTCCCTAAAATTAGTTCTTTTCAACCTATTTTGGTTATTTTGTTAGCAGCCAAGTTGAGGTCCTTTAGGTTCTTGCACCCATCCAGTCCCTACTTTGACTATCCCAAAGAACCTCGATTAAGGTGATCTTGTTCTTGTTAAGCCATAATGTTTTAAGGGATCTCACGTTCTGTAGATTACTGATTTCCGTGATTTGGTTGTCAAACAGGTAAAGACACTTTAATTTACTACAACCATCTAATAAAGGGATATCCTTGGAGTCATTCACAATAATACCTTTAGGTCCGACTCGCAAATCCACAATTCCTCAAGTTGTGAGAGTTTAGCGAGATATAAGGATTTTCAATTTTGCATGCCACAATTTTGAGTTTCGTGAGACTGATTAGTGGTGAGAGACATTGACAGTCCAAAAAGATGTCGAAGAATGCAAACAATTCTTTGATTGAATGCCAATCGTTTGTTTGTCTGACTATTTCAATGTTAATTCCGTTATTAATACACTCAATATAATACAAAGAACAACCAATTTGTTAAGAGTGGAGTCCTGCATTTCAATCACACATCGAAGACTTCCATAGCAACTGTAATTTATTATGGTGTATTGATGACATATTAGTTGTGTTATTAAGAATTGGTTTAATATTAAACACATATAACTAATAGTAGTCTACCTTTGACCGTGGAATATTTATGTGTAGTAACTATTACGATGGTAGCATTTCACTGATTAAACATATGTTTTAGGTTAGAAATTATTTCAATAGATTAGATTGAACTTGCAAATTTATTTAAATATGAAAAAAGAGAAAATAATTTTTTTAATCGTCTATCATAATCGTACCATTTCTTGTGTGTCAATAATAAAAGCTGAACTATGAACTATAAAAATGAATTAAAATCAATAAATGTTCATTTGAGATTAAAGAAATAAAGTCAATAACAAATTTGGTAAATACAGGATATGGCAAATACAAATAAAATCATTTAAAAAGATTCCGTTACTTCATAAGTGGAGATACTAACAAAAAAAATAACGAAGGGGGCCTAGCCTAACGTGGTCAGGAGAAGGTCTGTGTAGGATTAAAGGGGATCATCTAGTCAAGCTGAAACTATGGATCAATTTTGTTCGGATCACTTTGTTTGTTTTCTTGGCTTAACAGTGTTCTTGGAATAAAATGTAATGTTGCAGACCACACCGCTAACCACGAAGCAGAAATAAGAGGACATGTAATTATTATACTAATTAAAGCTCAATGTTATGCATGTGTGTAGCGTGCGCAGTGTCCCAAGCAATTACTCCATTGATTGCGGTATGTCTAAGACTCCTTCCAGCACTCCTCCGGCAGGGGAGAGCGTGAAGACCTTTCACGTCGACCATTCCTCCACATCTACACCGATGGATTGTGCAAACATCTATTTCGAGGCGGACGAAAACCCCAATCCTCGTCGCGTCGTCATCCAATAATGTCCCAACATGGTAATGCTTTGAGCCAGACTCCACTCTGTTCGTCGATGCAGAAGCCAGACAAGCAAGACAATGTTGATCAAGCACAGGTTTATTCTCTTTGTCTTTGAGCATAAAAGCTTGTAGCATTCTCGTTGTTTATTACCGTTCTTCGGGGAATCCAACACCCAGTCGCGTTTAGACTCCCCGAGCCATGCATACCACTGGTTCAGCGTCCGATCCGTAAATGTAGCGTAGGATCTAGCGTGTGAGACCACTGGAAGCATATGTCGAAGAAAAGAAATCCTGGAGGGTGAGTTCTAGTAGGGAGCGTATTCCGATTTCTCCGTAGCGAGGAGGTAGCTTGCATTTGATCCAAATCCTGTTTTCTAAAATTGTCACAACTATTACAAAATTAATAAAACAAAAATTTTAAATAAAATTAAAAATACAATGTTATCGCAAAAACAATTGCGAATAGAACTAATATGTGTCTTGCAACGTGACGAGTTAAATTACTGATGTAATTTGTAATTTTGTCTGTTAAAAATGACAAGTTACCACCAAGACACAACACTATGCAGGGTCAATTATCTCATTAATTTAATTAAACACACAAAACCAATTTATTACGAAAACAAGACAATCAAAAATAATCCAACAGATGGAATGGTTGTTCCTCCCAGAGAAATCCATTGGAACCACCATTTTCCCGACGCTCGTTGCTGAAAAATTAGATAAAATATAATTATTTAAAAATTGGCTCTTCAATTTTTTTTAATTACCAAAAAACCAAAAATTGGCTCTTTGGCTTAGAAGGTTTCCGACCCCTGGTATAGGGGTTCTAATTGTAGAACTCAATTAAGGGATTCTTGTTGTAGGCTCCAGATTCTTGGAGTATAAACCCCAACGCTAATTCATACTCAGTCACAACATACATCCGTGTTTACAAATTCACATAAAACACAAACGACTTTCTGATAAGTCGATGGTGGTCCCGGTAGAAAATAGACGTTCCCGTACCAGATACTAATACAGCCTTCCATAAAACCTCCACGGAATTTAATCCAGTTATTATATTACTATTTGCTTTCTTTAGTTTCGTTTCATTACCAGATATTAGAAGCCCTTGCAAGTAGTTTATAACACCTTTTCCATTTAGATCTGGGATTCACTAGAAGTATTTTTAGGCTTTATTTCAAGAATTTGGATGACTGCTTCTTCAAAGCAGAGGTCACCATCTCATTAAATCCACGTGCGCAATCGAGCAGAGATGGTTTAGTCGATTGCGCACGTGGATTTAATGAGATGGTGACTCTAACCTCCGACCATTGTTAAACCCAAAAAACTAAGTGATCCCGACGAATTAAATCATGGCTCTCATCTTCGATCCCTTGAGCATACACTAGTTCGCTGCGGACGAGCACTTCCTTCTTGGCGTTGGTGTCCTTTTTCATTCTGAGTGTTCGTATAAGAGTGGCCAATGGTCCTCATGAAGTACACGCATATGTAGTGCATGGTTCGATGTACTGTGAGTAGAGCGTTTTAAGTATAGGTGATTTTCCATAGACCTGTTAGGCATTTCAGAAGGTTGATTTTCTTTTCACATTTGTTCAGCACGTTAGTGACATGTCTCGAAAAGTTCATGTGCGTAACTTTTCGAGACTTTTTTTTGCCATTTGGTGAAAGGCAATCCTCTTCCATCCGAATTAACTTCTATTGTCCTGTTCGATAATCTTTTGTCCGAGGTATAGAGAGTTGTAACAGATTTTTCGGTGTTGATTGACATCCGATTTTCATTAAACCACTAGAGTAGTCGATCGAGGTGTTTTTGTAATCTTCCCGTCGCTGTTTGGATGTTTTGATCCCGTGAGGCCAAGACGATATCGTCTGGATAGGACAGGAGTAGGTCATCTTTTCCACTCGGCGTCAGAATGTAAACCGTAATTAAGTTGAATAAAAATGATGATAGCGACGAACCCTGGGGTACTCCATTTAGGAATAAACGGGAGACAGAACAAATGTTTCAAATGCACACTCTTCCTCTTCGACCGCTAAGGAAATTAGTCAACCAGCGTTTGAGGTTTTCAGGGATATCTGATCGGTAGATTTTCCATGTTAGATTTTTTCTCGGCACAAAGTAGAAAGCTTTTTCTGGTGTCTTGACTTGCATAGCAATCCAGAGCGAATAAAGTTAGTCAGGGAGCTGAGGAAACTTGTAGTGGACCGATCCTTTTTGAAACCATGCTGGAACGGTTTATCGGGAGTCCTTTCAGTGATTTTTGTGAGGATGAGCTATTCCAGTATTTTTGAAGAATATTTTAAGTTCTTTTAAGTTAAAAACTTCATGATAAGCAGTTGAAATTAGAACTATGTAAAAATATTATTAAAATTTAGAAAATTATTTAAACAAATTTAAAATTCTTGTAGAGTTTAGTTGTGATGCCACAATCTTTTGGTACAAATACATATAATCGTGCAAATTGGGAAGAATCAGCAATGCCAGTTCTATGTGAAACCTGCCTGGGGGATAATCCCTACGTACGAATGGTAACAATATTCCATAATTTTTATAGATAAGAGACAGATTTGGTCGAGCCTGCAAAATCTGCAAACGACCCTACACGGGTTTCAGATGGTGTCCCGGGGCGAAGATGAGGTACAAGAACACAGAGATCTGTCAGGCATGTTCCCGTTTGAAAAACGCTTGCCAGACATGCATATTGGACCTCGAATACGGTACCTTTAGGTTATCATTTAAGGTTTACCTATCCAAGTACGGGATGAGGTGCTAAAAATCCACGAATCAAATCCTAAGGACCCTGTAAACAAGGACTACTACCTCCAGAACGTCGACATGGAGATCTCGAAGATCGCTTCTGGTCGACAGATAGGGGGACTGGGAGACATTTCCGTGAAGAACGATCTGTTGGTTCAGATGGCTCGGCGGGAGCCATACTACAACAGGAACAGAGCCCATGTATGCTCTTTCTGGGTGAAAGGGGAGTGTAAACGAGGCCACGAGTGTCCTTATCGCCACGAGAAGCCGACGGACCCCGACGACGTCCTCCACGATCAGAACATCAAGGACAGATATTACGGAAACGCGGATCCCGTTGCGGCAAAGCTGTTAAACAAGAATTCATCTCTTCTGGCAATGGATCCCCCGCGGACAAGTCTATAACGACTGTCTACGTTGGTGGGCTAGAGATGGGCACCACAGAAGCTGAGCTGAGGTCTCCATTTGTGTTATTCCAGAGACTATTTTTACCAGTTTGGAGAGATTAGGTCCATAAAGATTGTGGAGTCAATCTCATGTGCGTTCGTGCAGTACTCGACAAGGGAGGCCGCGGAGTTGGCGGTTATGAGAGCTCACAATAACACTGTTATCCGTGGAAAGAAACTGAATGTGCGGTGGGGGAAGGCAGAGGCTGAGAGAGGAGCGGGGATTCCTAATTTAATGGACAATCCAGATTTTCACGAACCGGTCCCTGGGTTGGCGAAGGGTAGTTGTGGTGGTTTAGCTTAGTGCTTCCTCCGGTCCCCAAGGATTTAGAGTCTGTGTTATTTGATGAAGATGTCGCACATGAGTCAAGTGATATCCCTCCCATATATAAGGCAGTGCATAGTAGGAATGATTTTATTGGGGTACTCCTCCCCCACCTCCATCGAAGAGACAGAAGGTTTACTATGCCTCTCAAGACCAACAAGGATGGGCTCTAAGTGATTTGTTATTTGGAAATAATGTCTTGTGCTTTCTATAGTGTGGGTAATATTTGTTTTATCTTGCTTCATGTTGACGCAGAATTTATCATTTACATTGGTAATAATTATTCTGTTGTATGTCAATAGGATTACAGATTTAGTTATAATAATACAATGTGCTAAAATGCATTAAGTGGTTGATTCTAACAAAAGAATAGACATAGTGAACTAAAACCTTTCGTGGAGATCAAAGAATTGACATTCTTGCAATTAATATACAAGATTTTTAGTTGTGTTATTAAATGGGATAATAATTCGGACTGCAATGTCGATTTAATATCATTCCCTCCTTAGAACAAGGAATACCCGCGTCAATGTAATACAAACTAAGGGAACAGCTATCTGAAATTGATGTGCACTAAAATGAATGTTGAAGCAATAGTTTTGAGAATTCTGATGGTAAAGAATCAATATATTCAATAACTACAAATAACTCAGACTCTTAATCCGAATAATTTTATTTTAACGTGTCGAAAAAGTTAATGTCAATTTGATTGGAGACGGCTATCGATGACTGTGAACCACAATTAATCAATCCCTAAAGAAGTTTGTATGGGCCATCGATGCATATTCAGAAAAACTTTACGTTCCCTGTCGACTGAGCTTGGAAGAGCATGAGGCGTATGATGATGTACGAACTTATTGCGAAAAGACAAGAAAACAGTTTATTTTCACGTTGCAGCCAAAATCTCGGAGATCTTAAAATTCTATTCACTTATAAAGAAGAAAAGAAAACTGACTGAGAGTTCAGGACATTCAAAAAGGGTCACCTCGGAGTGGTTACAAAAAGAAATAAGATATTTTATGTTTACGTTCAAAAGTAACTTTACAGTTCTTTAAAATTTAAAAAAAATTAGGGTCTAATTCTAATTGATAGCAAAAGAACTGAAACCATAGACGAAAACTTGATAATCCTTTTTTTGTGTCACAGTCAAAATACTGTTAAAGAAAATGAAAAACTCATAGAACTGTTTAACGATCGATCCTTTAAATTAATGTTGATGGAGTTAAATTCTGGGTGTTCGAAACATTATGTACCACTGACGATTATTTTACAATTTTCAACGACATTTTTATGCGAAACAGTTTTTTCTACGCTGCATAATATGAAATACAATAAACTGGAAAATTTGAAAAAAATTAATGGAGAAATTCGATTCCACATTAATTTGTCCATTAAATTACTAATTTTTGTCCTCACTTTTATGCATCTAAAATAATTTAATTTTTAATGTTTGCCGTGTATTATTTTTTTACGATTAGTGTTGCGCGAGAATTATTTTCTGAAAACCTTTGAATGAGGCTGTTTATTTGCGAAGGTAGAGTTATAAAAACTAAAAAATGGAACTTGTACAATTGCAGGATTTTACCTCTAATTATGGAATTACTGACAAGGAGAATGTTGAGTCCCCAAATCATCAGAAATGATATCTGGTAGATAGAACAAATAGCAAATATTCAACGCTCTTCAATTATGTGGAGGAATCTAATGTAGATGTTATTTTTGTGGAGTCAAGATAAAAATGTAATAACTCTTATCGAAATGGGTATTATATCACAAACAAGCTAAAGTTGAGAAATGTCACAAATATGACATCCTTGTGCGAGAACTCTGTTCTGATTATGACCTAGGATAGAGTTGTATGGAAATGGTTCTATGGATAAGAATCACATCAAAACAGTAACTTTGACAAAAATTATGTCTCGCGTTTTCTCAATAAAACTAAAAACACGCCTTTTTGCTTATTTATGAATAACCTGAAATACTATGAACTATATTATTAAACTACCACAGAAAGCGAGTCGCTACGATCAGGTCATGAATTATTTAATTTTTAATAATAAAATAATGGGCAAATAATAAAATATATGTTAATTATTTAATTAAATATGCGTAATACGTCGTGTCTTCTTATAGTTCTCCTATCTGCTATTGGGTATAATTAATATACAATTTAAGAGGATATGTCTTTCTGGGAGTATACCATTTTCTATTTGGGTTCAGTATCTCCAAACATGGTAGGTTAAATTATTAAAAGCAGACATTATTTGTCCCAATTGGAAATTAGAGGAGGCAAGGTGCAAGGGATGTGCGATTAATTCAGAATTTTCTGCATGTAATTTTTGGGATGATTACATGAACTACAAATGTGGTCAGTTAATATTCAAAGTCCCCTGCATCCCCTACGATGTCAAGGATTCTCGAAGGGTTAATTATTTCCTTGCTGGCTGCTTCGCCGTCCTAGGAATTAGTCTTTTACTAAGAAAAAGACAACTTGGTCTTAGGATTTAATATTTCAATAATAAATTACGTTTTGGGGAATTTTGATAATTACTGAGAATTAAGAGAATCTTTTGGTTGTTGATTCTATTACCACATCGTTGCCTACTTGGATTCCTTCACTTTGCATTCTTCAATAACTATGAGGGGTCTTAATCGTTAAAGCTACACTATTTTTAGAACCATTTTCCTTATTAATTTTCTTAGATTTTAGGTGAAACCACTTTTGCATAAATAAAAATCATTAACCCAAAGACAGAAAATTGTTTTAAGCGGGGATTACCTAATTTGTTGCCTTTAACACCCAAGTCCTCAGTGGTCTCAAGTTTTTAAATAAAAAAACTCATATTAGGTGATCCATTCTTATCTTCGTTATTTATTTATTAACGCCGGATACACCGAGAAAGAAGTTAAACAACTAATTAAGTGTATCCAGTTTACACTTCTACAATAACAGAGTCTATCCGGAATCAACATAAAAGGTAAAAGACGTCCATGCTTGCAGTGTGGAAACCCCTCCAGTGCAGTGGGAAAGAGCAAATCTGGCACTGGGCGCCACCTGGACAGATGGATCACATGACGGCACTCTAATAGGAAGAAACAGGAGGAACAGACGAACATAACAGAAACTTCAACCAATTAGCCACGAAGCACCACGCGGCTCACTTTATTAATCCTAATAAAGTTTTAGATTATTTCTTTTAACATTTATTATTTATTTAATAACCCCGAAAAGAAAACACCAAGAAAGAAGGAGTAAACTAACTAATTAAGTGATCCCGGTTCCTACATATGCTGACGACTTAATTATCGCTAGCAGGAACAAATACGTAAATATGGCAAATCAGAGCTTCAGACACATTTTGACGACCTGGGAGCCTGGTTGAATTTGAATCGTTTCTCCATATCCAGAAATAAATCAACGTATACTATCTTCACAGACAGAAAAGAAAAGCATACACTGGATTTGAGTATGCATGTGCCTCATGGGCCTATGGAGCTTCAATATCCAATGTATAAAAGATAAATTACCTAACAGACAAACTTGCACGTCTAACAATTCTACCCCCGATCTTTCCCCCCAATGCTTGACCACGCCGCAATCAAAAATAACGGCTCCGGCTTCATCGGTCTCTGTGGTCGTTTCTTCCAGTCAAGGCTAAAAGCTTCAAATACACGTAATTTTGGGGAAAAATCCACCCCTCTTCAAATCCTAGCGAAGATGATCGTCGTATGTACAGGAAAACCGTGGGTACTCTGGAGGAACACAAGAAAAACCTCTCGATCCTGTTGAGGCGTACCGAGATAAAGATGATTATGAAAATTATTCAAATTCGTTAATACTATAAATTTTGTTATATTAAAAAGTAAATATAAATTATTAAATAATATAATCAATGATTGGTGATAGTGTTGATGTTGATTTGGAAAGTTATGATGAATATGTTGCTTTGAAGGAGGAATTTCTTCAGTACGATATATTGAAGAACCCTTCATTGTCTCCTATATGTTTCCTAGACGGCCTTCTTACTTCAAAAAATAAATTAGTTGACAAAATACTAAAGTTAACCCTATTAATATAATTATAGATCAATTAAGGACTCACAATCTCAAAACTAATAAAGGTGCCAATGTTTTACTTTCTATTTGTTTACGATTTTATTTAATATTAATTCATATAAATTGATCCCATTATATTTTAAATAGTATTTTATTATTTCAAAACAGTTAACTACTCTCCTTGTGAATTGATAGAAAATTCATTATTTTTCTAACAACAGACTTATTCTTTTAGTGTCATTCTTGATTGAACGCAGCATCACAGTGAATTTATTTATTAAAACCAAAAATCACCGACAAATAACTACATCTCGTTCTCCGGTTTTCATCACTTATTCCTCGAATGGTGTAGGGTTTAGAGGTGTCTGGGAAAACCTTTGCAGAGCCTTACTGGCCATTTTTGGAATGTTGATTTTTCCATATTCGCATTTGATAGTTTGGTTCCCCATGCAGCACCCCCGTAAGTTAGAGAAGGTTGAATATACTGAACGTAGAGCGAGTCCAAATTTGAGTTAAAACACCCATTATATTGTCCAAGGAGTGTTTTAACAAAATTCAGCTTTGTTGTCTTGAGGAGATGACTTTGTCGATGTGTTTGCTGAAGGTCAAGAGTGGGTCGTATGCTATGCCCAGTATCTTGACTGAGTTGGTCGTGGGGGTTGAGTTTCCATTTATGGTTACACATGGAGCGGAGTTTGTCAATCTTCTGTTTGTTGTGAAAATTGTTGTACAAGACTTTTCGGGACTTGTATGTAGAATGTTCTTAACGAGCCAACAGTTTCAGAACGTCCAATGAAGCTTGTGGCTGGTATACAGCAGTATGAACGCACTGGTCTTTGACTGCGACAATTATATAATCCGCATATGTCAGAACCAGAGTATTGTCACTGGTAAGGGAGGGCATATCATTTAGGAATAGGTTGAACAGGTGTGACAATGAAGATCCTTGAGGGACCCCAGTTTTTTACATCACTCTTCTTCTATTTAGAAAATTAGCAATCCAGATTTTCAGGTTGTTTGAAAATTTTGACATAAGATATTCCTTATCAAAAGCTTTTTTGGGACAGCTTTTTATATATCGATGGAGTATGTCAATGACTTCTGATGAGGTTTGCGTTTTAGGCCATCCTTGATGAAATTTGTAAGGCATGTTAATGCGTTTCTGTGGAGTGCCCTTTTCTGAATCCTTGTTGAAAAGGTACATCAGGAAGGTATGGTTTGATAAGTTCAAGAATCAGCTTTTCCAAAATTTTTGATGTAACACATAGAAGAGATATTGGTCTGTATGAGGCTGGTGATCCCTTTGGTTGCCCGGGTTTCAGAATTGGTCGTATGTTTGATAGCTTCCATATGGAAACAATACAATTTTCGTTGATTGAAAAGTTGAAAATTTTGATGAAGGCCATGATAGTATAGGGGCCTATGTTTTCAGAACTATTACAGGGATTCAGTCAAGACCGCAGCACTAAGTCGACCGACCTTTTGTGACTTTATGATAAATTCATCTACAAAAAAATTTTTTTTAATATAAAAATAACTATTCAAAATCTTTATTAAAATGCAAAATAATATAATTCAAATCGTTTTCGGGTTTAAAATTTCGGTCTTTAGATAGTGCTTCAACGCTAGTATTTAAAAATGATGATAATTGATTCCACGCTAGTATTTTATTTAAAAACTCAAAAATTAAAAAAATCAAAATCAATAAAAATTGTGACTTTATTGACCTAAAAAATTAAATTTTAACTAATTTTCGACATTACCCAAAATTTTAACTTTTTTAACTTTATAACTTTTGATTTATATAATATTTTTGATTAAAAACTACATTTAAACAATTTAGAAAACATATTAATTTTTGACTTTATTGACAAAAATCGTCCTATTTATCAGTGATTTCCCATTCATACTTTCTCCACAACGGCATTTTGCTGCTTTTTGCAAACCACTCCTGGCAAATAAAAAAAAATTTTATACTCATGTATGCAATTTATAGCATGAGTCTAACTTTTCCGCGATTTTTTAGCCTTCTACTTTGTTGTACTTATAAATTGCGTTCTAAAAACTCTTGTGAAACCTCTGTGATTCAAATAAAAGGAAGAGATTCGGTATTATTTATATATCTTCTCCTGATCTTCGTCTCTTAAACCTCTGACATTAAACGATAGAAGGGTAAATGTTTGAAATAGCCTCATATGTAATTAAAGTACAATAAAGTGAATGATTATTATTAATAATTGGGATATAAAATTTAATAATTATTATTTACATCCCACTTTATTTAACAAACAATAAAAAGTATTCCTGAAAAAGATTGAACCGAAACGCTCCGATGACTGGATCCTATTTACTAGTCAGGATGTTCGCAGAGCCATATCTAAGCCAACAACTCAGAGGCCAAAGGACCAGACAACATAACCACATGTGAACTGAAGCACATAGGCCATCGAGCCCTGAACTATTAGCCTATATATTCAACCTATCCATTAACACAAATACAATCCCTGAAATATGGAAGAAGCCTCTAATCAGACCTATCCGAAAACCCAACAAACCAATAGATGAACCATCTTCCTATCCCCAATATCTATTCTAAGTTCGGTCTCAAGGCTTGTTTTGGAAAAAAATACAAGACTCAATCTCAATACCTCCGACCCAGCACGGATTCCGGGACAACCATTCGACGACAACACACCTTACAACCCTCACACAATTCATTGCGGAAGGATTTAACTCCCCCAAACCCCATCAGAGGACAGTACTTATATCCGTGGACATCACAAAAGCGTTCGACTCAATCCCCTGGAAACTTCTAACAAAGAAAATATACAAACCAACATCCATCCGAACCTGAAACTTTGGCTTGGAAACTTCCTAAATGGAAGACGAGCACAAGTACTCTGCAACAACATCAAATCAAGATCTCGCTATTTCCCAAATGGAGTCCCTCAAGGCTCCCACTATCACCCCAACTTTCAATTCTACATAAACGACATGCCAAACCTGTAATGAAAACTGTCTAATCCTCTCCTATGCCGACGATATCATTCTTGCTCCAAGACAGAAGCATTCAATCAGCGACTCAGTTGGCTCAACAAAGCTGGAACTATGGCTCTTGAAGCGGAGACTCGACACATCAGCAGCAAAGTCCTTTGTCACACTGTTTACCACTTACACAAGACAGCTATGTATCGAACCAAAAGTCTTTATGAAAACGAAGCTATCTCTATTAACAAAACACCGAAGATTCTGGGAGTAACCTTTAATCAGGGACTCACCTTTATCCGGCATGTTGAAAACAGAGTAACTTCTGCTCTGAAAAAATGAGAATTTTAAAAGTGCTCTCAAAAATATTTAGAGATCAAACTGGGATCCTTGCCACGATTTACAAACAATTCATCCGACCAACGATGACGTATGCAAGTCCTTCATGGGCAATGCAAATGTCACGATCTTCCACATTGAAGTTATCTGCAATCGAGGAGACTGCAATAAGGTTAATTGGACCAGATCACAACATCCAACCTATTGAAAATTTTTTAATTGAAATACAACGGAAACTATTAAAGGAGGCTGTTCTACCGACGAGCTGCCCTCTATTCCAAATACTATCGAATTATCTACAATCATACAGAAATTGTGAGCCGATGCCATGTCCTATGAGAAGAGCTGTTCAGGATTCTCGACCCCGCCGGACTCGTCCTCACCTTTGTCGGTCTGAGATCACTTAGTTAGATGAGAACTTTTATTTCTTTCTCTTTGACCCAGTGATCCTGGGGGTAATAATAATAATAATAGTAACAGGAACAAATTGATGACAGTGCTGGAAGGGTTTATTGACAAATCAAGTCTGAGAATGATCCAAATCCTTCTATCTAACACAGAACTCCTTGTGAGAGTAAAAAAACCTACTCAAGAAAATTTGAAGCAAACACAGATGTTCTATGATTTTCTCAGCAATCTTGTTTTTGGTATTAAAATCAAGTTCATTTCTCTTGTTTGACGTCATAAGGTTAATAACAAAAAATATTGATTTAATTCTTTAAAAATTGTCCCATATATTAGCAATAAACACCCCACTTTATTTAACAAACAATAAAAAAGTTTTTATATTTAATAATCAACAACCTTCCTCGCCTACCTGTTCGCCAGCCTCCTCAGGCAGGTTCGATTCTGGTTGCTGAAACAACTCCGAGAGCACCTTGTCCGATTAAGCCCTCTGCTCATATGGCACCTCAGGGCTCTGCCTCCTATACTCCATTGTCAGGCTCTCTAGGGTCCGCTTTAACACAGTGGACTGTAGATAGGCCTGGAGCTTCTCATTTACCCCCAACTGCTTCAGATAACCCTTGTGGTACTTTGTTGCAATAACTTCCCACGTCATTACTATAGGAATAACGAGGACCTGCAACCAAGCATCTGCCCCATCACGTTTGCAAGAAAGTCATACTTTCTTTATTTCTCAACCTCCACATTCTGCAACGGTCTTGAGACGTGATGCCAACCTCTATGATAAGGACTCGGCCAGACTTTTTATCGTGTACCACAATGTCCGGTTTATTGTGCTTGACTAGCACCAAGGTACGGATAACACTGTCTACCTTAATTTGGTTGTCCAATGCTCTGAAGAGGACCTTATGAAGGCTTTTTAAGTTGATCTTTTCCATCAAATTATTATATTGTAATTCGATCAACGCCTTCACATTTACTAGCCCACCATCATCAACACCATACTTAGCAGACAAAAAAGGTCTGATAGTGCTAGGTGGGTTGCCCGTGTTTTTTCGGTCGTTATTATGGCGTGCTTCCTAGCAGACATACTTGACCCAGCTATCTGGGTGTCGTGCATTCGCATTAGAATACGCTCACTTAGTTGGACTACTCCACACAGTCCACGGCCGAATTTATCACGGGGTAAATATAATCTCTTCTTATTGGCTGCCAGCACAAAGACCTGACAATTTCGCACAGTACCCAACTGATTCTTAGAGAGAATCCCATTTGCTTCTATAAAGTTCCTGACCTCATTAGCCACCAATTTGATCATTCAGTTTATACAGGGTTGGTCGATAATCTGCAGCAGACTGGGGGTTGTTCCAGCTTTGAGATCAAATAAGTTGTCCCTGTGCATGCCCAATCAGGAATCGTTTCCGGGTTAGTGATACTTTTCTGTAATACACGACACATAGACACGTGCAATGAAGTGCATTTTTGATAAAGAAATTATAAACTTTTTCGACCCGGTCGTTTTCCAATCAGAGAGATGTCTCACTACCGCCTCAAATTTCTTGCGAAAATCGAAAATTTCGCATGATTCCGCCAAGAAAGGAGCAGCGCTGTACGGGACATTCCACTCATTTCCTCTGCGTGGTTTAGCTCCCACATACTACCCCATGTGGAAAGCATTTCCGCGTCCTGCTGGGAACATACACTATGGCCATTTTCGTGTAGGAGACGGTAAAAACAATCTGCGATTAAACTCAAACAGATTATTTTCTCTCCTTCTCTTACACCGACTTTCATGTGTATAGAGTTTCCTCTTATACACCATTATTGCCCCCTCTAACTCCACCTTTGCCCTCCTCAACTCTTTGAGGTCCCATTTGGGAACACGGATTTTACTAATTAGCCCCTTTACTATAGCCGGTGCTTTTCCTCTAACCCCTCTCGCCACACTACTTATGTGCCCTTCCAGTGCTACAGCCATTTTCTTGAGTTTACTCACAGATATAGCAGTATTGAATCTGTCACTGCAGAGCTCCGCCATGTATGTCCAACCATTTCAGGGCATTTGAGATAGCCTGCTACGTACCTGCAGGATTACCTTCCTCGCCCATTTTTTGGGTCATCTGCCACAGCGATCTCGGATATGGCAAGAATTACATTCATATTATCAGGTATCGCAGGTGACCCTTCTCCTTTTTTCTTTTCAACATGTTTGCCAACTCGAGAGAGTTTTAACGCCACCGAATCGAAATCACGTTGCATTATTATTATTTAAGTCAAAGAAACACCGTCTTAACCAATAACTAATATTCAGGTGATCCCGGCATCTCTCAATAATCGGGCCATTTTTTCTCGATGCTCCGACCGTGATCCCACGCATTTTCTATACGGACGGGGGTCTTTTTCCTCTTCTGAAATTGCCTCCAGTTGCCTCTATGATAGACTCGAGTGCTCTTGGGGCAATTTCTTTATCTGTATATTTTTCCAGTAATTTTTTTGCTCTTGACTGGATCTCTTGAATTTTTGTTAGGTTCGTTGCCGACATGTTAGATCCCCATGAAGCACATGCATAGCCTATTGTTGGCTCGACATACTGCTTGTAGAGGGTCCCGATACCTGGCGGATAAATTCCTCCACAGTTCCAAAGGAAGGCCTTTACAAAATTGATTTTCTTTGCACAGGTTGATATGATAGATTCCACATGGCCTTGAGAAGCAGAGGAAAGTATCAAAAGTTACTCCAGCATCTTCTGCGATTTCTTTTGTGGTATAGGTACTCCATTTAACGTGACATCAATTGTTTGCGTTCCCATCATTCTATTCTTAGTAAATAGAGTGACTGCTGACTTTTCGGAACATGCATTTAATCGATTTTCGCACAACCATCCAAATATGTTATTTAGTATTCCTTGTAGTCTTTCTTAGCATGTTCGACATTTACGTTTCTACTATGTCATCGGCATAGGAAAGTAGCATGTCATTATTATTCATAGGTACGGGGAGATCATTCAAAAACAAATTAAAGAAGATTGGTGACAGAGGAGATCCCTGGAGTACACCATTGGGTAATAATCCCGATCTGGAACTCTTGTTTCCGACGGACACTTTCCCTCGGCGTCCACTTAAGAAATCTGCTAACTATAACTTTAATGGTGCATCAATTTTTGTCAAAAATATTTTTCGTATGAGGATCTTTCTTGGGACAGAGTCGAAAGCTTTTTGAATGTCGATCGTACATATGACCGATTTTTCCTGTTTTGGCTTGTTTTTGTGTCCTTCAGTTATGAGCTTCATTAATGTTGTTAGGAAGGAGGTTGTTGATAATCCTTCCTTGAAGCCATGTTGGAATGTAGGTTGTGGAGAAAAGGGCGAATAACTTTTAGGACCAGTTTCTCCAGGATCCTCGACAAAACACATATAAGGGAAACTGGTCTGTAAGAGCCGGGATCGTTCTTCGGTCTTCCCGGCTTCAATATTGGTCGAATTTTTGATAGTTTCCATTGAGTCGTTATGGTATTTATGATTAGCGAGGTGTTGTAGATGTTTGTTAATGCATTTATTGATGTTTGTCCCAAGTGTTTCAGCAGAATAAAAGCAATTCCATCTGGGCCACATGAGTTTGTTTTTATCTGAATCGATGTTGCTTTGTATACATCTTTAGGAAGAAAATAAGTCAGCGGGGCCATTTTGATTAAATTTCTGTTTATTTTTGGTTGTGTGTTATTTTTTAATAAAGAATGTTATTGAATCGGATAAAATGATTCATAAGTTTATTCAGATTGAGCTGACATTATTTTTTGTTATCTTCGTTTTCTGGTTTCTTAAGACGTCTCAACACCTTCCACATGTTGGAAATTGAGGTCTGATTATTCATGGCAGCAGAGATTCGCAAAGTTTCTTCCTTTGGGTGTTGTTTGTGCTTTTCGTTGATAAGAATGTTAGTGACCTGATTCGATTAATGACCTCTCGTGAACGATGTATCATTCTCTTAAGGTTGTTTCTTTCCATAATTATTTTTTTTGTTTTTGAGTCGTATTTCAATTTTTCGCCCGTCTGATAAAAATATTTCTCCCGTCAATGATTATTTTGTTGAAATAATATACAGCTTTGTCTTTGGAGGAGAAATTTTCAGGTTGGAAATGTTGCAGTTTTGAATCAACGAAATTTGTAAAGCCAGTCCAATTTGCATTTTTGTAATCATAGAAATGAATAGGCTTCGGTACAAAGCGTGGTTCGCAGTTCAGCTTCATTATCATTGAATGGTGGTCGCTCCGGAGGGCATAACGGACCGTCCAATTAATGATCGGGAAAGACGAGGTGAGCAGACGGATAAGTCCGGAGATGTCACCATGTTTATCGTTCAAAATAGCATGCTTTTTATTATTTACATTAATTAATAAATTAATATTGTTTCTTTGGCTTTAATAATAATAATCATAATTAAATATGCGTAGTGCTTTGTTGCTATCAGTGCTCATAGTACTCATAACTATGATTGGGTATAATTAATGTACTATTTAAGGGGGTATGTTTTCTTGGGAGTCTATCACTTTCTATTTGGGTTCAGTATCTCCAAACATGGTTGGTTAAGTGACTAAAACAAGACATCATTTGTCCTGATTGGAAAATTAACTTTAGGGAGTGCAAGGAATGCTCTAGTAATGATGACTTTACAGCTTGTAAGTATGGGAATCATTATTTTAACGGTGGATGCGGTCAGTTCATATATAAGACGCCCTGCATTCCACATGGTATTCATGAGACTCGTCATATTACCTTATTCTTAACTGGCTGTTTCATTATGCTGGGAATTAGTCTTTTACTTAGAAAAAGACAACTTAGTTTTGGGATTTAATTTTTTGCTAATAAATCACTTTTTGGGTTAATAATTTTATGGACTACCAAACTCAAAAACATTAACAATGCTTATTTAAAAGTAATTATTTTATAACGTCCCTCTAATTCAGCCTTCTCTTCTTGGGGCCTATTACCTGTATTGGTGTTTCATGCGCTGCACACCCATATTAAGAGAATACCCAAGTTGACATTCCATACGGGTGATGACCACAGGGGTTATTTACATTGCAGGATGACTAAGTTTGAATAGAGTCGTAAAGAGAACATTTTACGGATGACTCAGTTTTACAACAGAACATGGTGAGTGTTTCATCATTGTTTGAATATATGGATTAGTGTAGTAAATTTTGTTTGGTGGTGAATCACATATAATTTGATTTCAATATTAGCCCAATTAGGTCATAAATAATCAATAGGTATAATTAATTATATCATCTATTCTTTTGATTCTGTTGATCATGAATTTTTATTTAATGTATTGGACTCTTAAGGAACACTTAGTTGGATTGTTAACTTTGTAAAGACCATAGTCAAGATGTGGACTGTATATCTCCATTTAGATGGAAGAAGAATTGGTTCTGTAAAGCTGGGACGTGGAATTCTGCAAGGAGATTCTGGTAATGGAACCCTAAAGCAGACCCTTAACTCTATGTCCCCAAAACTATAAATTAATCAGGAGGATCCTAATACTCTGACTAATTCTACCAATCATTTGTTTTTTTGACGATCTAATGATATTTAAGCTAAAAGAAGACACTGTTATTCAAATGATGGAAGTTGTTCGCGAGTTCTTTCATGTTTCCGGCCTGGAGATGAATTCGGAAAAGTCATTTTAAAAAAAAATAAATCGTTATCATGCTGTTAGACTTTGTATATTTGGGTGTTTTGAAGATGGGGGAAGTTATGTTCTCAAGAATAGTTGTCAACAAAAATATCGGCCCAAGAAGTAAAGTAATGTATTGCCTCTTGATAGACAAGAATTTTTTCTTTTCTACGTCGGGAACATTATGCCACAGCAGGTTCCGAGCCACAGACGTTATTTCTGATAGCTGAAATCAATATCAATCATTGTCAAAAAATAAAATAATCAATTATTTTAAAGCAAACATTAATTATTGATAATTATCTTTTTAATACGGTGTGTTATTTTGTTGTAAGTTGCTGTTTGTGTTTATTTTGTTGTAGGGAGAATTCATGTCTACCCGAGAAAAATCAAATTTGTAATCATTTTTGTAACATTATAGACAAAAAACCTTTACTATATGTTTCGGGCTGTCTTTACCGTCTGGCTCTGTTAATTCAGCAATATTATCCACACTTTCCACGTTGTCTTCACCGTCTAGTATTTTTCACAATGGTGTTGTATCCGGAATCCCTCGATATCTCTGAAACGGACTAACACCTACAAAAAAAATAAAGCACAAAGTTACCTGTTGATGAGTGAGGCGTTTGATTGTATAAAAACACAGCCTTTCAAATGTGCTTTATTCACTCTTGTCATCTGAAGCCATCATTTTCGATAGAGGTACTGCTTGAGAGGCACTGCAAATTTGCAGTATTTTACAACTTGACGAATAACAGTTCTTTTGATAGCGCAAAATCTCCTACGACAAAGCGCATCCAGAACGTTATGTCCACAGTGATTTTTCTGGTGAATCTCCTGAGCAATAGTCCTCATTTCTTCTTTACTAATTAAGAGCATCTTGTGATTTTTTGGGATACAAATAATATAATTAATAACAGCTTTTTCACGAGAGCCGTAATATAGCTACGCATAGGCAGGACACACACTTTATTTAAGTAAAGAACAGTTAATTTTAACTAATCGTAGAACCAAGGAATGATCTTCACTTCTCTTTCTTGTGTGAGTGTCCTTTCTAGACAATCCAGTTCCGCAGTGAGTATTCACTGATGACGGCGTCACTCGTCAAACCCATTTAGCATCGTAGATGCGTGGAACCTTCCACCAGATGATCAGCGGCGAGAATCGAACCCGTAACCTAAGTCACTTTAGCCCGACACCTAACCACTATGCCACCCGGCTGAAATGAAAATAGACGGTAACTGCTGTGGCTCGCGACACATTATGTAACCATTGCAAGAAAAACAGGAAGACTGTTGACCACCTGGTCAGTCAGTGTGGTAGAATGTTGAATAGTGATTACGCCCGAGGACAAAACGAAGTTGTAAAATGCTTACATCTCCATTTATACAGAGTATATGGAATCAAAAGGGCTAGAAAGTTGAAAGGCATTCAGTCGATTTTATCAGAATATTAAGATAAAAGTCGATTCTGAGTAAAACAAAAATACAGTTCAACAAACCAGATATCTTCGTATATAACAAAATCAAGAATGAGATAATTCTAATACAAGTGAGAAACACATCTCAAGATCACCTAAAACAGGTGGAAGTAGAAAAATTATTCATAGAGAAAGATTTATCTTTAATTTGGTCCTGTCAATACTGGATGCATGGCTGTGTACATTCTACTTTTTGTCGACTGTATAAAGTCCCCTCATTACCTCAAGTTTTGTTTGGTGCTAATTATTCCATCATTCCAATTTCCTCTTGTTGATTAACTGTAATTTGACTATTAAAGTTGGGAACGATTGCTTCAATTAATGACATTCCTGATCTTGAATAAAACGGCATTATGCGATTTGAATTTTTTATGGAAAAATCTGATAGCAATTTGGACATAATTTATGGTTTTCCGGTGCCTAACAATAGAGTAGTTCGATTGAAAGAAGAATTGGGTTATGAATGGAGGTCATATATAACTTTACGCGACATCGATGGAGAACATAAAGAGAGGTCTAGAGAAGTATTGGAGTGTCCTGCTCTGGATTTTTTGTCATTGAGGATGACTAAATGTTCAAGTTGAGATAGAATCTAAATTCCACCTCTCATTATCTTTTTGACCGGTTAACGAAAGAGATGGGAGATCCACAGCTGATGCGGTCTGAAGTCACATATGGAGGTGTGCAACATATCAAAGATACCGTAACGCCACAATATTCTGGAATTGACCTATCACGGTTAACAGGAACAAGTTAATGCTGAAAGGTGCTGAGCGGATTTCTTGATGAGTCGAGTCTAAGGATGACCCGAATTCTACTTTCCAAAACTGAACTCTTTGTGAGAGTCGGAAAGACCTATTCAAGAAAATTTGAAACAATTACGGGCACTCCACAAGGAGACTCCCTTTCTCCTCTACCATTCAAAATTTATTTTTAAGTCGCTATGAGGGAACTTGACCATTATACCAAGGAAAGACGGAAGAAGTGATCTACGCGGACGATGTAGGCCTAATTTCTAAAGACAAAGAGGTCCTGGAACACCTATTAGAAAAAGCACTAAATGTACTAGGGAAATGGTTTCTTACTGTTAACAGAGAGAAAACAACTCACAGAGATAAGAAGGATGAACAATGTCCTAGAAGAGAAGTAGCGACAAGTAAAAATACTCGGTTCACTTATGTGAGATAGCGAAGATATCTTACGTAGGAAAACTCTAGCCAATGCTGAGTTATATAAACTGAAGAATCTATGGCTCAATCAAAGAGGTATCAACACGAAAATGAGAATCCTATTATACGACTCATTCATAAAACCCGTACTTTTATATAACACTGGAACTTGAGCGACCTCATCAGCGGATATGGAAAAACTAGACTCGTTCCACAGAGGTCAGCTAAGAAAAATAACAGGAACTACTTGGCCTACGAAAATATTGAGGAATTTATATAAAGAGATGCAGCAGCTTAGAAGTACTGGAATCCCGATGGAAGTTCTTCGGACACGTTCTGAGGATAAAATTAACATCCCTACCGAAAATATCTATGGAAACATACTATGTTAGTCAAGAAGCCCGCTATCGTGGAAGACCTAGAACAACACTGCCAATAGTTTTACAAAAAGACCTAATCAATATTAAAAGAAATCTAAAAAATGCCGACGACCTGGACATCATGAGAGCCTTGGCTAGGAACAGATGAGGTTAGAAAAGGATGAAATCTAATTTTGTTTCTTTTGCTGCACATGCTATTATTAATGTGGCTCTCTTGAAATGCTTAAATAATAATAATAACGAAAGTGGATCTTTGCGTTTAGGTCTCCGCAGATTATGGCATTTTGATTCGTTTGTAATTCAGCCAGTTTGGGGAATATTGTTTCATACAGAGACCGGGTGATAGGATGTAAATATTTACGAATGTGTAAGTTGTGCGGTTTATTTTGACAAGGATGGAAGTAAGCTCAATGTGATTGTTAACCTAAAACAGACCGTGTGTTCGAGTAGAAATATCAAAGAAAGGAATAGACTTGTGTATGAAGGTTACACAGCCTCCAGTGTTTGACGGGGAAAAATTGAATAATTTTTGAAATAAAGAAGAATTGATTTTCTGAATAGTCGTTTCCTATAGGAAGGCAATATCTATTTTGTAAGTAGTGAGAAAGATAATAGACTCAGTGGATTTGTGTACAAGGCTTTTTATGTTAAATTGAATAAAATTTAGAAATTTCCAATTTTTGGGGGCTCAGGGTTCTGTTCGATGTCCCCAGCTAAGATTAGGAGTTCTAATCCGATCTTTGGGAGCGAAAGCTATGTGGCCGCTCAATAACCGCCATCATCCAGTTCGACTTCCCAGAGGTCGTTGAACAGGTTGACAGAGGAGTAATTGTGGTTTTTTAAGTTCCCAGATTGAAACTGATATCCAATTTTCTCTACGTGAAAGTGAAATACTTAGAAAATTAGAAGGACCATAACATCAATCTCATCATACTCTCTGGGATCTAGTTCCACGACACATATGTAGCAGTTTAGCAACGAGATAGCATACTCATTTAATTTTTAAACACTTGAATAATACTCAATGATTTGTTTTAGGAACAAATTCCTTGCATTTAGTGAAGTCTTACATAGCAACGATGCCATTCACAAATTCATTTGAGGGATTTGTCCACAGTGAAGGTTAACTTGTTGCATAAGGGAAATTGGAGTTTCGGAACCACCCAAAACTTATTTCCTTCGTGTTCCTCTAGGACTATTACTAACTCTCTACATACTTGTGTGTTAGTCACAGACTTTGAATATTATGTACTATCAAAAAACTCCATGGCACAGACCTTTGTGAAGTAGTGCTCTTTGGTTGTTAGAGCGTGGAACCAATAAAATGAAATTGTTTGTACTAAAACAAAAACCCTCACAACGTACTGGTATTTACTTTGGTTCCAATCAGAAAACAAAGAGGAGTGGAGGCGTGATATAAACCTAAAGGATGGTCCTTTTAAGTATTACCTTGCCTATTTGATACCTATTATAGTTCAAATTAATACTCCACCTATCACTACAAAGATGATGAACCATATAGGCCTAAGACTGTGTATTCGACAATTTGGTCATCTCATTATCCAGCAATTTGGTCATCAGCTTAAACATGATTGGCATACAGGTTACAATATAGCAATTGTTAAGTGGAAGTGCGTATTCATTTATTGCTTTGAATCTATTCTCTGTATTCAGTTTCGTCAAACCTATTCTTTTTCTATTTTTTGTAAAATTTCCTGTTTTAGTGTTACTCCATTCATCTAACACTCCAAGATATCGATATCCCTCTGTTCAATCAAATCCTTTAATAAGCATTCCACATTGGTAGCCTACTTGTCACTGTTTTTCTCAAGTCCATCTGATTTAAATGCTACTTTTGTCTTCCATCATCCTAGTAATTGTTATCTCTTCTTAGCAAATATTTTCAAATCATCCATAAAAAGCAAATGATATTTATGAAATTAATAATCCAAAGAGTCCACACCTTCCAATATTTGAAATAACACGGATTATATGATTGTGAGCATGCCTCCTATAAAACACTGAGGTAGCAATAGTCTTTGTGTCTATCAGAAATTTTATATCTTTCATATACTCAAGATTTGTGACAGACTTCTCAACACTACAACCACACTGAAATACTCATCAACTTATTCATCATCCTCATCTTCCTTCTCTATATTTTAGGTCATCAATAAAAAGTAAGTGATTGGTTGTATACGTAACAAATGAACAATTATTTTGGGATATAGACAATTTTGTAATTTACTATTTTGAATTCTGCTTAAAGAATCCACGAATAATATAAAATGCTGTAGAACGACGAATTGCATTACTACACGGCTCAATTTAATAATTTCAATCTTTTTCTTTTGAAATTTATAGCTTTCATTGGCTTATTATATTTTAAACAAACCTTTCAATCCTCGTGTTGGTTGAACTGGTAACGTGGTTCTGATTAATTATGTCTATTTCACACATGACTAATGATCTCTTCAAACTGGCGTCATTCCACGTCCGTGGATTGAAAGAAAAACATAAAAGGAAAGATTTAATAAGTGACTTAACATCATACAAAGTCACTACAGTAGTGACACGTTTATATGGGACAAAAAAGGGGGTTTTTTTTATTAAAAATCGTCCCATATAATTATTTGTCCCATATAATATTTTAATTTTTTAATCAACAAATTTATTTCAAATATACTAATATCACTTTTTCTTTATTAATTGGAGCTTTATTTAATTTGGATTCAAACCTCATCAAATGAACATATCGTATTCATACACCACATTTTTAAGAGATCCAAGTCTAATTCTTATTTCTTTTAAATCTTCATATGAAAACGGTTTATCATTTTGGTCAATTCTTTCTTCAAAGGTTATTTTGGGATTGAAAAATATTGATTCATTCACATTTTCAGATTCATTTTCCAAAGGTTCATTGAATTCAATATCTTCTAACACCATATTGTCAGGATTTACTTCTTCATAGTACAAACCAGCTTTTTTCAACAATTAATAACAGTGTCTTTAGAAATTAACTTTACGGCTTCTTTAATCCAAAATATACTATCAATTTTATAGATTTAAATTTAACTTCTTCACATTCCCAAAGATTAATTAAATTCTGTTGAAGTTGAGCTTTTATTTACTTTTAATTACTTTAATAATTCCATATCTAATTGAATTACTGAACTGGTATTTGGAGGAATGAAGTTAAATTTGATATTACTTGGCTCTTCAATATTATGACCGCTAAAATTGTCCATCAACAAAAGAATGTGTCGATTTTCTTTAATAAAATTATTTTTCAGTTCATTAATATATAAAAAATTTTTTCGTTAACCAAGTTGTCTTATTTGCAGCATATTTAATATTGTTTGCTTTAAAATCATATTGCTTAAAGCACCAGGATCTTTAATTTTACCAATAAATAATGCAAATTTCTCCATTCATTGAACAACAAAACAATGCTGTAATTTTTTCGCTGTCTTTTTTCATTGCATTTGATGACTGTAGTACATACGAATAGCTGTGTTGCCCTCTCAAATAAATGCATGTTTCATCACAGTTATATAATCAGCACTTGCAACTTCTCCAGATAACCGTTTATATTTCATATTATGACATTTGAATGATGAAAACCACTGTTTTACACCCTTGAGTGAATTATCATTATGTTTTAGTGCGAGACTTTAATGTTAGAATAACTGAGAGCCACATCAGCGATCTTAATTTTGAAATGACCCCAATCAAATACTCGTTCAAAGAACCAAATCTTGGAATATATTTTGTCCGGATAACGTGCCTGTTATCGAAATTTGTATATTTGTCTAAATTCTTAGCTATTCTTCCACGACTGTTTTGTTAGTTCCATATCGTTGGGCAATTACTCTATAAGAACTTTTTTGTTCTATGATTTTTTCAGCAATCTTGTTTTTGGTATTAAAATCAAGTTCATTTCTCTTGTTTGACGTCATAAGGTTAATAACAAAAAATATTGATTTAATTCTTTAAAAATTGTCCCATATATTAGCAATAAACACCCCACTTTATTTAACAAACAATAAAAAAGTTTTATATATTTAATAATCAACAACCTTCCTCGCCTACCTGTTCGCCAGCCTCCTCAGGCAGGTTCGATTCTGGTTGCTGAAACAACTCCGAGAGCGCCTTGTCCAATTAAAACCTCTGCCCATATGGCATCTCAGGGCTCTGCCTCCTATACTCCATTGTCAGGCTATCTAGGGTCCGCTTTAACACAGTGGACTGTAGATAAGCCTGGAGCTTCTCATCTACCCCCAACTGCTTCAGATAACCCTTGTGGTACTTTGTTGCAATAACTTCCCACGTCATTACTATAGGAATAACGAGGACCTGCAACCAAGCATCTGCCCCATCACGTTTGCAAGAAAGTCATACTTTCTTTATTTCTCCACCTCCACATTCTGCAAACGGTCTTGAGACGTGATGCCAACCTCTATGATAAGGACTCGGCCAGACTTTTTATCGTGTACCACAATGTCCGGTTTATTGTGCTTGACTAGCACCGAGGTACGGATAACACTGTCTACCTTAATTTGGACCCTGGTGTTCTCTACTACAGATTGCACCTTATGAGTCCGTGTAAAAAATAAAATTAATAAAGCTAACCTGAAAAGGTGACTTTCCAGAAGCACGATAAATAGAAATGTTATATTTATAAACACTAGTTTTCAATCCAAGTATTCTTTTTCGACCCTTTTCACGCTTAATCGCTTTTTGACTCAAAATAAAATTTTTTGTTTTTTGAGGGAACAAGGGACAGATCTTTCGAAGCAAAATTTAGTGGTGCTAATGTGTTCAAGTGATAAATTTGTCTTATCAACCCAGACAGTATCAATACGACAATTATTATTCACTACTTTTATTAAATTATATTTAATTGCAATTTATTGCATTTGGTTGCCTTATTGATAGTCCATATCTCGATGATGCAAATCCTGTCATTGATTTTCCAATACTTTCTTTATGCATTACAAACACATTCCATAGTGCTACGGTCAGAAACAGAAATTCTTAGTCTTTACCCAGTTTGGAGGGTACTTTAGTTTCCTAAAGGCATGCGTCAGCCAATCCGTTGACAAAGTTGATTTTTTTGTATTTCAGAACTGATTCCTCTCACATTAATAGTCATTAAGGAGAAATTCTATTTTTCACAGTATTTTTGAGACATTCCAGCACTAAGAGGGACGTCACCAAAATTGCCCGCAATTTATTATCAGGAATAAAGTGGAATAATTCTCTATACAATACGGGCATACGTTATACGTAAATCATTATCCACAAATCGTTTTTGTGAGCAGTAAATAGGTCACTAGAACCACATCTCTTATGAGTATTTGGCACTAATGATCTAGAGCAGTAATTTTCAACCTTTTTATTTAATCGCCCCCTCCAATTTTTTTCGTCCCTCCAATCTTTTTATCGCCCCTTATTTCACAAGTCAAAAAGTTATTACCACATACAGAAATTATTTAAGAAATATTTTTTATTTAAAAAATCATAGTTTTAATAAAATCCCTGTGGTTTACAAGATTCTCTAAATTTTCCTTTCTTTTCGTAAGTGCAATCCTTATACAGTCCGACCCCGAATTGGGGCACTAAGTGCCCCAAAAACCGGGGGTACCTCAAAAACAGGGGTTTAATAAAACAGAGATTTTAAACATCAAAAATCAATTTTAGAAAAATAATCAGTTAATTTATCCCCAGTAATCCTTTTACTTCTTACATTTTTCATAAAATTAAGTCGAAAATCGTAAAATTTTTTGAGCATTTCAGGAGATATGTAACAAATTTTCTTCTCTAACTGAATTCTTGCGTTTCTCTTAGAATTGTTTCCATGTTATCGTTTTCTAAACTTTCGTTGTAAATATTATCAACGAATTCGTCTGTTTCCCCATTCAATGTTTCGTTTACGGCATTGTTGATCATTTCTTCTGTAATGGCATCTTCAATTTATACGGAATCACGAATCTTTTCAATTTGATTCCAACAATTAAATATTAAACTTGGATCAAGTTTTTCCCAGCTTTTAGAAATTAGCAGAAATACATGACGAAGGTTTATTTTGTTTATCAACCGTTTGAATTCATCATCATCCTCCTCAAAACACAAATACTGAATCAAAACACAAATACTGATCATATAATCTTTAAAGGTCTTGATAATTCCCATATCCAATGGTTGCAAATACGGTGTTGGATTTTTTGGCAAAAATAAATACTCAATATTTGAGAATTCAATAGTTTTATGACATCCCGCATTATCAAGCAATATTAATACTTTTCTGTTGATTGTATAATATCTTTTATTTATCCGAGTCAACCAGCTCATAAAAATATTTCCAGTCATCCATGCATTTTTAGAGGATGAATATGAAATTCCAAAATCTTTCACATTGAAATTTTTGAGACATCGAGGGTTTTTAAATTTTCGAACAATCAATGCATCAAGTTTTTCCCCCATGGAATTGCAACAAAGAAGTACAGTGACTCTTTCTTTTCCCTGTTTAAAGCCAAAAGTATCTTCATTTATTCTACAAACGACTTTCGTGGAGTCCTTTTTATATAAAGAGCAGTTTCATCACAATTAAAAACATTTTGTCTTCCATATTGAATAATTTTCTCGTCAAGAATTTTAAAAAACTCATTGATGTAAGTCAAGTCACATGAATTTTTTTCTGCACAAATTGATTTAAATTTCAGTTCATGTCGCTTTTTAAATCTGTCAAGCCAGCCGTTTGAAGCTTTGAAAGTATCAAATCCAATTTTTGAAGCCGTATATAAGGCAATTTTCTTTACGAAAGGACCTGATATTGGAACCTCATCTTCGCGTAGTTTCTGAAATATTTCAAAAACTTGATCATCGAATTTAGATTTCTCACAATAAGGCATAGGATCCTCATCCGTGTTTACAGTTCCTTGTTCAAGAAAAGGTGCAATTGTTTTTTTTATTCGCGAAATCAATCCGCCAAATTTGGGACCTGGGAAATTACGGCGGATTCGAGAATTTGGCGAATTCGAGAGGTTTTACTGTATCTATTTTTACATGTTTAAATTGAGAATAAATAAAGTAAAATTTTTTAATTTTAAGGTTTAAAAAATTGGTTTATAAAGTTAACTTTTTAAGGTTAAATTTTTTCAAATTTTAAGGTTAAAAAATGTTTGCCCTACTCATCACTAAATATTAGAAATCACGCTAATAAATTTAAATGAAATATTATTATTGAAACAGGACTGGATGTCATATACAAACAATTTATCGAGTCTACAATAGGATACGCATGTAATATCTGGGGATCTAACCTTGCAGCAACGATTTTAGACAAGATCTGCAACATTCAAGTAAAGACAGCAAACGTACTAAGGAAATCTTTCCGTGTGGAAATCCTCCCAAGATAACCTTGAAAATATGATAGAGGCGACTGGAACAGTACCCCTGCGAAGGACTCGAGTATGCGGACCCCGCCCATATCGGAAATGCGCAAGAAGGCAGTCGGAACACCGAGAAAAGATACGAAAACTGTCGAGGGAGGACGGGATCACCTGAATTTGTTTATTTTGGATATTATTATTTAAGCCAAAGAAACAATGTCTTAACCACAAACTAATATTTAGGGGATATGACAATAGTTTTCTGGTTCAATAATAAAAAATGAAATATAATATAAATTTTATAGTTTTAATATAATATAAATTATACAAGACTCGATGATTTTTGTTTTAGTGGTGGTCTGTATGTCTGTTTTCACCTGTTTGCAAATAAATTCTGAGGGCCCTCTTGCAGAGAATATTGAAGATAGAAACCAATTAGAGGTGAGAAGTGTGTCTTCAGGACTACATGATGCCAATGGAACTAGCATACGATCTCCTGTGGGAAATGTTTCTGCTCATCTGTGTCCCTCAAAGCATTAGTCACTGAGATTCGATTAGGTGATAGGATCAAGTGGATCTCAATGGTTGTCAACTCTGCGAAAAGGAGATTCGGGAGAATCCTTCTGGGTGGATGGAGTCTCATCGTCGAGCAATTCAATGCTCGTTTCTCCACTCATAAAAGTGTACTTGGCACTAGAAAATTATTGAATGTAAAGCCTAATAAAAAGACTCCCGTGGACCAGAAAAGTCGAGATGCTTTAATCGGATCAGGAGGCTCAGAGAACAACTTACCAAAAACAGAAATTTCCATGTATGGAAGATGCAAAGAAGAATTTTATGTTCAAATTGAGAGAGTTAAATCAGTTCCCCGAGATGGAAGGAAACCCACACAAAAGATTCCATATAAGTTGTTTAAAAAGGATGTTCTCACTACATTAAATGCAGTGATATCAAATTATGTGTCATCATCTCCGCCAACGGACATGAATGAGATAACTGACATTATTTATGCTGTACAATGCGAATATGAAATTTGACAAAGAAGATCAGTAAAAAGCTGTTGGAGGGAAAACTTGGAAAGAGAATTGCAAAATTAAAGAAAATTGCGTTAGTTTATGGTTTACTGGGAAGCAGTCAAGAAGAAGAAAGGGAGTAAACGCTTGACGTTTTATGCTCATTTGGATACAAGAAATAAAGAAGGGAGAGCTGAAAAGGATCTCTACCCTAATTTAAGACAAAATCAAGATCATGGAGAAAAAAATCTCAATTCATGAATCAAGAAAATTTTTAAGACGAGATAATTTTTGTTTTGAGCTGAACAAGAGGAGGTTTTATCAGAGGCTCAACGATGACGTCAATAATATGATTGTAAAGTTACAGAAGATGAGTGTGTCATTTTGAAAAGATGTATGGGAAAAGGATCAGAATTATTCTCACAGGAATATTGTTGAGAGGCGAATAACAGGAGCAGGGAGTTATCGCTAGATATGATAGTTGAGTTCGTTAAGAACATTATTCACTATATGCCGAATTGGAAGAGCTCTGGCTGTGATGGAGTATATGGATTTTTTGTCCAGAAATTTGATTCTCTTCATAGTCAGCTGAGTGGAGAGATCATCAAGATAGTGAGCGGTGAGTATTGCCCGGAAGAATGGTTCTACACGGATTAGTACCTCATTCCGAAAAAAGAAGACTGCTGTTCTCCGAATGACTTACGACCAATTACGTGTATGCCTACATTGTACAAACTTGTCACAAAATGTGTTAATTATGGATTATATTGAAGGTCAATCAGATCTCGGATAATCAGCTTGGAGCAAAAGGAAGAACCAAATGCAAAGGAGCAGGCTTTAATAAATCAGTGTGTTAATGCTGAACATGGAAATAGCTTATTCTCAACATGGATTGATGTGAAGAAGGCTTCTGTCAATTATGAATTTTTGTATCATGTTCTTGATAGCTCTGGAGTTCCTGAATGGATTTGAAGTTTATCAAGAATCTAATAAGCAAGTGGAATGTTATTTTAAACCTTAACAAAAAAAGAATTGGAAAGATCAAACTCGGGAGAGGAATCTTGCATGGTGAGTCATCCTCTCCCCAGCTGTTTACTCTGGTAATGAACCCACTAAATTCCTTAAGATATGTATTTTGTAAATTTGCACGTGTTGTTACAGCGTGTTGTTGTGGTGTTTATACATTCTCTGAAACTTATTCCAATATAAGAGCTGTTGATGGGGAAAGACCTGGCAACCTACCCTGTATTTAAATGCCAAAAAAATCTTATTAGCAAACTCTCCTACGATCTAATTGGAAGCAACGTTACTGCAAAACATCAAATCTCGAGTCTTCGTCACACAGAACCTCACAATTTCGCAACATGGAACGTAAGAGGCTTAAACGAAGGGAAACTAGAAGTCGTAAAAAAAGAAATGAGAAGGCTTGATATTGACCTGCTTGGAGTAAGCGAATATTATTCTGGTAACATTAATGCGAAGAGAAACGGAGTGGCCTTCAAAGAAAATTGCACGTGCTACTGAAAGTCATAGAATATTTAATGATCGGATAATACTAATCCACGTCCGTGGACGACCATTGAATATCACGGTCATGCAAGTGTATGCCCCAACATCTATTGCCAAGGATGACGAAATTGACCAATTTTATTATTACTTTCAAGAGGCACTAAAACTAATACCAAAAAGGACATAATCTACATAATGGGGGATTTCAATTCAAAAGTTGGGTGTATGCCACGGATATTATGGGAAGTTTTGGTTTGGGGAAAAGAAATGATGCTGGGGATCGACTGGTTCAATTCTGTCAGGAAAATGGATTTCAGATAACTAGCAAATGGTTCAAACAGCACAAACGACGATTATACACTTGGACGTCGCCAAATGGAATGTCTAGGAACCAGATTGATTATATTTTGTGCGCCAAACGTTGGAAAAGCTCCATAACATCCATCAAAACATATCAGGGGCAGACTGTGGAACATACCATCAGCTACTTGTTGCAAAATTAGGACGAAGTTCAGTAACACTTGGAATACCCCGAGTAAAGAAATTCGCAATGTAAGTTAAGCACAATATTGGATTACTGGATTTGAACGGAAGGATGACTAATGAATTATGGAATGATATGCAGTTGGTTATCAGGAACGCTGCAATAAAACATGTCAAATACAAAACGCCGGCCAAGTGCTCTGAGTGGCTCTCTGCCAACATCCTAAACATTGTTGAGGCTTGTAAAACTGCTAAAGTCTCTGGGAATATAGACGAGATAAAAAAACTTAACTCTGAATTCAATAAGGCAGCCAGGAAGGATAAAGAAGACTACTGGAGGTTACACTGCAAAAAAATGGAAGATGACTATAAGAGAGGTCACACTAGGAATGCGTATTTACAACTAAAAAGATTACGAACCCCCTTTACGAAAATGATGGGCAAAATCAAGGACACGTGGTGTTGAATTGCTAGGCCAACAGAACATCCGAAATCGTTGGAGAGAATATACGAACGACTATATTCAGAAACTGTGTGCCCACTCATATGTGTTGATGAAGCAACGTTGGGTGAGGGGCATAAAATCCTTGAGGAGGAATGCGGGTGGGCTACACGGCAATTAACGGGGAACAAGGCGCCGGGGATTGACAACATCTCAAGTGAATTGTTGAAGGCTATACCGGTGACAGCTATCACCAGTCTATGTCAAAAAATTTGGGAAATTGGTATTTGGCCACGTGAGTGGAAAAGATCTATATTTATTCCAATACCGAAAAAAGGGGATAGCAAGGACTGTTCAAACTATCGTACAATAGCCTTAATTCCCCACGTCAGCAAAATACTTCTAAAGATAATACAACATCGTCTAATGCCAAATGCCGAAATGATTCTACCGGATGTCCAAGCAGGATTCAGGAAGGGACGAGACACACGTGACCATATAGCAAATGTCCGGTGGATTATGGAGAAAGCCCATGAATCCCAAAAGAATGTATACATGTGCTTCATTGACTATTGGAAAGCTTTTGATTCCGTTATACATGACAAGCTGTGGTCCGCTTCAAAAAAATTTGGATTCGATGCCCATCTGATATTATCAAATCTCTTTATAAGGATCAAGAAGCTATTGTTAGAACAGTGTATGGAGATACCGATTGGTTCAAAATTTGTAAGACAAGGATGCTTATTATCTCCTATTCAATATTTATGCCGAAATGATCATGACTAAATTGGATACTGTATCAAATAACGGGATTAAAATTGGAGGCAGGAACATCAATAATTTGCGCTATGCTGACGATACAACGCTACTGGCCGAAACAGAAGACGGCCTCAGGGAGTTGATTCTGAAATTCAGAGAAGAGAGCACCGTCTTTGGTTTACTGCTAAATATCAGTAAGACCAAAATTATGACGACTGCTAATAATGGAATAATGGAACTAAAAATTGGGAATGAGAAAATAGAGAGTTGCAATAATGTTGTCTTTCTGGGATGCCTAATTAATCGGAATGATGACGGAGGCTTGGAAATCAAGAGGCGAATTGCCATGGACGAGACACCTTCCAGAGAATGAATAGAATTTGGAAAAACAAAGATATTTCCTTAAGGACCAAATACAGACTAGTTAATGCAATCGTGTTCCCGGTTTTTCTATACGGCGCAGAATCATGGATATGAAAAAGGCGGATAGACGAAAAATTGATGCTTTTGAGCTGTGGTGCTAGAGGAGGTTACTAAGAATCCCTTGGACTTTCAAAGTAACAAACATCGATGTACTCAAACGGGTAGAGACTGACATTTCGCTAGAAGAAGAATCGTAAAACACAGATTGGCGTTCTTTGGGCATGTTGTCCGCTCTGATCACTGGAAAGAACCATTATGCTGAGCAATATTACTGGGAAGAGAAGACCTGGCCGACCAAGGACTTGGTGGCTATCCACGGTGGAAGACGTCACGGGAATGCCTATATCAAGCTACTCCAAATTGCAACAGATCGGGGAGAGTGGAGGAAACTCGTTCATGAGATCTCCAAGGGTCGGACACGACTTAATTGGACAACATAACATTGATCAGAATGATCCGTCAATTGTGACATATGCGACTAACCATTTTCTTTTTATTGACGATTTGAAATAATTGCCGAATATGAAGATACTATTATAAAAATGATGGAGGATGTTGATGAATATCTGGGTGTTGTTGGCCTTAAAAAAACTGTGAAAAGTCTGCAACTAATCTGAAATGTGCCAAAGATACAAGTTATCTGATGGTTGTGAGGCATATCGCTATCTTGGAGTGTTAGAAGATAAAGGGAGTAAGGTTATGAAAGACAAAGTTATGGGGAAAATTGCTGAAAATGTGAAGAAAAGGATAGAGATGTGGCGAATTCAAAATTAAACGCTGTAAACTTGTTTAAAACCATAAATGAATACGCACTCTCGCTATATAATTATTACATTGGGCTTATCGACATTGAACCACGTGAATTTGAAGCTATTGATTTAGAAATCCGGCGTATACTCTCTAACTTACGAGTGCACTTAAAACCTGCTAACAAAGAAAGATTATATCTCAGCAGGAATAGTTTTGGAAAAAAATTAACCTCAATTTCTGATAAGAGTGAATGCATGTTATTTCAATTTTTGACCGACCTTGAGAGGAAATATTCCATGTGTTTTTGAAGGGCAGGAATCTTGCGGGTCTTAAAACAAAGAAAAACACATATGACCACTATCACAAGATTTATTGCACTCAAATACAATGTAGATGACCTATCTAACTTGAACACTAACAATATAAAGGAATATCAAAAGAAGAATTATTTAGACTAATCAGAAATTGCTTCATTCAATTATATTTAAGTGTTTTGAAAATACGAATGCTGATATCAATGGATCAACAGAATGGCTTACTGGGAGGAAACAATAGTCCAAGGTCGGAACCAATGTACTGCATGATACAGGATCGGAATCTGTTCTTTGAAGAGATGAAAGCAAATTGCAGTCATTGTGGTATGGCCAAAAAAGTGTGGATCACCTGGCTACATGGTGTACCAGGATGCTTAGCGGTGCGTATATGCGGCGACATAACGGAGTTGTAAGATGTATACCCTACAACTGTGTCGTCAATTTGGAATAAAAAGAACCAAGAGGGTAAAAACGCATACAGTCCAATCGATTGTGTCAAACAGTAAAATTAAAATACGAGTCGATAGAACACTACAAACGGATATACAAGTAAAAAATAACAAACCTGATATTTTCGTATACGATCAATTTAAAAACGAAATAACACTAATAGAAGTAAGGATCACTTCCCAAGAATTGCTAAAACATGTTAAAGTGGAAAAACTCCACAAATATGACCTTCTGGCAGGAGAACTAGCACAAATTCACAAGGCCAAAGTGATAATAATTCTGATTGTTTTGACATGGGATGGAGTAGCAACAAAGTACTACAAGTCCAAAATGGAAAGACTCAACGTGGATGTCTCTACAAGGGCGTACATCCAATCAATGACGATTAAAAAAACTTTAGAGAGCATGATATTCGAGCATAGATATGGGCTGAAAGTTGATAACTATGATGATGAGGTTACAAGAGTGACTAATGATCTTATCTCAAAAGGCTCTGAACTCGAGGTGACGTAGAAGAGAAACCAAGAGAAACAGCTGTCTTGTCTAGTGATTTGTTTTCTCAAGTGGTATACGAGGGGAACAGTGAGGGTGATACAAAGGGCCAATGCCCAAAAAGGAGAAGAATTCAGCTTGCATAGTTTAATTAATTACAATTGATTTTCTTTGGTTTTAATTATTTGGTTAAGACTCGATTATTTATTTGTCCTTAATTTTTCATATGACACTCCTCGAGGACCATCGACCCCCCCCCTTGATCAGAAAAATCGACCAAAAGGGGCGATTCGCCCTCGTTGAGAACCACTAGCTAGAGGATTTCTTCACATAAATAATAGTAGAGGTCCTTAAATTTCTTAACGATGAAACAATTTACTTACCTATAGGATTTCCAATAATATTTTAATAGGGTCGGGGGATGTATCTATCGAAGAATCTTATACTCAGTATTTAATGATCTCATACTCAGTCCATTCTTAGCCAGGTGGCATAGTGGTTAGGTGTCGGGCTAAAGTGACTTTGGTTATGGGTTCGATTATCGCTGCTGTTCACTTGGTGGAAGGTTCCAAGCATCTATGATGCTAAAATGGTTTGACGAGTGACGTTGTCATCAGTGGATACTCACTGAAGAACTGGATTGTCTAGAAAGGAAGAAAAAGAAAAAAGAAGTGAAGATCAATCCTTGGTTCTACGATTAGTTAAAATTAACTGTTCTTTACTTAAATAAAGTGTGTGTCCTGCCTATGAGGAGGTATATTATGGCTCTCGTGAAAAAGCTATTATTATTATTAATCTCCTTCTAAATTGCCATACAATAATCTTTACGCGTTTTCTCACATAAGCATAATTTTTCCACAATAAAACGCTCCAGGTAAGCTCTCTTCTCTATATCTCCATATATTCCGAAATATCTTTTCATTCTGAATCGTCCAACAAGCAGTTTATGATCACTATGAATGTTGGCGCTTCCATATCTGCGGGAATTTTTTTTGTTGTTGTATATGTGGAGTAATCTCCATTTCCATTTTTCTGAGTCAAGTCCATGTAGTTTTATGTTTCGCATTATGATCGAATGACAAATAAAGTAATCAAAAACGTTACAAAATTGTACAAGCGACTCTCCTGACATATTTTTTCTCACCTGGCATGCCTGCCCATAGAGTTCTCTCCAAAGACAGTGACCAACTTTTGCATTGCAACTCCAATTAAAAAGGTCATAAACGAAACTTTAAGATCAGAAATAGTATCCGTTAGTGACAATAATACAGATCAAGTAAACATCAACATTTCTATGTGATCAGAAAGACGTTTCGACGAATCGTGGAGAAGGCACATAAATTTTGGAACACTTTTGGAAAACAAAGATGTCATTAGTAGGAAGATCCTGGCAGGTGGAGCGTTCAGAAAACTTCTATCCGTATGGGGATCAAAAAAAGCTACCATAAAGATATATAATTATAATTCTGAAATGTAACCTGGGGCTTTCAAAGCAGGAATCACAGAATCTATACAGCTTTCTCCATGCGGCAGATAAGATATCCGTTAAAGATCTCGAACACTTATTTATACGAAAATGTAATTCACAAACTTTGGAAATTCTGAATTCAAAATGGAAACTTTTTGGTCATAATCTGCGAATGGATTTCGACACAACATTGCCACAGAAATATACTTTGCGCAATTCGGAGGCGTATTACTAAGAAAACATTACCATCAGTGCTGAACCAAGACCTAAAAATTATCTAAAGTGATAACTTGAGACAGTTGGCAAAGAAAAGAGGTACCTGGAGGATGTGGAACAGAATTGTTGTTTAAGAGGCACAAGGGGATCATCATTAACTTTATGACTGGTCGGGGTGCAATTAATAATCATAATCTTATCCGGTTTATTAAGAATTTTGAATACAAGGTTCTTCAGACTTTTATTGTCTCGTTTTATTTTCTACAAATGAGTGCTAAAACACTATAATTTCATAGATTTTCTTATAACTTGGTATTTTTCTCTTGTCAGCTCAGATGTTCTTTTGCCTCTCTATTTCTAAACAGACAAGGAATGTAGCTTTTGCTTCAGAGTTTATCAAGTTTGCAACAAGGAGTTTTATTTCTTCTCTGAGGTTGAACTAAACTTGAACTAATAATGGGTTATTCTTTAATACTAGCATAATTGGATCACCAATTAATATGTGCTAATAAAGTACTAAGATAATTAAATTTAAGAATGAATTATTAATATTTAATGAAAAATATTTCTTTGGGTTTTAGTTATTTTTTTTATAAATTATGTAAAATATCAACGAGAGAGAAAATAAACTGGTTAAAAAGATTCCAAAAAATATTATGACCGTTTTTATTTGATTAGCCTAAAATTATCTTAAATTAACCTCATCGATCTCATCACCGTAAAAATATCTATTAAATGTATTCACTAGCCCATTTAAAAGACAAGAACATTTCATAAAGAGAAGACAGAGAAATACCATTCGCATCCTGATTAAAACGCAATATGATTAATAAATTAAATATATTATCGGGAATTCAAAAATAGGTCAAATATTGATTATTTTGTTAATACAGTACGATTTGGAACATAAGTACACCAATTTAATACAGTACGACCTCGATTTGGAACACCAAGCTTTCAAATACCGAGGTTGTTTCAAATTTGAGAGAAAACTTAAAAGTTATAAATAATTATGATTTTGTGAAATAATAATGCATAAAAACTTAACAAAGTTTATTATGGCGTATTAGCAAAATGTCCAATTCTACTCCCAAATCCATATTTTTTCAAGTTTTTTCTCACTAGTAAAACCCAGAGAATCCGAAGCGGAATATAAAATAGATTCTTTCAAATCATTAATTTGCTTGAGGGTTCCTTTTATTAATTCATTTTCTCTGATTCACCGTTATATTTCATCATAGATTTCTTCCTTGTGTAATAACTCAATTATAATTTCGGATACATCGCTTATGATTGAGATTGTTTCTTTGTTGTAAATTTTAACATTTTATAGAAAATTCATGATTTATATTTTGCCTCAGATTTAAATCAGCGTCGTAAATTTACTTTGTAGAGAAATTCCAAAAATATCTTATTGGTCGATAAAGTATTAATAATTTTGAAGAATTTTATTATTCGAGCAACAGTTTCAATGCTCGTTCCGAAATTTTGTGTAAGAATTTGAGAGTAGATTTTTTCGATAAAAGAGATATTTTTCTTGATGCTCATTTTAAGAAAGTAAAATGGATATTACGTAACTTAAATTTTAATTTGAAATATACAATAAAGGCACAATTAATTAAGTTTGTTCCACATTGAAATTTTTAGTCTTTTCCATATCTATTCAAATCCTACAAGATGTTCAAAAATCTTAGGATGATCCAAAAACCGAGGTTTGGTTTTCTCAGAATCGAGGTCAAAATTGTCAGGTTCTTTTTACTTTACATCATTAAATTTATTATTTTAAAGTTTAATAGAGTGGGCTATGAATATAGATATAACTACTTTGAAGTAATCACTTGGTGGTCAATGGTCAATGAATGTATGAAATGGAGGATATAAAGATTATTTGGCTTAGAATTTTGGAAGAACTACACTTAGAAAGTTTTAAAAAGCGTAGAATCCCAATCTCTCGTTGACTGGACGTTGGTTTTACGAAGTCAGTTAAGGAAATCGAAATTCAGTATTTTCAATGCCAAGGGTTTGGCAAATAACCCAATTTTGTAAAAATCAGGAAAAATGTCTAAAACGGCAATAAAAATTTAAAGTTAAACATAATTCCGTATAATTAAGTGAGGAAACCAGAACCGTATGGCTATTCCCTTTCACAATAGCGAGCAAAACTCGTTCATACACGGAAAAAATCGTCGCAACCTTCATGGAGAGTCACTGAAACTATTTTACACGGCGTTCAACTTACTCGCTATCCCCAGTCCTCTTCATTGTTTATCTTGAAGCTGCATTAAGAGAGTTCAGGGCCCTGATTGGAAACGAGATAATTTATGCGGACTATCTGGATTTTGTTTCTGAGGATACTCAAACACTTCAGTACATGCTCAGCATATTCCCACACATATTTTCGAATCTCTCAGTACCATCGAATGCATGTGGTGGATACAATCGTGCAGGATTTCCCGGGTCTGAAGCCACATTGTTCCGCGGGGAAGAAACAGCTCTCTTCCATCTGTTCGTTTAGTCTCAGCAATCTAGGAGATAGAGCAGATTAAGCTGATACCTATAGTTAAGGGGGTCTCTCCCCGACTTTCTTGGTTTAAGTATCATCCTGACAATAGAAATTTTCCAGCGTCTTGGGATATATCCATGATCAATGCTTGCGTTGAATAAACTTTTCAGCACAAGCAGCAGATCCTCTGGACCTTCCTTGAACATTCTCATGCTAATATGGTCATGTCCAGGGGCGTTAGCTTTGCATGCTCTAATGGCAATCACGACGTCCTCTGTCTTTATCTTTATAAAAGTATCTTTGAGATCGTCCGGAGAATAGGAAAAAGTTCTTGTGAAGCTCCCAACTCTTCCCTCGAAATCAGCTTTAATGGGTTGACTCCCTGAATACCGGTTCTAGTTGCATCTTAAAGATATCTGGGGCTTCTTCCCTAGAACATGATCCACTTCCTGGCTTGATCAAAAAGATTCTCACATCATTCCTTTTCTGGCCAGTATATCTTCCTAAACGAGGGGTCTTAGGCGTTTAGTTTGGTTGCCTCGACGCTCCAACATTGTTCTTGACTCAGTCTTGTTCCCTCTTCAATGGCCTTTTTGATCATCTTCAGTTGACCGGTCAATGTAATCCGGTCATCCAGTCGACAGATCTTCTGAGTTTGTTCTTCAATCGGTTTCTTTTTCCAATCAAAGATAACGTAGAAGGGGACAAAGTGATGTTTTTTTTATAATTAGTACCGGAGAGTATCCTCCTAGCGTAAAATGATAAGTGTCTCTCCATCACAATTGAAATCTCTCTGTCTATGTTGTCAATTTCACTTCGGGAATAAGGTCCCTCCTTCCACTTTTTGAGGTTTCTAGATATGTATCTTCTATAGTGTTCTCAATTTAGCCTTGATAACCTGTAAAAACTGACTCCGTAGTGTCAGGAGCCAGGTTCAGTGTCATTTCTTGAAGGATGTGATCGCTCCCGATGTCCCACATGATCATCGGTATCCCCACATAAGTGTAGCGCAGTGGTGACACCAGGAACACGCCAATGATACCTCCACCCTGATACGAGAAGTGATTCTGCTCCTCCGACGTCATGATCTCGAAACCAGCTTTATCACATAATTTTGCTAGTCTGACTCCATCCTCGTTCGAGGCATCCATATTTAACGTTCTTGGCGTTTAGATCTCCTACCAGGACAGACATACGTTTCCTGCAAAAAATTCTTCAATTTCTGTGGAGCACTTTCTGAGGTCATTTGATTACATCCCTCCTAGGTGCATCCAAAAGCCACGACAGCGTACCTCAACGGAAACAAATTCACAATGTGTATTCATGATAACTTTTGGCTAACGTATATGTAGATCATTACTGTAGAATAATGTAGTTCCAGTGATAGTCTCAGCACCTTCCCCCTATGGTATTTCTATAGAATTATATCCCTCTAGCATTGTTGTGTTAGTCTTTTTAACCTTGGTCTCGTTGACCACCAGGATGTCAATCTTGGTGGACGACAGGAGTAGTGGCAGGTCGTGACGCCTCTTCCTCAGGGATCGGGCATTCACCAGCACTATCTTCAGGTTTTTTTTTAATTTTCTTTTAGGTGGCCCGGGCTCTCCATTGCCAGGTCCACCATTCTTCGTAAATCCACCCCGAGTATACCGCTTAGTTCTTTTAGTCTTGATATTATTTTCTCCAGTTCTTTTGCAATTCTCCCTGGTATCTTTTCTCTGGGTAGCCAGGTTGATTCTCGTGGCTGAAGAGCTGGTTTATTCTTGTTAGTCCTTGTGCCAGTTATTCTTTTTTGGGCTATTAGTCCCACTTTGTTGGTTATAGCAGGAGTTCCCAAACTTATTCAATTCATCGCCCCCTCTAAAAAGCTTTTAAAAAATATCGCATTAAGGATCTGTCTCTGGAACCGTTAACTGGGAAAGGTAAACCCAAATCGACGACCAGAATGGAGTCGACAGATCATTGGTTGACAGTTGAAGACGAACTTAAGCTTATATGAAAGAAATTGCTCCAACCACTGAGTCGATGAAACGTATTGTAAGGAATGGAAAAAAACTCCGTGTTGTGAAGATGAGCTTACAGTCAGAAGCTACGTCCTTGATACGCCTGGGTCTTGTCATTGGGTGGATGGAAATTGAATGTGAGTGGGCCAGAAGATATCCCCCTAGATGCTTTAATTGTCAATATTTCGGACACATTGCAATGGGGCAAAGAGATGTTTCTTCACACAGTCCCCGTAGTTCTCGGAACCGAACAATAGAAGATCTTGTATCAACTGCGAGTCTGGTGATCACGGGAAGAGTTATGGTTGTTGTCAGATGGCCAGAAAAGCCGTAGCCTCTACAGGAAGAAAACTGGATTTCATGTGTTTGGAAAATGGAGGAGAAAATCCTCCTCCGTTGGAAAACTTCCTAAAAAGAGATGCCATCATTGAATCGTATGTTGCAGCACAGAATAAACGATAAGAGGGGTCTGAGAGCGCAGAGAAGAGTCCAAGCGTTTGCAGGACTTGCGGCATGAGGCCAAATAACTCCTTCTTTAATTTTCTTTGCCAATAAAGTTGTTAAAGTTAAAAGCCCCGTTTGTATTGCTGTCTAAATGATATTAATAATGTTTTGTCAGGTTTCGATACTTAAAGGCTTAGATTTACCTGTCTAAACCGGTTAGCGTTAACTTTCGGTCATACGTTAAACGGCTTTTACGGTTAAATCGATTTTGCGCCTCATTTTCAACCTAACCCCATTTAAAACCGGTCACATCAATCATTCCCTTTATCTTAAAAGGTTGATTCTAATTAAATGTTCTCTATTCAATTCGTTTCCTCTTCGAGAAACTATGGAAGTAAACCCAATTGTCAAAGTCATTTTCCTTTTCCTCTATATATATTGTAATCACTTCGCTCACACTCTTCTTTTGAATTCCTTCATAATCAGACCGGGAGTAAATATACATTAAGTTTATCATAACGCCACGAAACGTCGACTTGGTTCCTATATGATACAATCATACTCTCCAAAGTCTTCTTGATTACCAGCGATTAAACATATGTTCTTTCACTTATATTCAAAGATCTGGCATACTTCCACGAATGTGAAGTCACTAGGCCATCCCAAGTGAGTACAATCGGGACAATCTTGACCTCTGCGTGGTGTATCAACTCCAGCTCTATGGAAAGAAGGTCATACTTCCTCAGCTTTTCGCATTCCACCTGCTGTAGATTTTGGGAAGATGTTATTCCCACTTCGACCAAGATAATTTTGTTTCTCCTTTTATCAAAAACGAACAGGTCTGGCTTGTTATGCTCAATAATTATGTCCGTTTTGATAAAGGTGTCAACTCTGATTTCAACTGAGTCATTCATTACAATGGATTGCACTGAATGAGTCTTCAGTTTCTTCTCGTTTTTGAGACCAAACTCTCTGCAAAAGTGGAAATGTAGACACCTCACGACTTTGTTATGTCTTCTTACATAATCCCCATGCAACATCTTTTCACACCTTGTGGCACAATGATCCACGGTCTTCTTCCATTTTTGCACATTGTATTTTGTTCGCCAAAGAACAGATTCCTATCTTGAATAAAGATCAATGCCAAATGTCTTTTCTCTGAAATTTCGGTTTTAAGAAATGCGGCACTTCTACTGCAAACAGTACTTCTGAGTTCAAATCATGAAAAAATCCATATATATCTTCTCACTTAGAAGAGAGATTGAGCGTAGCCCTCGCCCAAGATAATTCCTCATTAAATAAAGCCTCTGCTTGCATGCAGGTTTGAGATGGACTCGATGTTTAATCAATATGGTGCGGATAGTTGAGTCAATCAAATTGTATTCACAGGGTTCCACATTAAGGAGTCCAATAAAATAGTTATATAAAAACAGAGCATGCTCGTTAATGCCTTAAACAAATTCACTGCATTTAGTTTAATATTCACCAGTTTCTCAATTCTCTGGTTTACTTGCAAAGAAATTATTAACATTTCTGGCTTTTAAATTTGTCCGGAAAGACCTTCCAATACACCGAGGTATTTATATCCATTTATTGCCTCCTACAACTTGGCTTCATCTGATAGCAACAAGACATTTGTAGCGAACTTTTCTAGATTCCTTTCCAGCCTCACAGCACTAATGTACAAATCAACATCTTCCATCATCTTGACAATAACATCTTCACTAGTCGAAATAAGTTTTAAATCGTCAATAAATAGAAGATGATTAGCTGAGAATGAAGAGACAGACTGATCATCATGTAAAACGGAGACTTTTGGATACTTATATGTCAATAAACGACTAAGTGGGTCATTAAGACAAATAACATGAATAGACTATCCCTCTGCAAAATTCCCATTTCAATCTGAATATTTTCATTATTCAACATTAGTTTCACTCTCCAATGCATAATCAGTATTCTCACAACTTTAATAATCCATTCGGGATTCCTGATTTTTCAAGGACTTTCATTAAAAAGTTGTGGTCAACCGAGTCAAATGTTTTTTGACGTCAATCCATGCAGCATATAATCCACCTCCATTTACTTTATTAAGTGATTTATTGACTAGTGCTTGTTCTTTAGCACCCTAACATCTTTTCCTTGTTCTGGTTTTTAGAAAGAAGGCCAAACACTTCCACATAATCCGCTAGCTTGGCATTGATGCACTTTGTCATAAGTTTATAGATTGACGACATATACGTAATAGGGCGTAAGTCCTTTGGCGACTGTGGCGCTTCGCATTTTGAATCCCATCACAACCTGGGGCCTTCCAATTTTGCAAATACTGAATCGTTTGTTCAAACACATTCTTCGAGAATTCAACAGACACATTTTCAACACTAGTCATTATTTTTCCGATATTAAAACTTTCAAAATTTAGACTCTTCCTTTTTTATAATTCTTCCCAAAAATCTGCGCATTTTTTATTATCAATTGAGATATTGATATTATTTTGTCCTCCATTCAAGTTCCTGTAGAAAGATCTTTTATTAAATTCGAACATTTGTTCGTCCATACGAAATTTCCGCTTCGATTCAAATGTCGATATTTTTTTCTCCATCACTTTAGTCTTATATTGCATAAAAGACACAATTCTGGCCCTTTCTCCGGATTGTTTTTTCCTGTAACCAACTAGCGACAATACATGGCACGCCATAGACTTCTCGTCAGTAGAAAGAGTCTTCGTAAAAAAACTTTTCAATAAAAACAGAATATGATCTCCGTTGTTCAATTTTCTTAGTCATATCCTCCCTCCATTTTGAGGGCTCAAATTTCTTTGTAGTAAGAGTTTGGTAGGCAGTTTGCCCAGCATAAATAATAGAAGATATTTGATCAATTGACGTTGGGAGATTGACTTTGATCCAAGCATTAATGACACTGTTCAGGCATTCGAGAATATCCACTTTTACATAAGGAATTTTCTTCGTACGGGTCTTGAAGAATGGTCAATTGACTGATTCGTCCGTAACTCCTCAATAAAAGTACGTTCACAACGAGCATACAACTTGGCCTCAATAAATGTCGAAGACATATCAGGCTTAGAATCTGAGGTCCCCTTCGTATCATGTCCATTTCTTGGTAATTGTTGACGTTTTTGGGCGTATATCAGTCTTTTGAACCCAGGCATTGTTATTTCCTCTCCAAACTTAGACTTGAACCCTTCCAAGAGAATAGCCCACCCACCTCTGGTGACACAATCGAGTCTAGAGCGCGTGCTTTCAATTACTGAGGTAGCCCATTGTTCTGGACAATCAGCTGTTGAGGAAATCGTTATTGCTCGTAAAACCAGAAATTTCGTGTTGTCTTGCTGAGAACGAATCCTAGAAGCATCCGCGTCGGAAACATGTCGGACAAACTCGGCGGCCGTTCGATTTGAATTTTCTTTACTCAATTCGGCACAGAAGTCCGCATAATCTGATGAATTTAGATGGTTCTTATCAACAACAACCATTAACCAGCAACGTGTTAGTTAAATGATCTAAATATATTAATAATAAATATGGTTAAACATGCAACGTGCTTTCGATTCGGTGGCGTTGAAACTCTCTCGAGTTGGCAAAAATGTTGAAAGGAAAAAAGGAGAAGGGTCACTTTCGTTACCTGATGGTATGAATGTAATTCATGCCATATCCGAGAGTGTTGTGGCAGATACCCAAAAGAATGGGCGAGGCAGGTAATCCTGCAGGTACGTAGCAGGCTATCTCAAATGCCCAGGAATGGTTGGCTATACTTGGCGGAGCTCTGCAGCGGCAGATTCAGTACTGCTATATATGTGAGTGAACTCAAGAAAATGGCTGTAGGCAAAGAAGGTACTGGTTTAAAGGGGCGGGGTCCAGGTGACCACAACTGTCAAAGAGAGTACGAGCGCCAGAGCTGTGATACGTTGCAGCTCAAGCATGTTTATGAGGTCTTCGCGCGGAATCTCGATGCAGCGGCAGATGTCCCACTTGTGGACCGTAGATTTACCCGCAAGATCCCTCATTGTAAGGTTAACGGAGTAGTGTTAACCTGTATCAATAATGGCTTATGCGGCGGAGGCTAAGCCAGTAGGGTCACTGGGTGACATCTCCCTAGTGCTGTATGCAGCACAGATCACCTATGAGGAATTGACGGACAAGCCCAGACCACCCAGTAAATGGAGGGGGCAGATCTGTGCCAAGATTGCTTAGAGACAGACTGAGCTGGAAGCACTGGAGGGGCACATAAGTAGTGTGGCGAGAGGGGTTAGAAAAAGGGGCTAATTAGTAAACTCCGTGTTCCCAAATGGGACCTCAAAGAGTTGAGGAGGGCAAAGGTGGAGTTAGAGGGGGCAATAATGGTGTATAAGAGGAAACTCTATACACATGATAGTGTAAGAGAAGGAGAGAAAATAATCTGTTTGAGTTTAATCGAAGATTGTTTTACCGTCGCCTACACGAAAATGGCCATAGTGTATGTTCCCAGCAGGACGCGGAAATGCTTTCCACATGGGGTAGTATGTGGGAGGCTAAACCACGCAGAGGAAATGCGTGGAATGTCCCGTACAGCGCCGCTCCTTTCTTGGCGGAATCTTGCGGAATTTTCGATTTTCGCAAGAAATTTGAGGCGGTAGTGAGACATCTCCCTGATTGGAAGACGACCGGGGTCGATAAAGTTTATAATTTCTTTATCAAAAGATGCACTTCATTACACGAGTCTATGTGTCGTGTATTACAGAAAAGCATCACTAACCCGGAAACGATTCCTGATTGGGCATGCACAGGGACAACTTATTTGATCCCAAAGCTGGACAACCCCCAGTCTGCTGCAGATTATCGACCGATAACCTGCATGCCAACCCTGTATAAGCTGATGACCAAATTGGTGGCTAATGAGGTCAGGAGCTTTGTAGACGCAAATGGGATTCTCTCCGAGAATCAGTTGGGAACTGTGCGAAATTGTCAGGGGGCAAAAGAGCAGGCTTTGATCAACAAATGCCTTTCTGTGTCTCACGGAAACTCACTTTTGTCTATGTGGGTGGATGTGAAGAAGGCTTACGATTCAGTTGATCATTCTTACCTTGTCGAGTGCCTACACAGTCTGTGTATGCCTGTGTGGTTCATCAGCTTTGTAGTGGCTGTGATGAATAGGTGGAGTATTCATCTGAACTATAATAGGCACCGGATAGGCGAGGTAAAACTCAAGAGGGGATCCTTCAGGGGGATAGCATGTCTCCGCTACTCTTTGTTCTCTGTTTGGAGCCATTGAGTCGCCGCCTCAATGACCGGTTTGAGCAAATACCAGTTCATTGTGAAGGGGTCTGTTTCAGTACAAATCACCTTCTTTTTATCGATGACTTGAAGATGTATGCTCGAACAGCCGAGGAGCTCTACTCCATGGGGGTCTGTGCCAGGGAATTCTTTGAGAGTATAGGGCTAGATTTGAATTATTCAAAGTCTGCGACTAACACGCAAGTATGTAGCGAGTTAGTAAGAGTCCTAGAGGAACACGAAGGATATAAGTATCTGGGTGTTACCGAATCTCCAAAGTCCCTTATAATGCCTGAGACAAAGCGACAAATTACTGAAGGCATCCGTAAAAGAGCAGCGTTATTGTGTAAGACGTCTCTAAATGCAAGGAATTTGTTCCTAGCATTAAATGAGTATGCTGTCTCGCTGCTAAACTACTACATAGGTGTTGTGGAGTTTGAGCCCAAAGAGTATGATGAGATGGATGTTATGATCCGTGGAGTACTCAGAGAGAACCATGTCCATGTGTTGGCAGCCAATAAGGAGAGACTATATTTACCCCGTGATAAATTCGGCCGTGGACTGTGTGGAGTAGTCCAACTAAGTGAGCGTATCCTAATGCGAATGACGACACCCTGATAGCTGGGTCAAGTATGTGTCTGCTAGGAAAGCACGCCATAATAACGACCGAAAAACACGGGCAAACCCACACTAGGCACTATCAGACCTTTTTGTCTGCTAAGTATGGTGTTGATGATGGTGGGCCTAGTAAATGTGAAGGCGTTGATCGAATTACAATATAATAATTTGACGGAAAAGATCAACTTAAAAAGCCTTCATAAGGTCCTCTTCAGACATTGGACAACCAAATTAAGGTAGACAGTGTTATCCGTACCTTGGTGCTAGTCAAGCACAATAAACCGGACATTGTGGTACACGATAAAAAGTCTGGCCGAGTCCTTATCATAGAGGTTGGCATCACGTCTCAAGACCGTTTGCAGAATGTGGAGGTTGAGAAATAAAGAAAGTATGACTTTCTTGCAAACGTGATGGGGCAGATGCTTGGTTGCAGGTCCTCGTTATTCCAATAGTAATGACGTGGGAAGTTATTGCAACAAAGTACCACAAGGGTTATCTGAAGCAGTTGGGGGTAAATGAGAACCTCAGGCCTATCTACAGTCCACTGTGTTAAAGCGGACCCTAGAGAGCCTGACACTGGAGTATAGGAGGCAGAGCCCTGAGATGCCATATGGGCAGAGGGTTTAATTGGACAAGGCGCTCTCGGAGTTGTTTCAGCAATAAATAATAAATATTATAAATAATTTTTTTAAACAAAATAATTTTTTTAACAATTAAACAAATGTCAGTTGAGGAAGCCTGCTGCGTGGATTTTTTTTGGTTGAGGTGGTGACGTCCCTCTACTTGCACTATGTCTTCTTCGTATTGCTTACCAGTTTCTCCCCTCACACTTGGATCCCTCAACTGCCGAGGCCTCAATCAGTGCTACAAGAAACAACAATTGGCGCGTGATCTGAGTAAATACAACATCTCTGTCTGTTGTTTGCAAGAGACGAAAATAACCGAACAATCAGCAGAACTGTTTCAGAATTTTTACCTTTTGACCCTCACACCAGACTGCAGGCACTATGGGCTCGGATTTGCTGTTCATCGGCACTTGTTTCACTGTGTCTCAAGAGTATGGGCAGTATCTGACCGTGTCGCGGTGTTACAAATCAAATGCGGAAACAAACTCAACTCAGTGATCTCCATCATAAATGTATATGCCCCAACCGGAGCACGTGTATCAACGAATATCGAAGAACTGGATACGTTTTACTCTACTCTCACAAGTGTGTACAACTCACTTTCATCCTCTTACTTTCTTTTTATCGCCGGGGACTGGAACGCCAGGGCCGGAAAAGCAAGACCTGGTGAAACGTGTATTGGATCCCACGGTAGAAACCGCCGTAACATCCCCGGAGAGGCATTAATACAATTTTGCACGGCATTCAACCTACTCATATGCAACACTTGTTTCAAGCACCCGGCAAGACACAGGACCACGTGGGTTGGTACCAGAAAAGGCAAATCTGGAAACACAGTCAATATATACAATCAGATCGACTATATTATCTGCAAGCAACATCAGAAGGCCCTCCTACAGGACTCGAGATCTTACGGTGGACTTGAAACAAGTAGCGATCATAAACTTGTGGTCGCCCGGCTAGTACTTAAAAGAATCCATGGAATACACGGGAAACACAAAGGCCTTACCTCAGTACGTTTCGACACTGAGAGGTTACGCTACGAAGAATCCACCAAATGTCGTTATAGTGCAGTTCTGAGAGATAGCATCAACAGTATTAACCAAAATCAGCCGACAAACAGCTTATGGGATGAAATAGTGGTTGCTATCCAAAACACAGCCTTTAGTGTGCTTGGTCACATCACCAAATCTCGTCACAAACAATGTAATCCGGATATCGGACAACTCTCTGTAACACAGAAAGAGCTCAGACTCCGGATGGAAAACACAAACGCTCCGGAAGATATCAAAGTACTGCGCACCCAGAGAGGGAGAGTCTTAACGAAGATCAAACAAATACAAAGATTCCTTGCCAAAAATGAAGCTGAGGAGAAAATCTCAGACATATTAAAGTACAAGAACGGACCAAGAATGTTCAAAGCAATCCGGCTTCTTAGCAGAGAAAACTGTCCAATTTCGTTAACTGTCCATGACAACCTTGGTCACGACGTTATCGGGACCATTAACAAAGCAAACGTTCTGGCATCCCATTTTGACCTTATGTTCAACAAACAGGACGCGGCTGACCAAGCAATGAAATCTCGGAAGTCTTACAAGTACACTCTAACTAGCCCTATTACCATATCCGAAACTCAACAAGCTATTAAAAAATTAAATACCGGAAGATCTGCCGGACCAGACTTCATTACTGCAGAACTTTTACAATACGGCCCGGAGGAGCTAATTGAAATGATTACTAACATTTTCAACCGGTCTCTCGAGGGTGCAGATGAACTGGAACTGGGAAAAGGGTGGCTAATTCCACTACAAAAACCGGGAAAAAGTAAAGGCCCCCTCACAACTTCAGACCTATTATACTCCTAACCTCCATACGAAAAACATTATCCCTCATTGCTTTAAACCGAATAAAGGAGAGGGTGAACATATTTCTTTCGGACGGCCAAAGTGGATTCCGGACGGGCAGGTCCACGGCTGACGTGGTATGGGGGCACAGGTGGTATTGTGCCCTGTGCCAAAAATACAAAAAATCTATTGAGATACTTGGTATCGACATGTCCCGTGCGTTCGACTCGGTGGACCGTGGAAAACTTATGGAAGTGTTGGAGAGTTTTCTACTGCCTGACGATGTCAAAATAATACACTTACTCATGCGGAACACTCAACTTGCCGTCAAAATTGGTGACTCTACCTCTAACTTTTTTTCGACCTCACGTGGAGTTCCACAGGGGGACTCACTATCCCCGGTCCTCTTTATTGTCTACCTTGAGGCCGCACTAAGAGAGTTCAGACCCCTGGTTGGCAACAATTATAACGAGATAATCTACGCGGACGACCTGGACTTTGTTTCTGAGGATATTCAAGTACTTCAACACATGCTTAACGTTCTTCCACACGTATTCTCGAAATGGTTCTTAACCGTTAACACCGATAAAACAGAGTTCACAACACTTACACGCAATGATCGAAGATCGGACGAGTCTTGGAGAAAGCAAAAGAAGGTGGGTTCGCTTCTCGGGGACTCAGAAGATGTTTCTCGGAGGAAAATCCTCGCAATGTGTGCACTAAAGAAAGTATCGAATATGTGGGGTCATAAGAAGAGGATGGGATTAAACACCAAACTCAGAATATATAAGGCTTTTGTCATCCCCGTCCTGACCTACAATTCAGGCACTTGGGGAATCTCTAAACAAGAGATGGACCGTCTTGACGCTTTCCACAGGACACAATTGAAATCAGTAATCAAGATCAAGTGGCCTAAGAAGATCTCAAACAATGACCTCTACTCGAAGTGCAAATCTGGTATACTATCCGAGGAGATCTTCAGATCAAGATGGAGTCTCTTTGGACATATCTTACGTCTAAATGCTCAAGTACCCGCGAATATCGCCATGGAAAACTACCTAATGCATACGGGAGCCGGTTTCCGTGGAAGACCAAGAGTCACACTCCCAACTATTTTGAATGGAGACCTGTCGGCTGTGGGACTGAAGCTCACTTCCGCAGACGACCTAGATACCTTAAGGGAACTGGCACGAAGTAGAGGGTCCTGGAAAAGGCTGATAGAGAGGATGGCTAGAAATACGGCACAAGGGAGGCTTGATTAATTTTATGACTTCTCGGGAGTGCTTTAAATAAAAATAAATAATAAGTTGAGGAAGCCTGCTGCGTGGATTGCGAACGAGTTCCCTCGGAGTATGGCCTTTCCAATCTTTTGTCTTAGCCATAACTCTTATCGTTTATCCCTTTTCTTCCTGGCAAGCATTCTCCGAGTTCTCGCAAGAACTCAGCCGTCATTGGACAACGGCTCCGATGATTCGGTCGCAACAGGAGTAAATCGGTAGCGATCCCTGAGGCAAGAATATTTCTTGATTTTTAGGTTCTCCGCAGTCGATGCAGCTGCTCCTGGTGTCTTAACCGATTTGAAAATATTCGTGATTTAGAACGTGTCTACTATCTGAGTAACATGTTGTGTCCTAGACCAAAGATCTTCCAGATGTGAAGGGGAAAAGGGTCATCCCGTCAGGTCTCTTTACATCTGCTCGATCAAGACCCACTGGTTCAATTTGTGCTTGAAGCCTGTAGCCTTCAGGGTTCTGACTATCACATCGTTTAGAGCAGCATGACGTGGTCCCTCTCCGGCGCTTCTTCTGCAGGACAGCGGGTGCAATCCATTCGCATCGACTATTTTCCCGCATCGGCATCGGTGCTCCTGGCAAACGTCTAGTCCCAGTCTTTGTCCAATTCCAATCCTCAAAGAATCGTCTTCCAAAAAAATAAATTTATTAAAAAAATTTCAAATTTTGAATTTAAACATCAATTAATGTCTGGATTGTTAAAATTTGTATATTCTTAAATTGAGATCAATGAAACAGTCGACTATGTTGGATGTTGAAATTGCACAATTAGCGATCTTTGTTGCACATTTAGCGATTCATTTTTTAATGTACCAATCCACGATACTACTACAAGTAGATATCTTTGTAAAACTACTACAAATTCTCTTTGACTATAGGTTTGATTTGAAGAAACTTGTATGTTTGTGCAGCAATGGTGCTCCGAATATGGTTGGAAGACATCCTGGTGTTACTGCGTGCTAATATAGAAAAGTAAAATCCCGGGTCATCATTTGTCTCTTTCATCGTATTATTCATGAGCTAAATTTGAACTCAAAGATTTTGTTATTTCCAAATTCCAACCATCATATGCTTATTCAATTGTGAAGCGCATACTTTCAAATTTCGTAATAACATCTGCAATAGCGACATTATTCGGAAATCTGGAATGTTAACATCTGCAATAGCGACATTATTCGGAAATCGGAAAGACAAACTTCGACTCCAACTTGACTGGGGAGTAAAGATTTTGACAAGATTGACGTAGAAAATCTGAAAGCAATTTCGGCTGCTAGTCTCCTAAGGGTGAAACCGACGGCGATCGGACGGATACCACCTCCCTTCTTGTCGACTGCAATCAGACTAGCCGAAAATAAGATGTGTCGTATCAAATCAGGCAAATGTCCAGATGATATCCTGTTCATAAGAGAAATGAGTGAGAAGGAGAGACGACATGCTTGGTCTCCAATAGTTGGTGAAATAAAGTCTTTAAGATGGCCGGGCCTTAAGCCATTGAGACTTTCACTGCTGCTTGGTGGTCTATTCCCTAACGCCGTGATGACATTTTCAGGCGACGTGGACAAAGAGGTCACTTTTGATGAGAATGAACAGTGGCGTAGGTCACTCGGAGTGGGTGGATGCTTTTCCAATAGAATTTTGTAAGTATTAGCGGTTGGGTTGCGTGGTCCACCTGAGAGTGAAAGGGCTTTCAATGCGAATCGGGTTTTTCCTTCAAGCAACTTCGATTGTACAGTTTTTCTAAGGCGAAAAATCTCCGTTTCCCGAGTTGAACTCCGAGTCTCAGTTGAACGGATGTAAAAGGACGTGAGGTCCGTAAAGTGAGTTCCATCCATAAATGCGCGGATGTTATTCTTCATTTCAATCGAGAGAGACTGTTTCCCATTGCGATCTCGGGGGGAGCCAAGTGCGAAAGGAGCAAAATTAAACAAACGTACCCAGTCGTTTATAGAGTCGTAGTGGAGAGCATCGTCGATTGCTTTGGTTAAGGCTTCGGCAGCTAGGGGGCGTGCTGCTTTTGGGATCTTCACCGAGATACTCCTTGATGAACGGCGTTCATTGATAAGTTTAAGTAGCGAATCTGGATCCAATTGGGAAAGGTCTTCTCCGGAGGTGTATGCACTCCGTGACCATTAAGAAACCCCCAGCCAATTCCAAGGCACGAGCGGCAGTGCCATATCCCTAGGGCGTGGATGGAGGCCTGAGAGAGCTTCAAACATCTGAGGTGAAAGAAGTCTCCCCAGGCAGAACAAGAAATCCCTAACTTTCTCAAATTGCTCATGTTGCAGGCAGAGCAATTGGACGATGACTTTTCGAGTAACATTCCACTGAATCACAATAGGTGAAAGTCAAGAATAGGAGGAATATCTCAATAGCAAAAATCAACACAACACGACAATATAACACCAATATTTTAAAATTGGCGCACTTTTTAACCTAATAATTTTCTTTAATATACATTTATTGATAATAAAATATACGGTACGACCCCGCCCCAATAAAACCCTGGCCTTGGAGCACCCTCTGTTTTGGGGCGATTTTTTTAATAAATATTATTTTGAATGATTTTTACATTTTTTTACATTTTTGACCAATAGGAAGCTTAAATTTAAAATACTAAACTCCGCTTATTGGAGCACTTTTTCAATCGATAATATTAAAATTTATTATTTCATTTTTATTTAAGCATGCCTGCGAAGCTTAGTCGCCACCTGAAACAGAAGATTTCCGATTCTTTAATGAAGAAAATATGTCAGAAATAAAAATTTGTCACTTATACAATATTGGAAAAGGAACTGTCTCACGAATTAAAAAAAGAAATTGGAAAAGGGGTTTCAAAAACACAAATATGCTCTGATGAACTCTCATCTAAGAAGTTCGAATCAAATATTTATATTCGAATCGATCGATTAGTATTCGAAGTATTTAAAAATTTGAGAACGGATGGTATTTTATTTTCAAGATTTCTCAAAACTATGGCAAAAAAATTGCAGCTAATCTTGACTTCAATGATTTCAAAGCATCAAATGGATGGTTGGATCGATTTAAAAAAAGTGTCATGAATTATTGTTCAAAGTAATTTCGGGTGAAAAGAACTTATGTGACAGAAATAAAGTCGAAGATTTTTTTTAACGATTACGACAATTTATTTGATAAATACGAGAAAAAAGATATTTTTAACTGCGACGAAACCTCTCTTTTTGTTAAAATTCATGTAAATCAATTGTCTCTTCAAATGATGATTGTTTTGGTAAAACGAAAAGCAAAGAACGAGTTTCAGTTCTTTTATGCTGCAGTCTTGAAGGTGAGAAATTAAAGCCCCTTGTTATCGGAAAATTTAAATCGCCAAGATGGTTAAAAATCTACAAACTGAGCATTATGGGGTATATTTTATTAGGTTTTTTTAGGTTTTTTACACAGCGTCAAAATATGATGGATGACAACTGATAATTTTGATAAATGGTTACAAAAAAAAACTTTGAAATGGTCAAAAAACAGAAAAATTTTGATTTTTATGGATAATGCGCCGTGCCAAAAATATCAAGAATATTCAAACTTATTATTTCTTAAATTTCCTAAAAATACAGCAGCATTTCTTCAACCTTTAGATGTGCGAATCATAAACTCTTTCAAGACATATTACAACAACGTTCTTTATGAAATGATATGTCTTGACGATGTAAATGAATACTATTCGACCCTATTGAAGATTAATATGAGGCAAATAATTGCATTTGTAGGAGAAGCCTGTGATCGAGTAACAACAACAACGATTGTCAATTGTTGGATGAAAATAAACGAACAGAGAACATGTGTTCGTGATATTAATTCAAAAAAAAGCATCTGAATTAATTGATAAGCATGTTTCAGGGTAAATGGAACTTGAAATAATCGGAGTTGAAGATAATGAGACTTTGTACAATGAAAATGGTGAGATTAGTTATATTAAAAAGATTCAATAAGAAAAATGAATAATCTCGAAACTTCTTTATTCAATACTTGCCCTGTAAGGCTCAAAGAATACTATGAATTCAGAATAAAAATTTCAAAGATTCTGAGAAATGAGTATTATACTGGGTTCAAAATAACTGATTATTTCTCATAAATAAATTAAATCATCTTTTTTATCGAAACAACATATTTTATTATCTAAAAATAGTTTTAAATGTAAGAATTATATACCCTCTATATTTGGGGCACTTTTCTATTGAGGCGGGGTCGTACTGTAGTTAAAAAATCATTTTAATGATTATTTATTTACTATTATTAAATTTTAACTTTTTTTAACTTAGTTCGCCCTACTAATGACAGTACGGCCGAGGTTATCATGGACAATGTTCGAGGCCGAACTTCTTTTTCTGTTAAGCTGGCGAATTGCGTTAAACGTCCTTGGTCCGTCTTTATATTTCGTTATTTCGGAAATTTGATTTTCTGCTTCACTTCTAGAAAGGAATTTTTTTATTTGTTTGATCTTTGTTAGGACTCTGCCTCTCTCTGTGCGGAGCTCGTTGATTTTTTTCCGGTACTCTTGTATTTTTGGATCAGAGCCTGAGCTATATAACGTGGGCAAGTGGAAACAGATGATTGTGACATATGACTAATAATAAAATAAATTATTCCAATGACTAAGGGTAAAACAAAACTAACTAATCCCTTTATCCTGACGCGTTCCAGGAGAACTTCCACGAGAACAGTGATCTAGAGGACAATTTCCGGGGAGCTGCGGTTGGTTCCAGAACTCGTCGCCAGAGAACGAAACTGTCTCCCGACAGAAAGAATAGTTGAATACCATTGGGCGTCTACTGTGTAAGGTGTATCCAGTGACGTTATCAGAGGGAAGGAAAAAAAATTTTGAAACGAATAACCACATAGCACCACATTAATAATATAAGGATATAGGAATGATTTTACTCTTGGTCTACCCTTGGTCTTGGAATAATTTAATATAAGGCAACTATCCAAAGTTTAATTATTATCACCATAGTAACCACGTGTTATTACTAATAAACTTTAATGTCACCAATAAGTATTATTAAAATTTTTAATAAATCAGATTGTAAATTCAAGAAACTGAAAAACTTTTTCTCCACCAATGAGAATAAAAAATATAAAGATGATTTGAAAAATACCCCCCATTCAGACATAAAGGAAATTAAATATTTATTTGACCAAACAGCCAATGTTCTTAATAATTTGAATAATGCAATGAACAACAAAAGTATTGTACAAACTAAAACAGATGAGTTTTTAAATATTTAAAAATTTAGTAAAATTTCAACTGATCGACAAAACCAGAAAAGAATTGATGAAATGAAAGATTCATTAAATGTGAAAGAAAGAGATTATCAAACAAAAATCAATGAAATTTGGCAAAAATATAAAATTGATAAACATAATGGAAGATCAAAAAATATTGTTTATAAAAGTGGGAAAAGTGGATTACGGGATAGTTTTAAAAGTGTTGATAATATCGTAAATGAATCTTTCGGATTTGAGGACCAGAATATGTATTCTGATAAAAGATCGCATATATCAGTTTTATACGTTCTAATTATAGTCAAATCATACTTTTTCATGTTGTTTACAAGCAGATTCATTGAGGACGCTCACGGAGCGATTGATTGCTCTCTCTCAGTCTTTAACCTTTAAAATTCTGTAAAATATTATTTATGATTTCAGCAATAATAAAATGATCGAATATGAGGAATTTCAAATTAGGGAAACCCAAAAAAACAAGGGGTCAAACTTTATCCTTAAAGAAGTCATGAAAAAACTAAGATATTGTGAATTTTTATTAAAAAGTACAGTTAATTGAATATGTCTAGATATAGAGAGGAAACTTATAAAGGATGAAATTAGCTTAAATGATTTTTCAATTAAGGAATTGCCATGATTGTAACATTTAAAATATAAAATTTCCAATTAGTTTACCTAGGCGACATTTTATTAAAGATATTGTTTTATTAGCACTAAAATACACAAATTTGATTTGAAATACTATTTTTAACTTTAAGGAGATAATCAAAACGTCATAAAAACCCATCAGTTAAATAATAGTTGGCTGAGAGTAGAACCCTCAGTATTTCATTTGGTAAACTCTAGGAATCTTTTTGAGTATTACTTTATCCATTATACAAGATCTCCAGGGCTTCCTCTCCGAAATAGAGAATTACGTTATCGTGGCTTACCCTATCAAAAGTCTTTGAGATGTCAAGACATTATTAAATCCATAATGGTTATAATTTCATTCTTAGGCGTTATAAACTATTAAACTAAGCGATTCCACCTTTCGCGGTCATGCGTAACTCTCTCAAGTCGTCCAGATGTTCTCCTCATTTCATTTTGGCATACTTAGGAGTGTAATTCGCGGGCACCCACAGAAAATGATCAAGTCTCAACGAAATACTCCTCCATCGCTATATTAGTTGTGGGATCTATTTTCATTCTCATTATATGTCGAAAAACCTCCATCTCAAATCAGTGATCTCGAGACTCAAGGGAGCAACAAACATTATATAAAGCTTTCTTGCTTATTTTTCTTGGCCAATTTAAATCGATTCTCCTCAACTACATTCAATGAAAGAAGTCTATCTTCTGTTCTCCAACCTTGAACATTGCTCACGCTGATTAATTATATAGCAGGACCGGTTTAACAAAGGTATTTTATAGCCTTAACTGGAATGATTATGGTTAGTTACCATTTTTGAGTTTATTAGGATCTACTTCCGATAGGTGAATAAGAATGATTTATCTCTCGATATGAAGTTGAATTCATCAGCATAAAAGGATTCTTCTATGTTACTTTCATAAAATCTTCGATCAGGTAGCGCCGTTTCCAAGTATATGATAAATAGAAAAGGACAGAGGATTCCCCTTGAGGAATACCCACATTATATAGGAATTCTCTTTACGCAGTTTTGCCAATTCGAACTCAAGCTCGTGTTTGATAGGAGAGCTCTTATCATTTTCACAGAGTCAGAGTCCAGAAATCCTTCCACTGTCTTCAATAGTAGACCTCGAAGCACTGTGTCGTAGGCCCTCGATAAGTCTCTGCCAAGGTTTGTAGTTGTGTTTTGGTACCTTTGATTAACAGACAGCACATGTGGGTCCTTACTATAAAGTTATTGATCTCCCTGCCCTGAATCCACTATGACTTGGTGCGAGATAGTCGTTCACTAGATCCTTGACGCGATCAGTGTAACCAATGCCAAAATTTTACGTAGAGTATTGAAAAAGATTATCAATCGTAGGTTTTCCAATGGGTCAATTGCTTGTTTGGTTTCTGGATTGGGATTACTATTCCAGATCAAAAGAATAGATATTCATTATTAGGGTGTGGAGTCGGTAAAATATAGCACGACTCCGACTCCTCAAATATTATTTATTCGACTCAGACTTCGTTTTGACTCTGTTATTGTATAAAAAATTCAGACGTTGTAAGAATAACAGAAAAAAAAACATTTAGAAAAGAAAGTTTGACTATTATTTTTTAGAAATAATATAGCTTCGACCAGGTCTTCCTTCATGGAAGCTCGAAGGTCTGATTTGATAAATTTTAGCCCAGAAACAGAAAATCTCATGCTATACCTCCTTGTGTAGGAGGTAAAGGACATCAAAAGTGCTGGACTCGTAGTCATCGAATCACAAATGTATCGTTATGGGACCATGGTTAGTTTAGGAATTCTGTTCTTTAACTGAAAAAAAGAGATTCTGCATTCATTAATATTGCATTGACTGTCCTGTTTGAGATTCTCTTTTTTAAATAGAAGAAAATATGTTGCACATCGTATGACATGAAGCTGATTTATTGGTTTCTTTATACCGCAATATTTTCATTTTTTGAGCAATTAAAAATTTGTTGTCGCCTCCAACAGGAACATTCCGACCCATGCTTGCTTTAAATTATTTAAATTTTTAAAAATATTTAAAAAAATAAAAATAATTTTTAAAATTGTTGGCAAATTTCAGAATTGGCAAATTTAAGAGTGGCATATTTGAGAGAGTTTACTGTATATATCGCAATAACACCTAAAGGAGATTTAGCCAAAAATGCTCTAAGATAGTAAAATCATCTAAACAATACTACATCGATCAACATCTTAATGGACAAAGACATCAAACAGAACTAGACAAAGACATCAAACCACTTAAGTTTTTCTTTCTGATGAAAGAGAAGAAAACTGGATATCTTTTTGGTTAAAGCATTTTTAAATGATGATATTCCACTTCAAAAAATAAGGAATAGTTATATAAAAACCGAATCATCGGAGCCGTTAGTCCAATGACGGCTGAGTTCTTGCGAGAACTTGGAGGATTGCTTGCCAGAAAGAAAAGGGATTAACGAGAAGGGTTATGGCTAAGACAAAAAATTGAAATAGCCATACTCCGAGGGAACTCGTTCTCTATCCACGCAACAGGCTTCCTCAACTGACATTTGTTAAAAAATTATTTTGTAAAAAAAATATATAAAAAAACTATTCCTTAAATTAAATTATCATGTACCGTCTATTACAGCACTACAAAAAAATATTCATAAACTTAATGATCTTCATATAATAGTTCACAAAGATTTTCTTCATTGATCGTGGGTAGTCTTGTATTTAAAGAAATTTTGTAGTAAATTCAAGTTCATTTTCCAGCACAAGAACCAGTCTTCCAAAAAAGTATCTAATGAGTCGTATCCATCAATTTTAAATGGTCTTCTCTTTAATTTAGTTTCGTTTATAATTAGAACATCCATCTGGATCGTGCTGGCTAGAGCAACCAGCACTGAGGCCCGTTTTAATCAGGGTTATCCTGACTACTTCTGGTTTTTTTGGTGGCTGCCCTCTCTTCTTAAGAGCGCCACCAAATCTAGTAAAAATTTAGAATCCTTTTTTGTTCTAGTCATATCTTTAATGCTTTTCTCCAACTTGTCAAGAATCGAGTTGGAAGCTACTACTTCTTCATTTTCAGACAAGATGTTTGAGTGAGTCTCGACAGTCTGCGTAGCAACTCCAAAAGTCACTTTTCTAACAGGTGCTTCTGCCTGGTCACTCTCATCAAGACTGCTTGTCTGTGTTGAAGCTTCTACTGTTTCTTTTTAGAAGGTTTCTTATTATATGTCGTATTCCAGCCAGTCTGCCCAAACATTCTAAACTCTGACTTTAATTTCTTATTCGTTCCAATTTTGGAAACTGCACTTTCTCCATTATGGGCATTTTCTCGTTTTAGAAATAATTTTCCATTCGATTCTTTCCTTTTTGGTCAATTTTGTTTTTCTTCGCTATGTTAGCTTTAACAGCCTTGGGGCATCCTCCATAATTGGCAAAGTGGCAGGATGAACCACAATTCACACACGACTTATTATTGTTTGTAACCGGACACTGCGATCCTCTATGTGGCCCAGAACAAACAAGGCATCTTTCAACATATTTGCAAAAACGTCAATATGGCCAAATTGTTGACAACGAAAACATTGGATCTCTGGTTTATTGAACCATTCAGCTTTTATCTTCAGATATCAAATTATCAGTCCAAATCTTACAAGGGATTCAGCCTCATTTCTGTCCGATATTGTAAGTTTGACAACAGATAGTCTGATGCCCTGCTTTTCAAATCTTTCAACCAAAATTTTTCTCCCAATATCGTTCCAAGGTATTCTTCCAACTCATTCGTTTCAATCCACGTCGGAAGACCTTCGAGCATAACTACTGAGGGTCTACTCTACTGAGGAACTGCAATCGTTCCGTTTTAATGATTGAACATTAAATTTTTGAAAAATTGAAGTTTTATATCTAAACAAAGATTGTTTTAAACTAGTCAAATTATCCACAAGATTAAAAAATGTAATTTACATCATTTTATTTTTTGATAATATAAATTTCATTAATATTAATTAAAATTTCGATTAAACAGAAAAACGTTACTAAATACTTTTTCTGATGATTTTGCTATCTTCTTGGAGCATCTCTACAACCAGTATATCGAGCCGACTATCAGCTTGTCAATGCGGCTTTGGCATTGGAGCATCTCTACAACCAGTATATCGAGCCGACTATCAGCTTGTCAATGCGGCCCTCAAGGGAAATGAGTTCGACACCCCTGACTTAATGGATACTATTTCTCTTAGTTACATTGATGATTTTTGCTATGTCAATTCAAATTGTGTATTACAGCTGTGTCTCGTCAAATTGTTAGTTTTCTTACGTTCTGTTCGTTGTATAACTCTAATAACGAATAAATTAACTAATTAATTAATTAAGCGTATTTTGATCCAGATTGTTGGTAATCCCTCTTCTTCTCTTAGAAGAAGAAGAGTGTGGCCATAACCTCCCTGTTACTCCGCATCTCCACATCAGATTCAGTCAAAATATCTCCGTTTGAGTCCAGTGGGCTGTCTTCACGGCATGCCAGTTCCACAAGTTGGGAGGTAGCAGAGGCGTACTCTTCATCGTATACCTTCATCCCATGCTTATGTTCAATGAGCATACTTTCGAGCGTTCTCTTCAGTACAACCGATTGGATGTAAGTCCTCGTTGATTCTTCAATAGATAATTTATCCATATGATTCTTGAAGCATCTTGAGACAACTCCATCCCATGTCAAAACCACTGGAATAATCTTCACTTGGCATTCATAGAGCAGCGAAAGTTCATTTGCTAGCAAGTCATATTTGTGAAGTTTCTCAACTTCAACTTGCTTTAGTCGGTCTTGTGAGGTAATCCCCACTTCAATTAACGTTACTTCCTTCTTTATTTTGTCATACACGAAAATATCAGGTTTATTGTATTGGACTTTTGTTTCTGTCAAAATCGACGAGTCAACTCTAATTTCGACATTTTGATTCGTCAATATTGACTGAACCGAATGTCCTTTCAATTTCCTGCTTCTTTTGATTCCATAAATTCGACAAAGATGAAGATGGATGCACTTTACCACTTCATTATGTCTTCGGAGATAATCACTATTTAGCATTTTTCCACACTGAGTGGCCAAATGATCAACAGTTTTCTTGCTTTTTTTACAATGGTTGCATAATGACCCCGTGTGTGCAAAAAACAAATTCCTATCTTGCAAAAGACAGTACAATGCTTCGCTCCGTGGGCCGTTATTTCCTTTGGATAACCATTCTGAGGAAGTATATAGGTCGACATTTGTTTCATCAATACATTTGAACATAATTGAGTGTAGTGTTCTGCAATAAATTTTATTTAATAAATATTTTTTCTGAGTGTCCTTGAGGGACTTAATATCCATGCTTTCCCTGTCGGCAATTGCATATTTAGAGGCAAGAAATCCTGCGATTGTAGCCAAGTGCCATTTTTTTGTTTTTATTACTCGCAGAATCCCCGACCTTCGCAAACACACAGTCGACTGTTTTTCCAAACTTTTAAGGAACTGGAAAAGTATTAATTCGCTCTTTAATGAAATCGAGGAAAGTCCTCTTCCAAAAGTCTTCCTGTCCAAATACAGCCTCTCTTTATTTGCAGGTTTGAGGTGCAACTTGAGTGACGTAAGCAGTTGCCGTATTTGTTGGTCAATATCATCAAATTCGTAAGGTTCAATATTAATTAATCCTATATAATAGTTAGGGACATTGCGTATTCATTTATTGCACGAAATAAGTTCACAGAATTTAACTTTGTTTTTGAAAGCATGGTTATTCTCTTCTTAACATTTTCAAGTATGGACTCCATAACTTTGCTTTTAAGAACATTACTTCCCTCATCTTCAAAAACACCCAAATATCGATATCCACTGACTCCTTCCAGAGTCTCACAACATGATAACGATTTAACATTAGAAGTGACTTTTCCGAATTCATCTCCAAGCCGGCAACATAAAAGAAATCGCGAACAACTTTCATCATTTTAATAACAGTATCTTCTTTTAGCCCAAATATCTTTAGGTCATCAATGAATAACAAATGATTTGTAGAATAAGTCAGTGTATTAGGATCCTCCTGATTAATTTGGAGTCTTGGGAACATAGTGTTAAGGGTCCTGCTCAAGGGTTCCATTACCATAACAAATAGTTGAGGGGATAATGAATCTCCTTGCAGAATTCCACGTCCCAGTTTTACAGAACCAATTCTTCTTCCATCTAAGTGGAGATTTACAGTCCACTTCTTGACTATGGTCTTTACAAAGTTAACAATCCAACGGGGTATTCCTGAGCAGTCCAATACATGAAATAAAAATTCATGGTCAACAGAATCAAAGGCCTTCTTCACATCCACCCAAGCAGAATAAAGGGCGTTTCCATACTCCTTATTTAAGCATTGATTAATAAGGGCCTGTTCCTTAGCGCCCTGACAATGTTTCCTCGTTCCCAGCTGATTGTCAGATAATAGCCCAAACGAATCCACAAAATCTGAGAGTTTGGAATTAACACATTTGGTAATAAGTTTATATAAAGTTGGCATACACGTGATAGGACGTAAGTCATTAGGAGTCTCACAATCATCCTTTTTAGGAATTAAATAGGTTATTCCAGTATAAAACCAACTTTCAGGCATATATTCCCCATTAATAATTCGGTTAATCTCAGTACATAAAAAGCCATGTAAAGATTCCATTTTCTTAATAAAGAAGTTATATGAGCCATCGCATCCACACGCCTTCCAATCAGGGAGCCATTTAATAACATCCAGGATAAACTCATTTGTGAACTCTGGCAACATGCCTTCAATACCAGTATTTACTTTACCCACACTGTCATATGGCACGTTCATCTCTTTTCTTTTAGACCACACTTTTTCCCAAAACGACATACAATCCTCATCATCGAAACCATATAACGTTACTTCATTGCTTGCTGATAGGTTCCGATAAAATCTTCTTCGATTTAATTCAAAACAACAGTTGTCCTTGCGAAAGTCCTTCCTCGAATGATGTACAGCTATTTGCTTTTCTTAATTCTGACAAGGTCACATAGTAGAGCCTCAATCCTGGCAACCTCCCCTTTTTGGCCCTTTTGTATCCATAGGCACAAAGAACATCCATAACCTTTTGTTTTTCATACACAGGGAGAGCTTGTCTGGAAAAGCGATTGACAAGTTCTAGTTCTGCCATCAGCTTTGAGATTTTCTTTTCAATGTTCTCCAACCACGTACTTTGCGGTTTAACGTTCGCAGTTAAAGCCATATAAGCACACTGTACAGCATATAGAATATCAGTAATTTGATTGATATCTTGAGGCGGATTATCTTTCGTAATATAATATATTGCAGAATTTAGTCCCGACAAAACATTAACTCTGACATACTTTCTCTGAATTTTTAGTGTTGGTTTTCGAGTATCCCTCGGAATTGACTTAATTTTCTCAATTTGTACTTTTAGTTCGTCAAGGCAATTTCTGAAGGTGGAAATTTCCACATTAGTATCATTTGCACTTTGAAACATTCGCCTCCTTTTACATTGTTATTCCGATTTTCAGCTTTCAGCATCTTTTTTTGCTGACATAGAGTGGAACTCTTGGAGTACTATTCATTGAACTTTTTAAGTACGAGGTTCAAGCCACCTCTAGGTATCCTTCCAAATCTATGTTTCGTGGCAAGAAAAATCTGAGATACCCACTCAGCTTCAGAGACAAAGTGACCTCTTCAATAATGGCAGATAATGAATGCAAGTTGGTTTTGGCACCAATATTCCCAACGATGTTGATATTAGTTCTTGTGACATTATCCAGCCCCACAGACGACGGTCCTGCTTCTACTATACTATCTTCTTTATTTGATTTTGCAGGAAGGGCCATAGGATTAGAAACGGACATGTCAACACCACAACAACAAATGTCGTAATTAATAATCATTATAAGATAGAATTAATTAATTTATTGATTTATTTTTCATTAAAAATTATTGATTTCTAACGGCTTAACAAATAATAATAATAATACAAACCTTGAAAAAAAATAAAGGAAATTAAGGAAGAGTTAAACATCTTAAGACAGGAAAGAGATCGTTTAACGAAAATAGCTATAAATTTTATTTTTGACGAAGAAGGAACATATTATAGGAGAAAGGCTACAAGTTGTGATTTTTTTTGTTGAAGATATTGAGTTGAAACTCAAATCCATAGAAGTAATTAAATCGTTTAGATTAATTTTGTTCCCACCTTCGGAGTTCACTCCCATTTCGCTCCTGCGGAGATAAGTTTTTTCCTTAGTGAATTATATTTAACGAATTAAACTATTTTTATTAAAAAACTGATTGTTATAGTAAAAATTATCAATTATCTTATTGTAATGCTTGTTGATATACAACATTGCTTGTACGACCGTCCTTTGTGTATATGAATAGGTTTTCTCGTTCACCTACTCTAGAACAACCTACATATAACTGTCCATGTGCAAAACATTCACTTGCTAAATATAAACCTACTACTTTAAGAGTTTGTCCCTGTGATTTGTTGATTGTCATTGCGAAACTCAATTTCAATTGAAATTGTAGTCTCTTAAATCTAAATGGTAATTCATCTGAAATTATCGGAATTCTTGGAATATAAACGTCTTCTCCTTTATTTCGCCCCGTTAATATCGATGCTTCTATAATATTAAACATCAAATTTCTTACTACCAATCTTGTACCACTACATAACCTTGGAGATTCTAAATTTCGTAATAGAACAACTGGCGCTCCTACTTTTAATTTTAAAGTATGATGAGGCATCCCTGACGGTTCTAAAGAATTTAAAAATTCCACAGGATATTCACATACTGATTCTTGATCCATAATTACATCGACAGATTTATAAATACGTTCCAACCCGGTTAATTTAATTCTGACTTGTTTTGTGGTCGAATATTTACATCTAAACTTACCTTTTTTACAAAAGACCACAAATACGATGATTTTAGACATGCATTTAATTCATCTGCTGGTGTTCCTCTATGAATAATAGGCAGTGTCCGTCTAAAATCACCTGCTAATACTAATACCGCTCCACCAAACGGTATATCAGAGTGTTTTATGTCGCGAAAAGTTTTATCAACTGCTTCAAATGCTCTTTACTTACCATTGTACACTCATCCCATACTATTAGATCACAATCACGTATAATAGTCCCAATAAGTGAATTTCCTTTAATGCTACAAACTGGGTCCATATCTCTTGCTAGATTTAATAGTAGTTTGAACATTAAATGCGCTATTCGACCACCATCTAAAAGCGTAGCCGCAATACCTGTAGATGCAACTGCTATGGCTATTTTATGATTGCATCTAGCCTTTGCTAACAATAGATTTAACAAATATGTCTTACCTGTACTTCCTGGTGCATCTATAAAAAAATATCTTTCCATCATTTTCTTCAATATTTCTGTTTATTTCAGTGAGATTCTTGACTGACCTTCCAATAAATTCTGTTCCCTTTCTTTTATTATTTGATGTAGTTCTTCTAAATTATATTTTTCACATTCCAAATTTTTTGCAGTATTTTGACTGTTACCGGTAAATCCGTACTCATTTAGATTTTTCCCAATCACCTGATTCGATAATCTATTAATGATTAGTAATCCTTCATTAAAAATGTCCTCGTTAGAATCTATTTTTGTGTCCCTCTTTAATATATCTTCACACATTATTTCTTTATGTTTCTCCCAAAGTTGTAGAGGATTTGATATATTACAATATGCCAACATCAATGTAAATAAATATCTAATATGTGATGGCATATTGAAAATCCCAGCTTCGGTCAATGCGTCGTCCAAGCTTTTGTCATCTTCTAAAAGTCCCAATTTAAAACAGGCTTATCTATATGTTGCGTAGATTACTCCATCGACTGTCTTTAAATCAGTAAAAGATTTCGGTCCTCGGATGGTATGCAGAAGTAACCTAACACAATAACATTCGGAGTTATTAGGGTGAACTGTGTACACCCTGCCCAATGCATCACTACTTACAATCCCTGGATATCCATTCACTGGTTCTCCTCTTATTCTTCGTTTGAATTTCTTACCGGTAGTTTCCCATGTCTAGTATCTAGGAATTTCACAATATAATAATGTTTTTGCAAATGTATCTTGTGTACAAAGTCTAAAAAAATCCATAAGCGTAGAATTCTTTGGGGTTTGCATTTGGTCTTTTACGTTTTCTTCATTGAAGTAAACTCTTTGTACATTTTCCAAGTGTACTCAAATCCATTACCAAAGGATATCTATCATGTATGGGAAATCCAAAAATTTTCCACGCAGCCTCACTGCTGCAAATATATCTCCCATGCATGTATTGTGTAACCTCATCCTGTCCTTCTATAGTAAAAACTGCCTGACCTGACCCCTTGTTGATGTATTTGCAAGCATATTTAATTGATTTAATTGAATTACAGAATTCTACATTTATATGATCACTAAAAATTTTACATAACAGTGGACTAAAAGGTACTACCCACCTATTATCCACTGTTATTTCATTTACCTAGCCTTCGTTAATAGTCACTATATACCCCCATCAGTTGGCCTTCTCCTACGGTAAAGAGGATACCCGTTTTCTCCCGTTCGAGTGATAAAAAAGAATTCTTTTGGATATCCTTTACTACACTTATCGTCTTTCATACATGGTGAAGACCTATTAAGAATTCCACATTGTCCATGTATCATATTTTTCCTGATGGTTTCATATAATTCCGGATTTTCTTCTGGATTTTTAATTTCTGCGGATATGCAGTCTTCAATTTCAGTAGGCCTAATTTTGTCAACTAAACATATTAAAATGTGTGCATGTGGAAGTCCTCTTTTCTGCCATTCAACTGTGTACATATGGCATCGTGTCTTACCATATATATGACTCTTCGTAATTAGATCCATCAGTTTCATAATTTTCTGTCTAGAAACTCTTGCAATTATATCATGTCTATTCTCGTACTTTTGCCCTATAAATATGTTATCACTAATTTCTGGCCATTTTGGATTACATGTAAAAGTGATAAACAAATCCGGTGTTCCGTAATTTCTTACGTACGTCATTGCATCTTGTGTTCGTTCATGCATATATCTTGGCCCTCCCGTAAATGATGAGGGTAATATGATCATTTGACCTATATCAGAAACATTACCATCATTAATAATCGCATCTCTTAGATGTATATATTCTTCTGCTCTAAGTTTTCGTTGATTTAAACGAAAGTATAATAGTATCTCTGATTCAATCTTCGCATACATATCAACTAAATATTGATCAAACAATTGGCCTGTTCGATGAATAGTATTAAATTTTTCTTTTTTTAACATGAATCTATAAGAGTAAAATGCCATACAGCTAATTTTTTTATTTGTGTTTTGTCCTGTAGATGGATTTCGCTGCATAAGCTTAAAATTATATCCTTTTTCCCCTCTTAAAAATATCAGAGGGTACTGTAGAGCATCATAAGAACGATGTGTTTCTGAAATTCTTCGTAGTCCACTGTCTTTATTATTAACGATAATATCTCGTTTATCATATTCTTGGCCAACTATTAAAACCTCAACCTGATTAGAGCTTGGTGTGTTGTACCGTCCTTCATGAACTCCCGTAGGTGCCTTATCTGCATGAATAATTACTTTGTAGTCCTTTTCTTTTGTAGTCAGCATAACACTCCTAAAAGATAAAATATATGAATTATGTTCAATTAACATGTTTTGTAACATGCTAGTTATAGAGTGACGTAATTGTGGCTCTGTTTCTAATCTTCTTGTTGACTGATCCTCAAAACTTTCTAAAAAATATATTTGTAAAAAGCTATGTTGCTCTCCTACATTTGGGAGTAGTGACCCCATCCTATGATAAACTTGACCAAGAACCTTATATGTAGGCATATAACCCTTATAAATAAAATTACCGTTTGTTCCAAACGATGTCATAAGAAAAATTATTATACTTTAGAATATTTTCAATAAAATGCTTCGAGGTTGGTAATTCATTTCTTAATAGCGTCAATAGTGGTTCTGGTGGAATCAATAAGGCAGGCAAATCTACCTGACCGAGACTGCAACACATGCCTGTAGTTTTCCCTTTAAATTTTAGTGCCGAACAAAATTTACATACATCGGACATAGTGCCGATATTCTCCAAACATCTAAAATCATTAGCTGCAGCATAATTAAATCCTAGATTACCCAATAATTCAGGATTATATAACCTCGCATTCCTTCGTGGTATAATTTCATGATTTTCTATATAACGTTCTTCTTGATTTTGTTGGCTTCTCATTGTAACGGTTCTTAATCTGTCTGTTTCTTGACGGATAATTTTTATTTCTTCAATTTCTTGATTTCTTGTCAACTTTTTCCTTTTTTTGTCTATTTCTTGTCGGATAAGTTTTCTTTCTTCATTTTCTTGACTTCTTGTCAACTGCTTCCTTTTTCTGTCTGTTTCTTGTCGGATAAGTTTTTTTTTCTTCAGTTTCTTGACTTCTTGTTAACTGCTTCCGGTGTCTTTCATTTTCTTGGCGAATATTTATATCTTGTATAGATTCATGACTTCTTTTTTTCTGCATTCGTACTTTGTTCATCTCGTTGTGACTTGATATGCACTATAGTTTTATCCATATTATTGTAATAAATTAGATAATTATGATCATTACACTATCTACAAAAGGTATTGTAAACTATTTGTGATATGGCATAGATTATTTATTCTATCCAATTTTTACTACATTTTTTAATAAATGCCATTTAAGATTCTTAATCATTTTTATTTTGTTTATCAACCATTTAAATTCATCATCATCCTCCTCAAAACACAAATACTGAATTATATAATTTGAGTAATAATCTTTAAAGGTCTTGATAATTCCCATATCCAATGGTTGCAAATACGGTGTTGGATTTTTTTGCAAAGATAAAAACTCAATATTTGAGCATTCAATAATTTTATGACATCCCGCATTATCAAGCAATATTAATACTTTTCTGTTGGTTGTATAAAATTTTTCATTTATCCAAGTCAACCAGCTCATAAAAATATTTCCAGTCATCCATGCATTTTTAGAGGATGAATATGAAATTCCAAAATCTTTCACATTGAAATTTTTGAGACATCGAGGGTTTTTAAATTTTCAAACAATCATTGGTTCAAGTTTTTCCCTCATGGAATTGCAACAAAGAAGTACAGTGACTCTTTCTTTCCCTGTTTAAAGCCAAAAGTATCGTCATTTATTCCTACAAACGACTTTCGTGGAGTCCTTTTTATATAAAAAGCAGTTTCATCACAATTAAAAACATTTTGTCTTCCATATTGAATAATTTTCTCGTCAAGAATTTTAAAAAAACTCATTGATGTAAGTCAAGTCACATGAATTTTTTTCTGCACAAATTGATTTAAATTTCAGTTCATGTCGCTTTTTAAATCTGTCAAGCCAGCCGTTTGAAGCTTTGAAAGTATCAAATCCAATTTTTGAAGCCGTATATAAGGCAATTTTCTTTACGAAAGGACCTGATATTGGAACCTTATCTTCGCGTAGTTTCTGAAATATTTCAGAAACTTGATCATCGAATTTAGATTTCTCAGAATAAAGCATAGGATCCTCATTCGTGTTTACAGTTCCTTGTTCAAGAAAAGGTACAATTGTTTTTTTTATTTGCGAAATCATTCCTTTACTAGTTTTGTATTTTTAATTATCTGTCTTTCAGATAAATTGTTCTTCAATATCAATTTAGAATCGTTAATTTTGTTTCGTAGTTGATAACCATTCACAAAAAAATGTAAATAAACGTGTAAATTAAAATTATTTATTTATTAATAAAATATAATTTTATTTACTTATAATTTTATTCCCCACAATTTTATAGAGCCCCAAAATTTTCATATTTTTTATCGATTTTCCATTTTACTCTGCCAAAATGTTAGCCAAAAAAATGCACTAAAATGCGGAGGTACCACAAAATCCGAGGGTGCCCCACCCCTGAGGTCTGCCGCAATTCGGGGTCGGACTGTACACATGAAAGTCGGTGTATTAGAAGGAGAGAAAATAATCTGTTTGAATTTAATCGCAGATTGATTTACCGTCGCCTACTCGAAAATGGCCATAGTGCATGTTCCTAGCAGGACGCGGAAATGCTTTCCAAATGGGGTAGTATGTGGGAGGCTAAACCACGCAGAGGAAATGCGTGGAATGTCCCGTACAGCGCTGCTCTTTTCTTGGCGGAATCTTGCGAAATTTTCGATTTTCGCAAGAAATTTGAGGCGGTAGTGAGACATCTCCCTGATTGGAAAACGACCGGGGTCGATAAAGTTTATAATTTCTTTATCAAAAGGTGCACTTCATCGCACGAGTCTATGTGTCGTGTATTACATAAAAAAGCATCACTAACCCGGAAACGATTCCTGATTGGGCATGCACAGGGGCAACATATTTGATCCTTAGCTGGAGCAACCACTAGTCTGCTGCAGATTATAGACCGATTACCTGCATGCCAACCCTGTATAAACTGATGACCAAATTGGTGGCTAATGAGGTCAGGAGGTTTGTAGAAGCAAATGGGATTCTCTTCGAGAATCAGTTGGGTACTGTGCGAAATTGTCAGGGGGCAAAAGAGCAGGCTTTAATCAACAAATGCCTTTATGTGTCTCACGGAAACTCACTTTTGTCTATGTAGGTGGATGTGAAGAGACTTACGATTCAGTTGATCATTTTTACCTTGTCGAGTGCCTACACGGTCTGTGTATGCATGTGTGCTTCATAAATAGGTGGAGTATTCATCTGAACTATAAAGGCACAGATAGGCGTGGTAAAACTCAAGAGCGGGATCTTTCAGGTGGATAGGCATGTTCCGCTGCTCTTTGTTCTCTGTTTGGAGCCATTGAGTCGCCGCCTCAATGACCTGTTTAAGCAAATACCAGTTCATTGTGAGGGGGTTTGATTCAGTACAAATCACCTTTTTTCATCGATGACCTGAAAATGTATGCTAGAACAGCCGAGATGCTATACTCCATGTGGGTCTGTGGCATGGAACTTTTTCAAAAATATAGGACTATATTCGAATTATTCAAAGTCTGCGACTAACAAGCAAGTATGAAGCGAGTTAGTAAGAGTCCTAGAGGAACTAGGTTTTACCGAACTCCAAATTTCTAAGTATCTGTTATGTCCGTGTAGTACTCAGAGAGAACCATGTCCATGTGCTGGCAACCAAATGGAGAGACTATATTTACCCCGTGATAAATTAGGCCGTGGACTGTGTGGAGTAGTCCAACTAAGTGAGCGTATCCTAATGCGAATGCATGACACCCTGATAGCTGGGTCAAGTGTGTCTGCTAGGAAGCACGCCATAATAACGACCGAAAAACACGGGCAACCCACCTAGGCACTATCAGACCTCTTTTGTCTGCTAAGTATCGTGTTGATGATGGTGGTAGTAAATGTGAAGCGTTGATCGAATTACAATATAATATTTATGGAAAAGATCAACTTAAAAAGCCTTCATAAGTCCTCTTCAGAGCATTGACAACCCACATGTCGACCTTAAGTAGTCACGGTGACAACTCACCTCGATCGGAGCGCTGTTCACAAAGACCGCAATATCTTTTGGGGTCGATCAACAAATACATGTCCCGCTGTAAGTCAAGGAGCATGTCGGTTGATCTTTTAGCCACTCGATGTGGATCGATTCTGCCACGATTATGTTGGAGGCATAACAGAGGTAGTAAGAGTCTTTATTTTCTACTATGCAATATGTATGGTATTCGCCACACCAGAAAGTTGCGGACTATAAGTGCAATCTGTAGTAGAGAACACCTGGGTCCAAATTAAGGTAGACAGTGTTATCCATACCTCGGTTCTAGTCAAGCACAATAAACCGGACATTGTGGTACACGATAAGGAGTCTGGCCGAGTCCTTATCATAGAGTTGAGAGCGTTTGCAGACTGTGGAAGTGAAAAAAATGAAGTATGACTTGCTTGCGAACGAGATGGGGCAGATGTTGGTTGCAAAATCCTTTTTATTCTAATAGTAATGAGGTGGAAGTAATTTCAACAAAGTACAACAAGGGTATTCTGAAGCAGTTGGGGGTAGATATGAAGCTCCAAGCCTATCTATAGTCCACTGTATTCATGCGGAATCTAGAGAGCTTGACACTGTAGTATAGGCAGAGCTCGGAAATGTCATATGGGCAGAGGGAACCACCCTCTCTCTGAATCGGTTTCCTAGCTCATTGCATATACGTATGAAGCCCAGGCCATTTTTCACCGTCGCCATCTCTGAAAGCATACCAGAGACGGACATGGAGTCTGATTGTATATACCTCATGAACTTCCGTCTGAGAGAGTTCATACGTTCCACCCTCGTTGAAGGAATAGCGCATCTCAATCATTGGCGAAATAACTTGTAGATATTCTTTGCTGATCCAAGCAGTAGGAGTGAAGGGGCTCTTCTTTATGATAGCATTTAGGACGTTCCATTTTCGGAGACTCGTGGTTAACACCTCCTCCGTGTGACTGGCGAACGTCATCAGAGAGTTGAAAGTTACTCCAAAGATCTTCTGGATTCATGAATAAGGGAAGGGAATGTTTCCGAGGAATATCTCAAATCCACCTTTAAATCTTCTATCCGTTGTAAATAGGGGTGAACTGAGACTTGGATGCAGACACAGACAGCAAATTCATGGATACCTAGTCTCATACCTGGATGAGGTGTGACTGAACCACTGCCACAGTTCTGGAAAAAGATTTGTCTCTTACAGCGACAATCAGATCGTCCGTATAAGATAAAAACATGCTATCCTGATCATTGATAGTAGGTAAAGTAAATCGTGTAGAAATATGTTAAATAAGAGAGCAGACAGAGGCAAGTCTTGTGGGATCCCATTAGGGAGTAGTCTTTAATTGAAGTAATTTTTCCAAATCAGAATCTTGCACGTCGGCCATTTTAAAAAATTTTTCAGCCATAGCATGATGCTCTGATGTAAATTTGAGTTAATGATCTTCTTTGTTTGGAGAATCCTCGAATCGAGTAGAGGGCTTTTTGTGTATCTAAGACACCAGAGCCGTCCGTAACTGCGTCTTCATGTTGAAGCCGTCTGTGATGAACTGTGAGAGAAATCCCAAAATGCGTCGTTGTAGAACAGCCTGCATTGATGCTTGAAAAGTTTGAATCCAATTTTCTGATAATTGCGAATAGTCTCTATCTTATCTAATTCACATGTAGAGGTAATTTTAGAAATTATTTATAGGTTGAATTTTCTCATTTAATTTAATTTTAATTTATTAACACCGGATACACCGATAAAGAAGTTAAAGTAAACAACTAATTAAGTGTATTCAGTTTCTACTTCTAATAAAACAGAGTCCATCAGGTATCAGCTTAAAAGGAAAACGTCCATTACATTCAGTTGTGGAAACCCCTCCAGTGGAGTGGGAAGAGCAAATGATAGTTTTTCGTGACGGCCTGGCACTGGGCGTCACCTAGATAAATGGATCACATGACACCACTTTAATAGGAAGAGAGAGGAGGAACAGACAAGCAAGCAGAAAAACTTCAACAATTGAGGAAGAGAAGATCGGTCTTAATGTCAAGACTTAAAAATAATTGTTTTTTTTATATTAAATAATTTTTGGTTAAATCTTGCAATGATAGCTTGTTACCACGGAAACGCTTTAAAAAATGTGACCAGGCGGAGGCCAAGAAGATCCGTAGGTACGAATCCCTCGGAGACCAATACCATTTAACCCTTATTGCTGTGGAGACAACTGGAACCTTGGGAGCGAAGACGGAAGCGTTTCTCCACATCATTGGAAGCAAACTAGCTCCAAAAAGCTGCGAGCCACGGGAGGGACTCTGGTTGAGGCAGAGGCTCGAAATGGCGATTATCAGAGGTAACACTGTTGCCATTCTTGTGTCTTAATTATCTATAATTTTAGTTTTAAATGTTTAATAAATACTGTGCGGGAAGCGGTCTTGGATGAGGCAACGAATTGGGATCTCAGTTGTTCACGGGAACGCTTTACTCCGTAATGTCAAGACCCACTTTCCCCCATAGTTGATAAATAATATTTACTGTTAATAAATGTCAATTTATCAAAAAATACTGTTATTAATGAAAATTGAAATAAATTTTTTTAATTGTAAGAAATTGCATTAATACTAATAAACGAAATCATTCAATGAAATACGAAATTAAATATCCTGAATATTTTCAGGTTTAAAGTTTCGATTTTTTTAAAGAATATTCGTCAAAAAAGAAATCGCCCTTTCGAACAGAAGCTGATCTTCCGCAACAATTTCGAAGGTATGATAGTAAACTTCTGTCGAAATATTTTCATTTGGGATATGAAGAATACTTAGTATCCAAGATTTCTGAAGCCTTTTTGATGTATAATTTTTATATTTCACCGATCTGATGAAAATTCTATGCTGTTCAGATCTGCATAAGATTTTTCAATTAATTAATCTTATAGTTAGGTATTTTTTAAAAAAATATCTATTTATTGAAAAATAAAACCAAATAGTTAAAGGCTACTGGCTGCTCTCAGGATTGAGAGCGCATTTCCCCTTACGATCTGTAAGGAGATGCGCTCAATGAGCCAGCCTTCTCTCAGACATGCCTCCTCTTTTTAGCGACTAACGATCCAATTTTGTTGAGCAGTGCTAACGACCTGCATCCTATGCCTCCCGAAGTTTCGACTGCGACTGGTTCAAATGTACTGCTCGCTGAGGCATGTGTACTTCTTTGCTTTAAGTATTTCTGCTTTCTCTGCAGCTGAGCCTGGATTTGTCGCACTCATTGTAATATTGGAAGAAGAGAAGCCATTTACGCAGGTGGCATCCCAGGCCAGGTACTTCCCAGCATCTCACGGGAACAGAGTCGCTCCATCCGGCCTTCTGTTTGCCGTGGCAAGTCCTAGGGGCTCCATCTGGACAAGGAATCTGGCAGCTTCTAATCCCCACGCAATAACCTTGTTGATTGCACTATGTCTCAGGCTCCTTCCAGCGCTCCTTCGGCAGGAAAGTGCGTGGAGTCCTTTCGCGTCGACTATTCCTCCACATCTACAGCGATGGATTGCGCAAACATCGATTCCGAGGCGGACGCAAACCCCAATCCTCGTGGAGTCATCGTCCAGAAAAGTTCCGAGTGAAATGCACGGGAATGCTTTGAGCCATGCACCACTTACGTTTGTTGATGCGGTAGCCAGACAAGCCAGACGATGCTGGTCGAGTTGTGGTTTTAGCTCATCGATGGTCCTCGAACATACAAGTTCGTTCCAGTCTCGTTGTTTGTTGAAGTTGAAGTTCTTCGGGAGTCCCAAATTAAGTCCAATTCTAACATCGTGAGCCATGCATGCCATTGGTTCAGTGTCCGATCTGTTAATGTAGCGTAGGATCTGGTGAACTAGACCACGGGAAGCATATGTCGAAGACAGAAAGGCTGGGAGGGCAAGTTCAAGTGGCGAGCGTATCCCAATTCCTCCATAACGAAGTGGTAACTTGCATTGGGTCCACCCTGCTTTATCCAGAGAGATGTTAAGTGTTTCTTCAACAGAGGTCCTCAGCTTCTCATCGATAAACTCTCAAGAAATCCATGTCTGTGAAACATGGGGATGTCCGTAGAAAAAAAAGGAGTCGTGGAAAAAATTCTTGAGGATGAAGAGAAAATGTGGGAGTCCAAAGCCTTTAGATTGTGCGTGAGCAGCTGTACGGATTCACTCTTCTCCTCCAGAACAGTTGACATGTCATACAGAGGAGATCCGAGGAAAATCGCCTTTTCTAGTCGGGAGACTTTGATGTCCTGGAGGCAAGTAGAAATGATCGTTATTGCGCGTTTAAAGGTGTCCTCTCCACAGGTCACGTTAATAACTTCGCACTTCGATGGATTCGGCTCCAGTCCGAGTGCCGCGAGGGCAGGGATGACGCGTTTAACTTCTTTTACAACAATTTCCCAACTCCCCCAATGGTCGAGTCATCAAGGTACCATAATTTCAAGGAGTTTTGATCGCAGATACAGTCGATACCCAAAGCAAAGAGTAGAGGGCCAAGTGGGTCTCCTTGTTGGACTCCAGTCTTGGACTTGATGGCGCGTTGTCCGAAGATCAGCGTACACGGGGAACCATATGAGAGTCTGACATCCTGCTAATCTCAGGAATCCTAGAGACACTATCTTCTATGATTCTATCGCTTCGGATGCTATTGAATGCATTACGTATGTCCAGTTTGACTATAATTGAATCCTGCGCGTCAGGATTCCGGATTGAATGTATTACTGTTTCACATCCATTAGGTACTCCAACTCTATACTCTATCGTCGGTTTTAGGAGTTAATTGAACAAGACGACAGCGCATTAAAGTAACGGCCTGGACTACAAGATCGGTTTGATTATGTATAGTTTCCTGAGACCCTTTGTCATAACGTTCTTCATATGTTGGGAAAATGTCATCAAAGGGTCAAATGTCACTCCCAGGATAGTTGGACGAATCTGTAATGGTAAGGAGTTTCTGGGAGTAACTTTTGATACTTTCCTCTGCTTCTCAGCCCATGTGGAATCTATCATATCAACCTGTGCAAAGAAGATCAATTTTGTAAAGGCCTTCCTTTGGAACTGTGGAGGAATTTATCCGCCAGGTATCGGGACCCTCTACAAGCAGTATGTCGAGCCAACAATAGGCTATGCATATGCTGCATGGGGATCTAACCTGTCGGCAACGAACCTAACAAAAATTCAAGATATCCAGTCAAGAGCGAAAAAGTTACTAGAAAAATATACAGATAAAGAAATTGCCCCCAGAGCACTCGAGTCTATCATAGAGGCAACTGGAGGCAATTTCAGAAGAGGAAAGGAAAAAGACCCCCGTCCGTATAGAAAATGCGTGGGATCACAGTCGGAGCATCGAGAAAAGAGAAAAAATGGCCCGATTATTGAGAGATGCCGGGATCACCTGAATATTAGTTATTGGTTAAGACGGTGTTTCTTTGGCTTAAATAATAATAATAATAAAAGTTCAAATCCAGTGTATGTTTTTCTTTTCTGTCCGTGGTGAAGATTGTACACGTTGATTTATCCCTGGATATGGAGAGACGATTCAACTTCAACCAGGCTCCCAGGTCGTCAATATGTGACTGAAGCTCTGATTTTGCTGTACCCACGTATTTGTTCCTGCTAGCGATGATAAGGTCGTCAGCATAGGTGAGAAAGCATTGAATCTGGTCCTCCAGGGCAGGGTAAATCGTTGAGGAATAAGTTGAATAACGCCGGAGAGAGGAGCGATCCTTGAAGGACGCCATTTGGTAGTAGACGAGACCTCGATCTTGCGTGGCCCATACAGACACGTCCTTCCGGAGAGAAAATTAGGATTAGTATTATAAGTGAGTTCTTCCATTTGCATGGGATGACGTTCATGTTAAAAGACAAATTAAAAATTGACGTAATCGAATTGATTGCAACATTACCAAGGTGTTTTAGCAAAATTCCCAGAATGCCGTCAGGACCACATGTATAAAATCTCTTCATCGATCTTATTGCCTGTGTGACCTCGGCATGGGTAATAAATTGATTCACGAAGTTGGTTTAGGCATTAAATTCGAAGGTGACAAGAATGGGATTTCGAGAAGTCCTTGTGACTTATGGATGCGTAGTATTTCATTAGGTTGTTAGCTTTCACAGTATTTGGAGCAGAAAAAGATTCTGATTCATCTGATAAGTTTAGCTTGATTCGACGAATAGTTTTCCATAAAAGACTCGTGGATTTCATATGTCCAATAGATGATAATGGCGGTTCCACGCCCTATCTTTCTTTTCTCTGATGAGCTTTGTAATTAAAAAATCCTTTAAATCTTCAAAATACTCTAATGGTTTATCTTATGATCCAACAATTTGGACGGTTTCATTGAATCATTTGATAATGCAGTAAGCAATATGGTCTATTATCAAAAGATTTTTTTATAAATTTAAATATTCATATTTATATTGACGAATTTTTATTGTAGAAGGACGACTTGAACAAAAACAATCATGGAAATTTTAAAAATTTTAAAGACGAAGGTTTACCACTTTAAAAATAAACTAACTTAATTTAAAATAAGAAAAAATTAAATATGTTAAATTTATTTTCGATTCCCAAGTATTTCATTTTCGACCCCCTTACGATCGATCTGGAATGATTTTAGACCCCTGGGAGTCGAATCGACCCCAGGTTGAGAACCGCTGATTTAAAGGATTTTTTCGTAAACAAAAAACGATTGACACTGTTTTTGCAAATAGTAATGAAAGAAACAATAGTTGTTGTTATTTTAAATTATATTTAGGAGCACTAATAGCATCTTATAAAATTGCAATGATTATTGCCAAAAATGAGAGTTCCCATGTTTCTGGTGAAAATCTCATCAAACCATCTATATCAGTGATTCTATCAGAATTGATGGGTTTAAATCACGACGATATTTTAAAATCCGTACCAATTAGCAATGATTCAATTCGCTGCAGGATTAACGAAATGTCAGATAATGTTGAACATATTTTGTGAAAGGCTTAAAATACTATTTTTTCGCTTCAAATAGACGAAAGTCATATATGTGACAACCAATCAATTCTAATGGGATTTGTCAGGTTTATATTATTAGAAGCTTACCCTTTAAGATAATTTGACGATCATGCTCTTCTTACAGAAGATTTATTATTCGTCAAATATTTGGAAACTGATACGACTGGATTTTCTATTTTTTCCGTAGTCAAATTATTTTTGGATGACAAGAAGATTCCATATGAAAATTTGGTTTCTTGTGCCACAGATGGTGGAATGCCTATGGTTGGAAAATATAAAAGATTTGAGGCATATTTGAAAAAAATATGTCCAAATGTGATTTATATACATTGCGTCCTACGTATACAACATTTGGTTTCAAAAGCTCTTTCACCAATTCTACATGAAACGTTAAATATAGTTATTAAAACCATAAACAAAATTAAAGCAAGTATGATCGTCTTTTTAGAAAATTTTGCTATGAGGCTAAAGAAACATATGCCCGTCTTGTGCTTCACACTGAGGTTATAGTTTCCAATTTTACTTTATAGGTACGATTAAAGGAAATGCATTACGGTTATCAAAGGGAAATGCATTAGAACGATTTTCAATATTATTTGACACAATCGTAAATTTTCTTACTTCTGAAAGTGATAAAAAATTTAGAAGATTTAATTGTATCGAAAAAGAAAAAAATTGTTTATTTGACTTGGATTTTTGGAAAATTTAATGAAGTTTCATTAGAACTTCAGAGAAAGTATGTGACGTTAATAGATTGAAAAGAATTATTCAAATATTTATCGAAAAAATTATGTTATATAAATATAACTTGGAAAAAAGAAATTATTATAACATTCCCGAATTCCACTTAATTGTTCAAACATTTAATGAAGATTAACAACTTTTTGCAACATTTATTAAGTATAGAAAAAGATTTGATTCTTCGATTCCAAGATATTCTTGAATTAGAAATTTCATCTTGGATGATTAATCCGTTTTTGTCAAAGCCAACAGAGCAAAAAGAAAATATTAAAGAGGAATTAATTACGTTAAAATTCAATTTAGAATTAAAACTATATTATAATGATTCACAATCACCTGTTATTTTTTGGCAAAATATGAAAGTGAAAGAGAGTTATACAAAATAGTGGACAGAAATAGCACAATTGCTACTCTATTTTCCGACATCATTTTGTGTGAATACGGATTTAACATTCTACATCGAATTGTAAATAAAGAACGAAACAGATTGGATGTGTCCATTTGAGGAGATATTCGTTTAAAAATAACACATATAGACCCAGATAATAAATCTTTGTTAATAAAACATCAGTCACAGGGATCCCATTGGTATTTAAATCTTTTTTTATTATAGATTTATGCTAAGATATTAACTTAACATCGAGTATATACTTTTTTTGTTTGATTTGAATATTAACAATGAATCCATTTTAGATAGTTAACAAATTCTACATAGAATTGTCTGTTCTAAATAAAAAAGCTTTGAGGGGTCGATTAAATATTAGGGGGGTCGAAAAAAAAGTCAAGGGGTCGACGAGTAAAAAAAGATTGAGAACCCCTGGTTTAGATGGTCCACTGCTTTGTTTTCTAAAGAAATATACACCAAACGAATTTCAGAACGTTAATTTAATTAATTAATTTTATAGATATTTTATTTCTCAGTTAATACAATTTGTAAATTCCAATGGTTTTTAAATATTCTTAATATTTTTTAATTCAATCTGTGAACAGGGAGGATTTATCAGACTGTGAATGAAATATTTTAAAGAAGTAAATTCATCCCAGTTAAATCAAGGAACCACGTGGGCGGGTTTCTAGATAGAAGAGGTCGAAATTTTGATTTTTTATATTATAGTTAAATTGCGATTTTGGAGATAATTCGGCGATAGGAGTCACGTATCCGTGACGGTAGGACCTATGAAAATTGAAGAGAGAGGACCTATTTTTTCACGTCTCTTCAGCCTGCCATGTATTATTGGGGGATCAATTTAGTTGTCACAAGCAGACGTTCACTTTTGCGTTCCCTCCTTGGATTAATTACCAATGACTGTTTTTGCTAGGCTTACCAAAGATTGTACGCCTGTGGCTAACAAATAATAAAATAAATAACTCTGTCAGTATTCATCTATATACGACGATTAAACATAAAATTGCCAGTTTTCTTTAATGCTGAGGACAGTATTCATCTCTATCTTAAACACAAGAGTAATGGTTGCATGTAATTGTGTTTCTTTTAACTTATAAAGTAGCTTATAATCTGGTGATAATGTCCTTGAATTCTCTTGTACTTTTTCGTCATTATTATAATTGATTTCTATAAAGTGATATTTTTTCGCTAATTTCTTATATCTTGACAGCATGGCTTTGCAATTTGTAATGAGTGATAGAAGTAAGAGAAAACTTTCTGAAGATGGATATATTTACTGTTTTTAAAAATTTAATGGCAAAGTCACATTTTGGAAATGTGAATCCTATTATAAAATTTAATGTAAAGCGGAAACATTCCCTTCCTTATTCATGAATCCAGAAGATCTTTGGAGTAACTTTCAACTCTCTGATGACGTTCGCCAGTCACACGGAGGAGGTGTTAACCACGAGTCTCCGAAAATGGAACGTCCTAAATGCTATCATAAAGAAGAGCCCCTTCACTCCTACTGCTTGGATCAGCAAAGAATATCTACAAGTTATTTCGCCAATGATTGAGATGCGCTATTCCTTCAACGAGGATGGAACGTATGAACTCTCTCAGACGGAAGTTCATGAGGTATATACAATCAGACTCCATGTCCGTCTCTGGTATGCTTTCAGAGATGGCGACGGTGAAAAATGGCCTGGCTTCATACGTATATGCAATGAGCTAGGAAACCGATTCAGAGAGAGGGTGGTTCCCTCTGCCCATATGACATTTCCGAGCTCTGCCTATACTACAGTGTCAAGCTCTCTAGATTCCGCATGAATACAGTGGACTATAGATAGGCTTGGAGCTTCATATCTACCCCCAACTGCTTCAGATTACCCTTGTTGTACTTTGTTGAAATTACTTCCACCTCATTACTATTAGAATAAAAAGGATTTTGCAACCAAAACATCTGCCCCATCTCGTTCGCAAGCAAGTCATACTTCATTTTTTTCAACTTCCACAGTCTGCAAACGCTCTCAATCTCTATGATAAGGACTCGGCCAGACTCCTTATCGTGTACCACAATGTCCGGTTTATTGTGCTTGACTAGAACCGAGGTATGGATACACTGTCTACCTTAATTTGGACCCAGGTGTTCTCTGCTACAGATTGCACTTCATAAGTCCGCAACTTTCTGGTGTGGCGAATACCATACATATTGCATAGTAGAAAATAAAGACTTCTTACTACCTCGTTATGCCTCCAAACATAATCGTGGCAGAAAATCGATCCACATCGAGTGGCTAAAAGATCAACCGACATGCTCCGTGACTTACAGCGGGGACATGTATTTGTTGATCGACCCCAAAAGATATTGCGGTCTTTGTGAACAGCGCTTCCGATAGAGGTGAGTTGTCACCGTGACTACTTAAGGTTGACATGTGGGTTGTACAATGCTCTGAAGAGGATCTTATGAAGGCTTTTTAAGTTGATCTTTTCCATAAAATATTATATTGTAATTCGATCAACGCTTTCACATTTACTACCTCACCATCATCACACGATACTTAGCAGACAAAAGAGGTCTGATAGTGCCTAGGTGGGTTGCACGTGTTTTTTCGGTCGTTATTATGGCGTGCTTCCTAGCAGACACACTTGACCAAAATTATTTCAATATGGAAGACAAAATGTTTTTAATTTTGATGAAACTGCTCTTTATATAAAAAGGACTCCACGAAAGTCGTTTGTAGGAATAAATGACGATACTTTTGGCTTTAAACAGGGAAAAGAAAGAGTCACTGTACTTCTTTGTTGCAATTCCATGAGGGAAAAACTTGAACCAATGATTGTTTGAAAATTTAAAAACCCTCGATGTCTCAAAAATTTCAATGTGAAAGATTTTGGAATTTCATATTCATCCTCTAAAATGCATGGATGACTGGAAATATTTTTATGAGCTGGTTGACTTGGATAAATGAAAAAATTTTTAATACAACCAAGAAAAGTATTAATATTGCTTGATAATGCGGGATGTCATAAAACTATTGAATGCTCAAATATTGAGTTTTTATCTTTGCAAAAATCCAACACCGTATTTGCAACCATTGGATATGGGAAATTATCAAGACCTTTAAAGATTATTACTCAAATTATATAATTCAGTATTTGTGTTTTGAGGAGGATGATGATGAATTTAAATGGTTGATAAACAAAATAAAAATGATTTAAGAATCTTAAATGGCATTTATTAAAAAATGTAGTAAAAATTGGATAGAATAAATAGTCTAGGCCAAATCACAAGTAGTTTAGAATAACTTTCGTAGATTGTGTAATGAGCACGAATATCTAATTCATTACAATAATATGGTAAAAGCTATAGTGCATATCAAGTCACAACGAGATGAACAAAGTACGAATGCAGAAAAAAAGAAGTCATGAATCTATACAAGATATAAATATTCGCCAAGAAAATGAAAGACACCGGAAGCAGTTAACAAGAAGTCAAGAAACTGAAGAAAAAAAACTTATCCGACAAGAAACAGACAGAAAAAGGAAGCAGTTGACAAGAAGTCAAGAAAATGAAGAAAGAAAACTTATCCGACAAGAAATAGACAAAAAAAGGAAAAAGTTGACAAGAAGTCAAGAAATTGAAGAAAGAAAAATTATCCGTCAAGAAACAGACAGAATAAGAACCGTTACAATGAGAAGCCAACAAAATCAAGAAGAACGTTATATAGAATATCAAGAAATTATATCACGGAGGAATACGAGGTTATATAATCCTGAATTATTGGGTAATCTAGGATTTAATTATGCTGCAGCTAATAATTTTAGATGTTTGGAGAATATCGGCACTATGTCCGATGTATGTAAATTTTGTTCGGCACTAAAATTTAAAGGGGAAACAACAGGCATGTGTTGCAGTCTCGGTCAGGTAGATTTGCCTGCCTTATTGATTCCACCAGAACCACTATTGACGCTATTAAGAAATGAATTACCAACCTCGAAGCATTTTATTGAAAATATTCTAAAGTATAATAATTGTTTTCTTATGACATCGTTTGGAACAACAGGTAATTTTAATTTATAAGGGTTATATGCCTACATATAAGGTTCTTGGTCAAGTTTATCATAGGATGGGGTCACTACTCCAAATGTAGGAGAGCAACATAGCTTTTTACAATATATTTTTTAGAAAGTTTTGAGGATCAGTCAACAAGAAGATTAGAAACAGAGCCACAATTACGTCACTCTATAACTAGCATGTTACAAAACATGTTAATTGAACATAATTCATATATTTTATCTTTTAGGAGTGTTATGCTGACTACAAAAGAAAAGGACTACAAAGTAATTATTCATGCAGATAAGGCACCTACGGGAGTTCATGAAGGACGGTACAACACACCAAGCTCTAATCAGGTTGAGGTTTTAATAGTTGGCCAAGAATATGATAAACGAGATATTATCGTTAATAATAAAGACAGTGGACTACGAAGAATTTCAGAAAACACATCGTTTCTTATGATGCTCTACAGTACCCTCTGATATTTTTAAGAGGGGAAAAAGGATATAATTTTAAGCTTATGCAGCGAAATCCATCTACAGGACAAAACACAAATAAAAAAATTAGCTGTATGGCATTTTACTCTTATAGATTCATGTTAAAAAAAGAAAAATTTAATACTATTCATCGAAACAGGCCAATTGTTTGATCAATATTTAGTTGATATGTATGCAAAGATAGAGGCAGAGAGACTTCTCTACATTCGTTTAAATCAGCGAAAACTAAGAGCAGAAGAATATATACATCTGAGAGATGCAATAATTAATGATGGTAATGTAACTGATGTAGGTCAAATGATCATATTACCCTCATCATTTACGGGAGGGCCAAGATATATGCATGAACGAACACAAGATGCAATGACTTACGTAAGAAATTACGGTACTCCAGATTTATTCATTACGATTACGTGCAATCCTAAATGGCCAGAAATTATTGATAACTTATTTATAGGTCAAAAGTACGAAAATAGACATGATATAATTGCAAGAGTTTTTAGACAGAAAATTATGAAACTGATGGATCTAATTACGAAGAGTCATATATATGGTAAGACACGATGCCATATGTACACAGTTGAATGGCAGAAAAGAGGACTTCCACATGCACACATTTTAATATGTTTAGTTGACAAAATTAGGCCTACTGAAATTGAAGACTGCATATCCGCAGAAATTAAAAATCCAGAAGAAAATCCGGAATTATATGAAACCATCAGGAAAAATATGATACATGGACAATGTGGAATTCTTAATAGGTCTTCACCATGTATGAAAGACGATAAGTGTAGTAAAGGATATCCAAAAGAATTCTTTTTTATCACTCGAACGGGAGAAAACGGGTATCCTCTTTACCGTAGGAGAAGGCCAACTGATGGGGGTATATAGTGACTATTAACGAAGGCTAGGTAAATGAAATAACAGTGGATAATAGGTGGGTAGTACCTTTTAGTCCACTGTTATGTAAAATTTTTAGTGATCATATAAATGTAGAATTCTGTAATTCAATTAAATCAATTAAATATGTCTGCAAATACATCAACAAAGGGTCAGATCAGGCAGTTTTTACTATAGAAGGAAAGGATGAGGTTACACAATACATGCATGGGAGATATATTTGAGGCAGTGAGGCTGCGTGGAAAATTTTTGGATTTTCCATACATGATAGATATCCTTTGGTAATGCATTTAAGAGTACACTTGGAAAATGGACAAAGAGTTTACTTCAATGAAAAAAACGTAAAAGACCAAATACAAAACCCAAGGAATTCTACGCTTATGGATTTCTTTGAACTTTGTACACTAAATACATTTGCAAAAACATTATTATATTGTGAAATTCCTAGATACTACACATGGGAAACTACCGGTAAGAAATTCAAACGAAGAATAAGAGGAGAACCAGTGAATGATATCCAGGAATTTTAAGTAGTGATGCATTGGGCAGAATGTACACAGTTCACCCTAATAACTCCGAATGTTATTGTGTTAGGTTACTTCTGCATACCATCCGAGGACCGAAATCTTTTACTGATTTAAAGACAGTCGATGGAGTAATCTACGCAACATATAGATAAGCCTGTTTTAAATTGGGACTTTTAGAAGATGACAAAAGCTGGGACGACGCATTGACCGAAGCTGGGATTTTCAATATGCCATCACATATTAGATATTTATTCACATTGATTTTGACATATTGTAATATATCAAATCCCCTACAGCTTTGGGAGAAGCATAAAGAAATAATGTGTAAAAATATATTAAAGAGGGACACAAAATCAGGTTTTGATGAGGACAATTTTAATGAAGAATTACTAATCATCAATAGATGACTTGAGTCAGTGATTGGGAAAAATCTTAATGAGTGCGGGTTTACCGTTAACAGTCAAAATACTACAAATAATTTGGAATATGAAAAATATAATATAGAAGAACTACATCAAATACTAAAAGAAAGGGAACCAAATTTATTGGAAGGTCAATCAAGAATCTCACTGAAATAAACAGAACGATTGAAGAAAATGATGGAAAGATATTTTTTTATAGATGCACCAGGAGGTACAGGTAAGACATATTTGTTAAATCTATTGTTAGCAAAGGCTAGATGCAATCATAAAATAGCCATAGCAGTTGCATCTACAGGTATTGCGGCTACGCTTTTAGATGGTGGTCGAACAGCGCATTTAATGTTCAAACTACTATTAAATCTAGCAAGAGATATGAACCCAGTTTGTAGCATTAAAGGAAATTCACTTATTAGGACTATTATACGTGATTGTAATCCAATAGTATGGGATGAGTGTACAATGGTAAGTAAAAGAGCATTTGAAGCAGTTGATAGAACTTTTCGCGACATAAAACACTCTGATATACCGTTTGGTGGATCGGTATTAGTATTAGCAGGTGATTTTAGACGGACACTGCCTATTATTCAAAGGGGAACACCAGCAGATGAATTAAATGCATGTCTGAAATCATCGTATTTGTGGTCTTTTGTAAAAAAGGTAAGTTTAGATGTAAATATTCGACCACAAAACAAGTCAGAATTAAATTAACCGGGTTGGAACGTATTTATAAATCTGTCGATGTAATTATGGATCAAGAATCAGTATGTGAATATCCTGTGGAATTTTTAAATTCTTTAGAACCGTCAGGGATGCCTCATCATACTTTAAAATTAAAAGTAGGAGCGCCAGTTGTTCTATTACGAAATTTAGAATCTCCAAGGTTATGTAGTGGTACAAGATTGGTAGTAAGAAATTTGATGTTTAATATTATAGAAGCAACGATATTAACGGGGCGAAATAAAGGAGAAGACGTTTATATTCTAAGAATTCCGATAATTTCAGATGATTACCATTTAGATTTAAGAGACTACAATTTCCATTGAAGTTGAGTTTCGCAATGACAATCAACAAATCACAGGGACAAACTCTTAAAGTAGTAGGTTTATATTTAGCAAGTGAATGTTTTGCACATGGACAGTTATATGTAGGTTGTTCTAGGGTAGGTGAACGAGAAAACCTATTCATATACACAAAGGACGGTCGTACAAGCAATGTTGTATATCAACAAGCATTACAATAAGATATTTGATAATTTTTACTATAACAATCAGTTTTTTTAATAAAAATAGTTTAATTCGTTAAATATAATTCACTAAGGAAAAAACTTATCTCCGCAGGAGCGAAATGGGAGTGAACTCCGAAGGTGGGAACAAAATTAATCTAAACGATTTAATTACTTCTATGGATTTGAGTTTCAACTCAATATCTTCAACAAAAAAAATCACAACTTGTAGCCTTTCTCCTATAATATGTTCCTTCTTCGTCAAAAATAAAATTTATAGCTATTTTCGTTAAACGATCTCTTTCCTGTCTTAAGATGTTTAACTCTTCCTTAATTTCCTTTATTTTTTTTCAAGGTTTGTATTATTATTATTATTTGTTAAGCCGTTAGAAATCAATAATTTTTAATGAAAAATAAATCAATAAATTAATTAATTCTATCTTATAATGATTATTAATTACGACATTTGTTGTTGTGGTGTTGACATGTCCGTTTCTAATCCTATGGGCCTTCCTGCAAAATCAAATAAAGAAGATAGTATAGTAGAAGCAGGACCGTCGTCTGTGGGGCTGGATAATGTCACAAGAACTAATATCAACATCGTTGGGAATATTGGTGCACAGACCAACTTGCATTCACTATCTGCCATTATTGAAGAGGTCCACTGTGTCTCTGAAGTTGAGTGGGTATCTCAGATTTTTCTTGCCACGAAACAAAGATTTGGAAGGATACCTAGAAGTGGCTGGAACCTCGTACTTAAAAAGTTCAATGAAAAGTACTCCAAGAGTTCCAGTCTATGTCAACTAAAAAAGATGCTGAAACCTGAAAATCGGAATAACAATGTAAAAGGAGGCGAATGTTTCAAAGTGCGAAAGGATACTAATGTGGAAATTTCCACCTTCAGAAATTGCCTTGAGGAACTAAAAGTACAAATTGAGAAAATTAAGTCAATTCCGAGGGATACTCAAAAACCAACACCCAAAATTCAGAGAAAGTATGTCAGAGTTAATGTTTTGTTGGGACTAAATTCTGCAATATATTATATTACGAAAGATAATCCGCCTCAAGATATCAATCAAATTACTGATATTCTATATGCTGCACAGTGTGCTTATATGACTTTAACTGCGAAGGTTAAACCGCAAAGTACGTGGTTGGAGAAGACTGAAAAGAAAATCTCAAAGCTGATGGCAGAACTAGAACTTGTCAATCGCTTTTCCAGACAAGCTCTCCCTGTGTATGAAAAACAAAAGGTTATGGATGTTCTTTGTGCCTATGGATACAAAAGGGCCAAAAAGGGGAGGTTGCCAGGATTGAGGCTCTAATATGTGACCTTGTAGAATTAAGAAGCAAATAGCTGTACATCATTCGAGGAAGGAGTTTCGCAAGGACAACTGTTGTTTTGAATTAAATCGAAGAAGATTTTATCGGAACCTATCAGCAAGCAATGAAGTAACGTTAAATGGTTTCGATGATGATGATTGTATGTCGTTTTGGGAAAAAGTGTGGTCTAAAAGAAAAGAGATGCACGTGCCATATGACAGTGTGGGTAAAGTAAATACTGGTATTGAAGAGATGTTGCCAGAGTTCACAAATGAGTTTATCCTGGATGTTATTAAATGGCTTCCCGATTGGAAGGCGTGTGGATGCGATGGCTCATATAAACTTCTTTATTAAGAAAATGGAATCTTTACATGGCTTTTTATGTAATGAGATCAACCGAATTATTAATGGTGAATATATGTCTGAAAGTTGGTTTTATACTGGAATAACCTATTTAATTCCTAAAAAGGATGATTGTGACTCCTAAAGACTTACGTCCTATAACGTGTATGCCAACTTTATATAAACTTATTACCAAATGTGTTAATTCCAAACTCTCAGATTTTGTGGATTCGTTTGGTCTATTATCTGACAATCAGCTGGGAACGAGGAAACATTGTCAGGGTGCTAAGGAACAGGCCCTTATTAATCAATGCTTAAATAAGGAGTATGGAAACGCCCTTTCTTTGTAAAGACCATAGTCAAGAAGTGGACTGTAAATCTCCACTTAGATGGAAGAAGAATTGGTTCTGTAAAACTGGGACGTGGAATTCTGCAAGGAGATTCATTATCCCCTCAACTATTTGTTATGGTAATGGAACCCTTGAGCAGGACCCTTAACTTTATGTTCCCAAGACTCCAAATTAATCAGGAGGATTCTAATACACTGACTTATTCTACAAATCATTTGTTATTCATTAATGACTAAAGATATTTGGGCGAAAAGAAGATACTGTTATTAGAATGATGAAAGTTGTTCGCGATTTCTTTTATGTTGCCGGCTTGGAATGAATTCGGAAAAGTCACTGTCTAATGTTAAATCGTTATCATGTTGTGAGAATCTGGAAGGAGTCAGTGGATATCGATATTTGGGTGTTTTTGAAGATGAGGGAAGTAATGTTCTTAAAAGCAAAGTTATGGAGTCCATACTTGAAAATGTTAAGAAGAGAATAACCATGCTTTCAAAAACAAAGTTAAATTCTGTGAACTTATTTCGCGCAATAAATGAATACGCAATGTCCCTATATAACTATTATATAGGATTAATTAATATTGAACCATACGAATTTGATATATTGACCAACAAATACGCCAACTGCTTACGTCACTCAAGTTGCACCTCAAACCTGCAAATAAAGAGAGGCTGTATTTGGACAGGAAGACTTTTGGAAGAGGACTTTCCTCGATTTCATTAAAGAGCGAATTAATACTTTTCCAGTTTTTTAAAAGTTTGGAAAAACAGTCGACTGTGTGTTTGCGAAGGTCGGGGATTCTGCGAGTAATAAAAACAAAAAAATGGCACTTGGCTACAATCGCAGGATTTCTTGCCTCTAAATATGCAATTGCCGACAGGGAAAGCATGGATATTAAGTCCCTCAAGGACACTCAGAAAAAATATTTACTAAATAAAATTTATTGCAGAACACTACACTCAATTATGTTCAAATGTATTGATGAAACAAATGTCGACCTATATACTTCCTCAGAATGGTTATCCAAAGGAAATAACGGCCACGGAGCGAAGCATTGTACTGTCTTTTGCAAGATAGGAATTTGTTTTTTGCACACACGGGGTCATTATGCAACCATTGTAAAAAAAGCAAGAAAACTGTTGATCATTTGGCCACTCAGTGTGGAAAAATGCTAAATAGTGATTATCTCCGAAGACATAATGAAGTGGTAAAGTGCATCCATCTTCATCTTTGTCGAATTTATGGAATCAAAAGAAGCAGGAAATTGAAAGGACATTCGGTTCAGTCAATATTGACGAATCAAAATGTCGAAATTAGAGTTGACTCGTCGATTTTGACAGAAACAAAAGTCCAATACAATAAACCTGATATTTTCGTGTATGACAAAATAAAGAAGGAAGTAACGTTAATTGAAGTGGGGATTACCTCACAAGACCGACTAAAGCAAGTTGAAGTTGAGAAACTTCACAAATATGACTTGCTAGCAAATGAACTTTCGCTGCTCTATGAATGCCAAGTGAAGATTATTCCAGTGGTTTTGACATGGGATGGAGTTGTCTCAAGATGCTTCAAGAATCATATGGATAAATTATCTATTGAAGAATCAACGAGGACTTACATCCAATCGGTTGTACTGAAGAGAACGCTCGAAAGTATGCTCATTGAACATAAGCATGGCCAAAAATGCTCTAAGATAGGTAAAATCATCTAAACAATACTACATCGATCAACATCTTAATGGACAAAGACATCAAACAGAACTAGACAAAGACATCAACCACTTAAGTTTTTCTTTCTGATGAAAGAGAAGAAAACTGGATATCTTTTTGGTTAAAAGCATTTTTAAATGATGATATTCCACTTCAAAAAAATAAGGAATAGTTATATAAAAACCGAATCATCGGAGCCGTTGGTCCAATGACGGCTGAGTTCTTGCGAGAACTTGGAGGATTGCTTGGCCAGAAAGAAGGGATTAACGAGAAGGGTTATGGCTAAGACAAAAAATTGAAATAGCCATACTCCGAGGGAACTCGTTCTCTATCCACGCAACAGGCTTCCTCAACTGACATTTGTTAAAAAATTATTTTGTAGAAAAATATATAAAAAAACTATTCCTTAAATTAAATTATCATGTACCGTCTATTACAGCACTACAAAAATATTCATAAACTTAATGATCTTCATATAATAGTTCAACGAAAGATTTTCTTCATTGATCGTGGGTAGTCTTGTATTTAAAGAAATTTTGTAGTAAATTCAAGTTCATTTTCCAGCACAAGAACCAGTCTTCCAAAAAAAGTATCTAATGAGTCGTATCCATCAATTTTAAATGGTTTCTCTTTAATTTAGTTTCGTTTATAATTAGAACATCGCATCTGGATCGTGCTGGCTAGAGCAACCAGCAACTGAGGCCCGTTTTAATCAGGGTTATCCTGACTACTTCTGTTTTTTTGTTGGCTGCCCTCTCTTTTTAAGAGCGCCACCAAATCTAGTAAAAATTTAGAATCCTTTTTTTTCTAGTCATATCTTTAATGCTTCTCTCCAACTTGTCAAGAATCTAGTTGGAAGCTACTACTTCTTCATTTTCAGACAAGATGTCTGAGTGAGTCTCGATAGTCTGTGTAGCAACTCCAAAAGTCACTTTTCTAACACGTGCTTCCACCTGGTCACTCTCATCAAGAATGCTTGTCTATGTTGAAGCTTCTACTGTTTCTTTTTTAAAAGGTTTCTTATTATATGTCGTATTCCAGCCAGTCTGCCCATACATTCTAAACTCTGACTTTAATTTCTTATTCGTTCCAATTTTGGAAAAACTTCACTTTCTCCATTATGGGTATTTTCTTGTTTTAGAGAAAATTTTCCATTCGATTCTTTCTTTTTTGGTCAATTTTGTTTTTCTTCGCTATGTTAGCTTCAACAGCCTTGGGGCATCCTCCATAATTTGCAAAGTGGCAGGATGAAACCACAATTCACACACGACTTATTATTGTTTGCAACCGGACACTGCAATCTTCTATGTGTCCCAGAACAAACAAGGCATCGTTCAACATTTTTGCAAAAACGATAGTCTGATGCCCTGTTTTTCAAATCTTTCAACCGTAAATTTTTCCCCAATATCGTTCCAAGGTATTCTTCCAAATAATTGNAAAAAAACCAGAAGTAGTCAGGATAACCCTGATTAAAACGGGCCTCAGTGCTGGTTGCTCTAGCCAGCACGATCCAGATGGATGTTCTAATTATAAACGAAACTAAATTAAAGAGAAGACCATTTAAAATTGATGGATACGACTCATTAGATACTTTTTTTGGAAGACTGGTTCTTGTGCTGGAAAATGAACTTGAATTTACTACAAAATTTCTTTAAATACAAGACTACCCACGATCAATGAAGAAAATCTTTGTGAACTATTATATGAAGATCATTAAGTTTATGAATATTTTTTTGTAGTGCTGTAATAGACGGTACATGATAATTTAATTTAAGGAATAGTTTTTTTATATATTTTTTTTACAAAATAATTTTTTTAACAAATGTCAGTTGAGGAAGCCTGTTGCGTGGATAGAGAACGAGTTCCCTCGGAGTATGGCTATTTCAATTTTTTGTCTTAGCCATAACCCTTCTCGTTAATCCCTTTTCTTTCTGGCAAGCAATCCTCCAAGTTCTCGCAAGAACTCAGCCGTCATTGGACCAACGGCTCCGATGATTCGGTTTTTATATAACTATTCCTTATTTTTTGAAGTGGAATATCATCATTTAAAAATGCTTTAACCAAAAAGATATCCAGTTTTCTTCTTTTTCATCAGAAAGAAAAACTTAAGTGGTTTGATGTCTTTGTCTAGTTCTGTTTGATGTCTTTGTCCATTAAGATGTTGATCGATGTAGTATTGTTTAGATGATTTTACTATCTTAGAGCATTTTTGGCAAAATAAATCTCCTTTAGGTGTTATTGCGATATATACAGTAAACTCTCTCAAATATGCCACTCTTAAATTATGTTAGCTATGTTAGCTAAAAAAGATGCTGAAACCTGAAAATCGGAATAACAATGTAAAAGGAGGCGAATGTTTCAAAGTGCAAAAGGATACTAATGTGGAAATTTCCACCTTCAGAAATTGCCTTGAGGAACTAAAAGTACAAATTGAGAAATTTAGTCAATTCCGAGGGATACTCAAAAACCAACACCCAAAATTCAGAGAAAGTATGTCAGAGTTAATGTTTTGACGGGACTAAATTCTGCAATATATGACTGTTTTTGCTAGGCTTACCAAAGATTGTACGCCTGTGACTAACAAATAATAAAATAAATAACTCTGTCAGTATTCATCTATATACGACGATTAAACATAAATAGCCAGTTTTCTTTAGTGCTGAGGACAGTATTCATCTCTATCTTAAACACAAGAGTAATGGTTGCATGTAATTGTGTTTCTTTTAACTGATAAAGTAGCTTATAATCTGGTGATAATGTCTTTGAATTCTTTTGTACTTTATAGTCATTATCATAATTGATTACTATAAAGTGATATTTTTCGCTAATTTCTTATATCTTGACAGCATGGCTTTGCAATTTGTAATAAGTGATAGAAATAAGAGAAAAATTTCAGAAAATGTATACATTTACTGTTTTTAAAAATTTAATGGCGAAGTCACATTTTGGAAATATGAATCCTACTATAAAATTTAATGTAAAGCGAGAGTACATACCGTCAAATTAATCTACAAAATTACATTTTAATGATAATATAAAAAATCAAAATTTCGACCTCTTCTTTCAAGAACCCACGTGGTCGCTTGAATTAAGCGGCGATGAATTTACCAGCGAAAAAATTTCCGGCGATGAATTTACCTAGAACTATCCAGCCCGTCGCCGCTGCTTCCAGGGAATGCACGAATAGCACATTTAATATCATCAGGAGTGTCAATAGTTGTGGACATCTTTTTGAATTTTCGTGTCACGTAGATCAGCTGGTGCTAACCTTGTCGCTGCTGGAGAGTGTACGTAGGGCTCCCCGAATGTCCCCGACCATGATCTTCTTGATTATTTCTCTGCGAAGATCCCTTTTCTTGGTTCTGGATAAAGAGGGTGAGTCAACAGCAGTTGAAATGCTTTAGGTATTTGAAATCATTTCAATTAAAACCAAATAGTTTGACCTGATTTCAGTTAAACTTGAAAACAAAGTGGGAATTTTAACTGATTCTTTGAACTAAAATATTTAAAAATAACAACATTTTTGATTAAAACTCCATCTTTCGCAAATTCATAGACAATGTAATAATTTCTGGAAGATTCTGGGAGTAATATTTTGCGGCTATTAACCAGCTTCCGCATTTTGTGAAAACTTCTTAAGATGCATTTCCTATTTGTGAGAACATTTTCCAGTGTCTATTGTTATTCACCGTGGCAGGAGTTAAAGAAGAAATCAGGTTATCAACATCTGTGAAGTAGGATTATATTCTTAGTGTAATAAATGTGAAACAAAAGTGACGTGGAAAAGATTTAAATATAAAAAATTTTCATTGATGTTTCAGATAAAATTAGATTTATTCCTACCACTTTTCAAATACAGTACGACCCCGCCCCAATAAATCCCCGGCCTTGGGGCATCCTCTGTTTTGGATGCGATTTTTTTAATAAATATTATTTTCATTGATTTTTACTTTTTTTACATTTTTTGACCAATAGGAACCTTAAATTTAAAATAGAAAACCACGCTCATCTGGGCACTTTTTCAATCGATAATATTAAATTTATTATTTCATTTTTATATTTATTTAATTAATTTTAAAATATTGTTAGGCATGGCTACGAAGCTTAGTCGCCACCTGAAACAGAAGATTTCCAATTCTTTAATGAAAGTAAAAAATATTTTTATCAATTATACAATATTGGAAAAAGAACTGTCTCAAGAATTATAAAAGAAATCGGAAATGTGGTATCGAAAAGAACAAATTTGCACTGATGAACTCTCATCTAAGAAATTCAAATCAGATCATTCTATTCGAATTGATCGATAAGTATTCGAAGTCTTTCAAAAGTTGAGAGAGGATGGTATTTCAGTATCAGGATATCTCCTCAAAACTATTGCAAAAAAATAGCAGCTAATCTTAACTTTAATGATTTCAAAGGATCAAATGGATGGTTGGATAGATGTAAAATGCGCTATGAATTATTGTTTAAAGTAATTTTGGGTGAAAAGAACTTATGTGACAGAAATAAAATCCAAAAATTTTTTAACGATTACAACAATTTATTTGATAAATACAAAAAAAATATTTTTAACTTCGACGAAACTTCTCATTTTGTTAAAAAAATTCATGAAAATCATGTGTCTCTTTGAATAATGATTGTTTAAGTAAAACGAAATCAAAGAACGAGTTTCAATTCTTTTATACTGCAGTCTTTAAGGTGAGAAATTAACCCTTTTGTTATCGGAAATTTATATCTCCAAAAAGCTTAAAAATTTCTAAATTGCAATGGTTTTTAAATATTCTAAATATTTTTTAATCCAATCTGTGAACAGTCACGATTTATCAGACTGTGAAATTATTATTACAACGTTCTTTATGAAATGATTTCTTGAAGATGTTAAAGAATACTATTCGACCCTATTGACTATTAATATGTGGCAAATAATTGCATTTGTAGGAGAATTGAGTAACAACATCAACTATTGTTAATTGTTGGATAAACGATAAAAATAGCTTAAAAAATTAAATAGAATACATAATATATCCCAAATCACAAATAGTATAGAAAACCTTTCGTAGATAGTGTAATAATCATGATTAATTCATTATAATAATTTGGATAAAACTATAGTGCATATCAATTACTGTAGAATAACTTTATTGATCATATAATGATTTTGAATCTCAATGGACTAAATTTTTATGGAAAGAACCTAAATTGCATAACAATTCACAAGTAGTTTTGAATAACTTTTTTAAATTGTGTAATTATCTTGAATCTCTAATTAACTACATTTATACGGAAAGAACATATATTGCATTCACATGTTGTTTAGAATAACTTACTTAATGAAATAATCAAGAATCTCAAATGGCATCCAGTAATATATGTAGAATCTATAATACATACCAAAACCAATTCTCTATAATGTAGAATGATGCTATACCATGAAATGTTCAAATACTCAAATGGCATCAAAAAATTGGATAGAATACATTATTTATGCCAAATCGCAAATAGTTTAGAATACCTTTAGTTGAACACCATGAAATGTTCAAATAATCACATAGCTTAAAAAATGGATAGAATACATTATCTATGCCAAATCGCAAATAGTTTAAATACCTTTCGTAGATAGTGTAATGATCATGATCATCTAATTCATTACAATAATATGGATAAAACTATAGTCCATATCAAGAACTGTAGAATAACTTTATTGATCATGTAATGATCTTGATTCTCTAATCGAATACATTTTTATGGAATGAACTTAGATTGCATAACAATTCACAAGAACTTTTGAATAACTTTCTTAGATAGTGTAATTCTCTTGAATCTATAATTAACTACATTTATATGGAAAGAACATATATTGCATTCACAAGTTGTTTAATATAATAATAAAGCCTTTTCACGAGAGCCATAGTATTTTATAGCTCCGCATAGGCAGGACACACACTTTATTTAAGTAAAAAACAGTTAATTTTAACTAATCGTAGAACCAAGGAATAATCTTCACTTCTTTTTTTTCTTTTTCTTGTGTGAGTGTCCTTTCTAGACAAATCCAGTTCCGCAGTGAGTATTCACTGATGACGGCGTCACTCGTCAAACCATTTCTACATCGTAGATGCGTGGAACCTTCCACCAGGTGAACAGCAGCGAGATTCGAACCCGCAGCCTAAGCCACTTAAGCCCGACACCTAACCACTAAGCCACCAGAATAACTTATTATTTAATGAAATGATCAAGAATCTCAAGTGGCATTCAGTAATATATGTAGAATCTGTAATACATACCAAAACCAATTCTCTAGAATGTAGAATGATGTTATACCATGAAATGTTCAAATAATCAAATAGCTTAAAAAAAATGAATAGAATACGGTTCCCATTCAAAATGGCCTCCGATAAATTTTTTCAGGTTTTGGATAAGTTCAACAATAGACATCACGAGATATTTTACCAAGGTCCTCGACATCTTTAGGTAAAAAAGTCATCTTTTTTAAATCTTATAAAAATTGATTTTAAGGTCCTATGGCTAAGTGGAACATTTACTAAGGTCCTCGACATCTTTAGCTAAAAAAATCATCTTTTTTAATATTTTTATAAAAGTTTAAAATGAAATATTTATTTTCAATAGAAAAAAAGGAAAATGATTATAAATGTTACTAGAACAAAAATTCTACTAAATTGAATATATATTCTGTCGGATCCATATTAAATAATATTTGTTCATCAACAAATCTCAATGTATTCTCAGATAAAGCGATATATTTTGTTTTTCTAAGAATTTTTTCTTCATTTTGTAATCTTAAGAATTTAATCATTATGCCTTCTTCTTTTATCAATTTCTTTACAAAATTTCTTGGCGTCTTGTTTAGTGTCCCAAATGTACTTCTAAAAACGTTGTGCCAGCCTTCAATTTAGTTATTTGTCCGAGGTAAGTCCTCATATAATTATCCAGATTATTCCAATAATTAATTGGAAATCTTGGAATTAATGCATTTTCTTGATTTCCGATATAATTGATCGAAAAATATTGATATAATGGATTTAGAATCTCAGGAAAATCTGATCTCGACACTATCCAATCAAAAGTGTTCTTTACAGTATGTGTAGGAATAAAGGAGAGCCGTTTCAACAGTTTTACAAATCTATCGTTAATTATAAATCACATTTAACCTATTTATATCTTCATTATTTATGTCGTTGAAAATTCCTAATTCCAATATTTTTTATTAATATTTTGTCCTAGATGGAACATGCAGCAATTTATCCGTGCGTTTGGAAATGATTTTTGAAAAGAGTTTATTGCTCCTTTTTCAAAATCTGAGACAATAACTCTTGGTTCTAAATCCGGAATAAGACGTTTAATTATTTGAAGCATTGTGTCATATTCATTTTCAGTTTTTGATGTTAAAAGACAGAATATTATTGGAATTACATGGTGATTAATTATTACCGATATTGTGAATAATTGCTTCCAAGGAAGAGGGCAGACAGAAAAAGTCCCATCAATAGACCATATTTTATGATTTTTTAATGGTGTCGTCATTTCAGAATTAAAAAAAATAACCATATTTGTCTCAACATCTGAAAAGTTAATCATTAATATACCAATATTTTGGCGAAAACTGTGTCCAAACTGATAGAATCTATGCCCTCGTAAGGTATACATTAAATTCTCCTCAATATTAAGAACTGAATCATCACTTTCGTGTGGGATACTTTTTCTTGTTCTATTAATCAGTTGTTCCAGAAAAGAATGAGTCCCTGTAAAAGCAATAGTAGTCAAATTTTGTCCAAGCAGAGAATTATTAATTATCTGTCTATGACTCATATCACATAAGAGTGATTTCTGCTTTATGTCCTCCCGTATTAAGGCTCTCTTGACAAATTCACTCCTTGGAAGATGATTATGTTGCTTCAGACTTCAAACTTCATCACAGGATTAAATGGTTTTTACAGATCCAGGACAATTACGACCTGAGCACCTCGAATATGTGTTATGTCCCTTCCTGTATATTAAATGATACAGATTTCCATCATGTTCTAAACTTCTATTTCACATTTAATTAACGAGAAACGGCATGCAATAGTGAATCAATTAATTAATTAAATTATTCAAAAGTTTTATTATAATAAAAGAAATTAAAAGAGACAATAACATATTAAATTTAGTTTTAATAAAAATAATTTTTATTCCGAAGTCAATTAGTATCTTAAAATCATGAGGGTTTGGAGGACTTCGGACTTTAGTAAAATGTTTCTTAGATTGTGTAATTATCTTGAATCTCTAATTGACTTCATTTGTATTGAAAGAACATATAGTGCATTTCACGAGTATTTTTGAATAACTTATTACTTAATGAAATGATCAAGAATCTCAAATGGCATCCAGTAATATATGTAAAACCAAAACCCATTTTCTAGAATGTAGAATGTCTGTACACCATGAAATGTTCAAATACTCAAATGGCATCAAAAAATTGGATAGAATACATTATCTATGCCAAATCGCAAATAGTTTAGAATACCTTTCGTGGATAGTATAATGATCATGATTATCTAATTCATTACAATAATATGGATACACTATAGTGCATATCAAGTACTGTAGAATAACTTTATTGATCATGTAATGTTCTTGATTCTCTAATCGACTACATTTTTATGGATTAAACTTAGATTGCATAACAATTCACAAAAGTTTGAATGAATCTCTAATCGAGTACATTTATATGGACAGAACCTAGATTGCATTACAATTAACAAGAAGTTTTAAATATCTTTCTTAGAGAGTGTAATTATCTTGAATCTCTAATTGACTTATTTGTATTGAAAGAACATATAGTGCATAACATTTCACGAGTTTTTTTGAATAACTTATTACTTAATAAAGTGATCACGAATCTCAAATCGCATCCCAGTAATATATGTAAAACCAAAACCAATTTTCTAGAATGTAGAATGTCTGTACACCATGAAATGTTCAAATACTCAAATGAAATAAAAAAATTGGATAGAATACATTATCTATGCCAATGGCAAATAGGATAAAATACCTTTCGTAGATAGTGTAATGATCATGATTATCTAATTCATTACAATAATATGGATACAATATAGTGCATATCATGTACTGTAGAATAACTTTATAGATCATGTAATGATCTTGATTCTCTAATCGACTACATTTTTATGGATTAAACTTAGATTACATAACAATTCCCAAGAAGTTTTAAATAACTTTCATAGTGTATTTATATTGAATCTAAAATTAACTAGATTTATATGGAAAGAACATATATTGCATTCACAAGTTTTTTTGAATAACTAATTAATTAATGAAGTGATCAAGAATCTCAAATGGCATCCAGTTATATTTGGAGAAACTGGATTAACTAAAACCAATTTTTTAGAATGTAGAATGATGCTGTACTTCCATGAAATGTTCAAATACTCAAATGGCATCAAAAAATTGGATAGAATACATTATCTATGCCAAATCGCAAATAGATAAGAATACCTTTCTTAGATAGTGTAATGATCTGTAGATCCCGAATCGCGAATGGACTACAATTAGATAAATAATAGCTCTAATTAAGACTAATTCGCAAATTGTGTCTGATAATGTTGGTACTTCTTCAGTCAATCCCGAATCTCAAATTTGACTAATTGCATAAAGTGAGACAAATTTGGAAATTGTTTCCGATTATTTTGGTACTTCTTTACTCAATCCCGAATGCAGATAATCAATCTCAAATGTATACAGTTAATATTTTAAAAACTCTAATCTGACATTTATTAAATAACGTTGGTATTTCTTCTGTAGATCCCGAATCGCGAATGGACTACAATTAGATAAATAATAGCTCTAATTAAGACTAATTCGCAAATTGTGTCTGATAATGTTGGTACTCCTTAAGTCAATCCCGAATCTCAAATTTGACTAATTGCATAAAGTGAGACAAATTTGGAAATTGTTCCGATTATTTTGGTACTTCTTTACTCAATCCCGAATGCAGATAATCAATCTCAAATGTATACAGTTAATATTTTAAAAACTCTAATCTGACATTTATTAAATAACGTTGGTACTTCTGTAGATCCCGAATCGCGAATGGACTACAATTAGATATATAATAGCTCTAATTAAGACTAATTCGCAAATTGTGTCTGATAATGTTGGTACTTCTTCAGTCAATCCCGAATCTCAAATTTGACTAATTGCATAAAGTGAGACAAATTTGGAAATTGTTCCGATTATTTTGGTACTTCTTTACTCAATCCCGAATGCAGATAATCAATCTCAAATGTATACAGTTAATATTTTAAAAACTCTAATCTGACATTTATTAAATAACGTTGGTACTTACTTCTGTAGATCCCGAATCGCGAATGGACTACAATTAGATATATAATAGCTCAAATAAAGACTAATTCGCAAATTGTGTCTGATAATGTTGGTACTTATTCAGTCAATCCCGAATCTCAAATTTGACTAATTGCATAAAGTGAGACAAATTTGGAAATTGTGTCTGATTAAGTTGGTACTTCTTTACTCAATCCCGAATGCAGATAATCAATCTCAAACGTATACAGTTAATATTTTAAAAACTCTAATCTGACATTTATTAAATAACGTTGGTATTTCTTCTGTAGATCCCGAATCGCGAATGGACTACATTAGATATATAATAGCTCAAATAAAGACTAATTCGCAAATTGTGTCTGATAATGTTGGTACTTCTTCAGTCAATCCCGAATCTCAAATTTGACTAATTGCATAAAGTGAGACAAATTTGGAAATTGTTTCTCGATTATGTTGGTACTTCTTTACTCAATCCCGAATGCAGATAATCAATCTCAAATGTATACAGTTAATATTTTAAAAACTATAATCTGACATTTATTAAATAACGTTGGTACTTCTTCTGTAGATCCCGAATCGCGAATGGACTACACTTAGATAAATAATAGCTCTAATTAAGACTAATTCGCAAATTGTGTCTGATAATGTTGGTACTCCTTCAGTCAATCCCGAATCTCAAATTTGACTAATTGCATAAAGTGAGACAAATTTGGAAATTGTGTCCGATTATGTTGGTACTTCTTTACTCAATCCCGAATGCAGATAATCAATCTCAAATGTATACAGTTAATATTTTAAAAACTATAATCTGACATTTATTAAATAACGTTGGTACTTCTTCTGTAGATCCCGAATCGCGAATGGACTACATTAGATATAATAGCTCTAATTAAGACTAATTCGCAAATTGTGTCATGAATGTTGGTACTTCTTCAGTCAATCCCGAATCTCAAATTTGACTAATTGCATAAAGTGAGACAAATTTGGAAATTGTTCCGATTATTTTGGTACTTCTTTACTCAATCCCGAATGCAGATAATCAATCTCAAATGTATACAGTTAATATTTTAAAAACTCTAATCTGACATTTATTAAATAACGTTGGTACTTCTTCTATAGATCCCGAATCGCGAATGGACTACAACTTAGATAATAATAGCTCTAATTAAGACTAATTCGCAAATTGTGTCTAAGAATGTTGGTACTTCTTCAGTCAATCCCGAATCTCAAATTTGACTAATTGCATAAAGTGAGACAAATTTGGAAATTGTTCCGATTATGTTGGTACTTCTTTACTCAATCCCGAATGCAGATAATCAATCTCAAACGTATACAGTTAATATTTTAAAAACTCTAATCTATGACATTTATTAAATAACGTTGGTACTACTTCTGTAGATCCCGAATCGCGAATGGACTACAATTAGATATATAATAGCTCTAATAAAGACTAATTCGCAAAATGTGTCTGAGAATGTTGGTACTCCTTCAGTCAATCCCGAATCTCAAATTTGACTAACTGCTCAAATTGACACCATTTTTCAAATTGTGTCCTATGTTGGTACTTCTTTACTCAATCCCGAATGCAGATTATCAATCTCAAATGTATACAGTTAATATTTAAAAACTCTAATCTATGACATTTATTAAATAACGTTGGTATTTCTTCTGTAGATCCCGAATCGCGAATGGACTACACTTAGATATATAATAGCTCTAATTAAGACTAATTCGCAAATTGTGTCTGATAATGTTGGTACTCTTCAGTCAATCCCGAATCTCAAATTTGACTAACTGTCAAATTGACACCATTTTTTCAAATTGTGTCCTATGTTGGTACTTCTTTACTCAATCCCGAATGCAGATAATCAATCTCAAATGTATACAGTTAATATTTTAAAAACTCTATCTATGACATTTATTAAATAACGTTGGTACTTACTTCTGTAGATCCCGAATCGCGAATGGACTACAATTAGATATATAATAGCTCTAATTAAGAACTCAAATCTATGACATTTATTAAATAACGTTGGTATTACTTCTGTAGATCCCGAATCGCGAATGGACTACAATTAGATATATAATAGCTCTAATTAAGAACTCAAATCTATGACATTTATTAAATAACGTTGGTATTACTTCTGTAGATCCCGAATCGCGAATGGACTACAATTAGATAAATAATAGCTCTAATTAAGACTAATTCGCAAATTGTGTCTGATAATGTTGGTACTCTTCAGTCAATCCCGAATCTCAAATTTGACTAATTGCATAAAGTGAGACAAATTTGGAAATTGTTCCGATTATTTGGTACTTCTTTACTCAATCCGAATGCAGATAATCAATCTCAAATGTATACAGTTAATATTTTAAAAACTCTAATCTGACATTTATTAAATAACGTTGGTACTTCTTCTGTAGATCCCGAATCGCGAATGGACTACACTTAGATAAATAATAGCTCTAATTAAGACTAATTCGCAAATTGTGTCTGATAATGTTGGTACTCCTTCAGTCATCCCGAATCTCAAATTTGACTAACTGATCAAATTGACACCATTTTTTCAAATTGTGTCCTATGTTGGTACTTCTTTACTCAATCCCGAATGCAGATATCAATCTCAAATGTATACAGTTAATATTTTAAAAACTCTAATCTGACATTTATTAAATAACGTTGGTACTTCTGTAGATCCCGAATCGCGAATGGACTACAATTAGATATATAATAGCTCTAATTAAGACTAATTCGCAAATTGTGTCTGATAATGTTGGTACTTCTTCAGTCATTCTCGAATCTCAAATTTGACTAATGCATAAAGTGAGACAAATTTGGAAATTGTGTCCGATTATGTTGGTACTTCTTTACTCAACCCCGAATGCAGATAATCAATCTCAAATGTATACAGTTAATATTTTAAAAACTCTAATCTGACATTTATTAAATAACGTTGGTACTTCTTCTGTAGATCCCGAATCGCGAATGGACTACAATTAGATATATAATAGCTCTAATTAAGACTAATTCGCAAATTGTGTCTGATAAATTGACACCATTTTCAAATTGTGTTCTATGTTGGTACTTCTTTACTCAATCCGAATGCAGATAATCAATCTCAAATGTATACAGTTAATATTTTAAAAACTCTAATCTGACATTTATTAAATAACGTTGGTACTTCTTCTGTAGATCCCGAATCGCGAATGGACTACAATTAGATATATAATAGCTCTAATTAAGACTAATTCGCAAATTGTGTCTGATAATGTTGGTACTTCTTCAGTCAATCTCGAATCTCAAATTTGACTAACTGATCAAATTGACACATTTTTAAATTGTGTCCTATGTTGGTACTTCTTTACTCAATGCCGAATGCAGATATCAATCTCAAATGTATACAGTTAATATTTAAAACTCTAATCTGACATTTATTAAATAACGTTGGTACTACTTCTGTAGATCCCGAATCGCGAATGGACTACAATTAGATATATAATAGCTCTAATTAAGAACTCAAATCTATCACATTTATTAAATAACGTTGGTACTACTTCTGTAGATCCCGAATCGCGAATGGACTACAATTAGATATATAATAGCTCTAATTAAGAACTCAAATCTATCACATTTATTAAATAACGTTTGTACTTTCTGTAGATCCCGAATCGCGAATGGACTACAATTAGATATAATAATAGCTCTAATTAAGACTAATTCGCAAATTGTGTCTGATAATGTTGGTACTCCTTCAGTCAATCCCGAATCTCAAATTTGACTAAATTGCATAAATGAGACAAATTTGGAAATTGTGTCCGATTATTTGGTACTTCTTTACTCAATCCCGAATGCAGATAATCAATCTCAAATGTATACAGTTTAATATTTTAAAAACTCTAATCTGACATATTTATTAAATAACGTTGGTACTACTTCTGTAGATCCCGAATCGCGAATGGACTACAATTAGATATAATAGCTCTAATTAAGACTAAATCTAGACATTTATTAAATGTTGCTACTAATTCTGTAGATCCGAATCGCGAATGGAACTACAATTAGATTAATAATAGCTCTACATTAAGACTAATTCGCAAATTGTGTCTGATAATGTTGGTACTTCTTCAGTCAATCTCGAATCTCAAATTTGACTAATTGCATAAAGTGAGACAAATTTGGAAATTGTTCCGATTATTTGGTACTTCTTTACTCAATCCCGAATGCAGATAATCAATCTCAAATGTATACAGTTAATATTTTAAAAACTCTAATCTGACATTTATTAAATAACGTTGGTACTTCTTCTGTAGATCCCGAATCGCGAATGGACTACACTTAGATATATAATAGCTCTAATTAAGACTAATTCGCAAATTGTGTCTGAGAATGTTGGTACTCCTTCAGTCAATCCCGAATCTCAAATTTGACTAACTGATCAAATTGACACCATTTTCAAATTGTGTCCTATGTTGGTACTTCTTTACTCAATCCCGAATGCAGATATCAATCTCAAATGTATACAGTTAATATTTTAAAAACTCTAATCATGACATTTATTAAATAACGTTGGTACTTACTTCTGTAGATCCCGAATCGCGAAAGGACTACACTTAGATAAATAATAGCTCTAATTAAGACTAATTCGCAAATTGTGTCTGATAATGTTGGTACTCCTTCAGTCAATCCCGAATCTCAAATTTGACTAACTGCTCAAATTGACACCATTTTTTCAAATTGTGTCCTTATGTTGGTACTTCTTTACTCAATCCCGAATGCAGATTAATCAATCTCAAATTTATACAGTTAATATTTTAAAAAACTCTAATCTGACATTTATTAAATAACGTTGGTACTTACTTCTGTAGATCCCGAATCGCGAAAGGACTACACTTAGATAAATAATAGCTCTAATTAAGACTAATTCGCAAATTGTGTCTGAGAATGTTGGTACTCCTTCAGTCAATCCCGAATCTCAAATTTGACTAACTGATCAAATTGACACCATTTTTTCAAATTGTGTCCTATGTTGGTACTTCTTTACTCAATCCCGAATGCAGATAATCAATCTCAAATGTATACAGTTAATATTTTAAAAACTCTAATCTATGACATTTATTAAATAACGTTGGTATTACTTCTGTAGATCCCTAATCGCGAAAGGACTACAATTAGATATAATAGCTCTAATTAAGACTAATTCGCAAATTGTGTCTGAGAATGTTGGTACTCTTCAGTCAATCCCGAATCTCAAATTTGACTAACTGCTCAAATTGACACCATTTTTCAAATTGTGTCCTATGTTGGTACTTCTTTACTCAATCCCGAATGCAGATTATCAATCTCAAATGTATACAGTTAATATTTTAAAAACTCTAATCTATGACATTTATTAAATAACGTTGGTATTACTTCTGTAGATCCCGAATCGCGAATGGACTACAATTAGATATATAATAGCTCTAATTAAGAACTTCAAATCTATACATTTTTAAAAACGTTGGTACTTCTTCTGTAATCCCGAATCGCCGAATGGACTACAATTAAATATATAATAGTTAAATTAAAAATCTAATCTATGACATTTATTAAATAACGTTGGTACTACTTCTGTTTTTCCCGAATCGCGAATGGACTACAATTAGATATATAATAGCTCTAATTAAGACTAATTCGCAAATTGTGTCTGAGAATGTTGGTACTCCTTCAGTCAATCCCGAATCTCAAATTTGACTAATTGCATAAAGTGAGACAAATTTGGAAATTGTATCCGATTATTTGGTACTTCTTTACTCAATCCCGAATGCAGATAATCAATCTCAAATGTATACAGTTAATATTTTAAAAACTCTAATCTGACATTTATTAAATAACGTTGGTACTACTTCTGTAGATCCCGAATCGCGAATGGACTACAATTAGATATAATAGCTCTAATTAAGACTAATTCGCAAATTGTGTCTGATAATGTTGGTACTTCTTCAGTCATCCGAATCTCAAATTTGACTAATGATAAATGACGATTTTTTCAAATTGTGTCCTATGTTGGTACTTCTTTACTCAATCCCGAATGCAGATAATCATCTCAAATGTATACAGTTAATATTTTAAAAACTCTAATCTATGACATTTATTAAATAACGTTGGTACTACTTCTGTAGATCTTGAATCGCGAATGGACTACAATTAGATAAATAATAGCTCTAATTAAAACTAATTCGCAAATTGTGTCTGATAATGTTGGTACTTCTTCAGTCATTCTTTACTCAATCCGAATGCAAATAATCAATCTCAAATGTATACAGTTAATATTTTAAAAACTCTAATCTATGACATTTATTAAATAACGTTGGTACTACTTCTGTAGATCCCGAATCGCGAATGGACTACAATTAGATATATAATAGCTCTAATTAAGACTAATTCGCAAATTGTGTCTGAGAATGTTGGTACTCCTTCAGTCAATCCCGAATCTCAAATTTGACTAACTGCTCAAATTGACACATTTTTCAAATTGTGTCCTATGTTGGTACTTCTTTACTCAATCCCGAATGCAGATTATCAATCTCAAATGTATACAGTTAATATTTTAAAAACTCTAATCTATGACATTTATTAAATAACGTTGGTATTACTTCTGTAGATCCGAATCGCGAATGGACTACAATTAGATATATAATAGCTCTAATTAAGACTAATTCGCAAATTGTGTCTGAAATGTTGGTACTTCTTCAGTCATTCTCGAATCTCAATTTGACTAACTGTTCAAATTGACACCATTTTTCAAATTGTTCCTATGTTGGTACTTCTTTACTCAATCCCGAATGCAGATTATCAATCTCAAATGTATACAGTTAATATTTTAAAAATCTATATCTATGACATTTATTAAATAACGTTGGTATTCTTCTGTAGATCCCGAATCGCGAATGGACTACAATTAGATATATAATAGCTCTAATTAAGAACTCAAATCTATCACATTTATTAAATAACGTTGGTACTACTTCTGTAGATCCCGAATCGCGAATGGACTACAATTAGATATATAATAGCTCTAATTAAGAACTCAAATCTATCACATTTATTAAATAACGTTTGTACTACTTCTGTAGATCCCGAATCGCGAATGGACTACAATTAGATATATAATAGCTCTAATTAAGACTAATTCGCAAATTGTGTCTGATAATGTTGGTACTTCTTCAGTCAATCCCGAATCTCAAATTTGACTAATGCATAAAGTGACACCATTTGGAAATTGTGTCCGATATGTTGGTACTTCTTTACTCAATCCCGAATGCAGATTATCAATCTCAAATGTATACAGTTAATATTTTAAAAACTCAAATCTATGACATTTATTAAATAACGTTGGTACTACTTCTGTAGATCCCGAATCGCGAATGGACTACAATTAGATATATAATAGCTCTAATTAAGACTAATTCGCAAATTGTGTCTGATAATGTTGGTACTTCTTCAGTCAATTCTCGAATCTCAAATTTGACTAACTGATCAAATTGACACCATTTTTCAAATTGTGTCCTATGTTGGTACTTCTTTACTCAATCCCGAATGCAGATAATCAATCTCAAATGTATACAGTTAATATTTTAAAAACTCTAATCTATGACATTTATTAAATAACGTTGGTACTTACTTCTGTAGATCCCGAATCGCGAATGGACTACACTTAGATATATAATAGCTCTAATTAAGACTAATTCGCAAATTGTGTCTGATAATGTTGGTACTTCTTCAGTCAATCCCGAATCTCAAATTTGACTAATGCATTAAAGTGAGACAAATTTGGAAATTGTGTCCAATGTTGGTACATCTTTACTCAATCCCGAATGCAGATAATCAATCTCAAATGAATACAGTTAATATTTTAAAAACTCTAATCTGACATTTATTAAATAACGTTGGTACTTACTTCTGTAGATTCCGAATCGCGAATGGACTACAATTAGATATATAATAACTCTAATTAGGACTAATTCACAAATTGTGTCTAATAATGTTGGTACTCTTCAGTCAATCCCGAATCTCAAATGTGACTAACTGCTCTAATTAACACATTTTTCAAATTGTGTTCTATGTTGGTACTTCTTTACTCAATCCGAATGGAGATAATCAATCTCAAATGTATACAGTTAATATTTTAAAAACTCTAATCTATGACATTTATTAAATAACGTTGGTACTACTTCTGTAGATCTTGAATCGCAAATGGACTTCACTTAGATATATAAAAGCTCTAATTAAAACTAATTCGCAAATTGTGTCTGATAATGTTGGTACTTCTTCAGTCAATCCGAATCTCAAATTTGACTAACTGTCAAATTGACGCCATTTTTTCAAATTGTGTCCAATGTTGGTACTTCTTTACTCAATCCCGAATGCAGATAATCAATCTCAAATGTATACAGTTAATATTTTAAAAACTCTAATCTATGACATTTATTAAATAACGTTGGTACTACTTCTGTAGATCTTGAATCGCGAATGGACTACAATTAGATATATAATAGCTCTAATTAAAACTAATCGCATTTATTAAATAACGTGGTACTTTCTGTAGATCCCGAATCGCGAATGGAATACACTTAGATTAATAATAGCTTAATTAAGACTAATTCGCAATTGTGTCTGATAATGTGGTACTTCTTTAGTCAATCCGAATCTCAAATTTGACTAATGCATAAAGTGAGACAAATTTGGAAATTGTATCCGATTATTTTGGTACTTCTTTACTCAATCCGAATGCAGATAATCAATCTCAAATGTATACAGTTAATATTTTAAAAACTCTAATCTGACATTTATTAAATAACGTTGGTACTTCTTCTGTAGATCCCGAATCGCGAATGGACTACAATTAGATATATAATAGCTCTAATTAAGACTAATTCGCAATTGTGTCTGAGAATGTTGGTACTCCTTCAGTCAATCCCGAATCTCAAATTTGACTAACTGATCAAATTGACACCATTTTTTCAAATTGTGTCCTATGTTGGTACTTCTTTACTCAATCCGAATGCAGATTATCAATCTCAAATGTATACAGTTAATATTTTAAAAACTCTAATCTATGACATTTATTAAATAACGTTGGTATTACTTCTGTAGATCCCGAATCGCGAATGGACTACAATTAGATATATAATAGCTCTAATTAAGACTAATTCGCAAATTGTATCTGAAATGTTGGTACTCCTTCAGTCAATCCCGAATCTCTAATTTGACTAACTGTCAAATTGACACCATTTTTTCAAATTGTGTCCTATGTTGGTACTTCTTTACTCAATCCCGAATGCAGATTATCAATCTCAAATGTATACAGTTAATATTTTAAAAACTCTAATCTATGACATTTATTAAATAACGTTGGTATTACTTCTGTAGATCCCGAATCGCGAATGGACTACAATTAGATATATAATAGCTCTAATTAAGAACTCAAATCTATGACATTTATTAAATAACGTTGGTATTACTTCTGTAGATCATGAATCGCGAATGGACTACAATAAAGATATATAATAGCTCTAATTAAGAACTCAAATCTATGACATTATTAAATAACGTTGGTACTACTTCTGTAGATCCCGAATCGCGAATGGACTACACTTAGATTAATAATAGCTCTAATTAAGACTAATTCGCAAATTGTGTCTGAGAATGTTGGTACTCCTTCAGTCAATCCCGAATCTCAAATTTGACTAATTGCATAAAGTGAGACAAATTTGGAAATTGTATCCGATTATTTGGTACTTCTTTACTCAATCCCGAATGCAGATTATCAATCTCAAATGTATACAGTTAATATTTTAAAAATCTAATCTATGACATTTATTAAATAACGTTGGTACTACATCTGTTGTTCCCGAATCGCGAATGGACTACAATTAGATATATAATAGCTCTAATTAAGACTAATTCGCAAATTGTGTCTGAAATGTTGGTACTCCTTCAGTCAATCCCGAATCTCAAATTTGACTAACTGTTCAAATTGACACCATTTTTTCAAATTGTGTCCTATGTTGGTACTTCTTTACTCAATCCCGAATGCAGATTATCAATCTCAAATGTATACAGTTAATATTTTAAAAACTCTAATCTATGACATTTATTAAATAACGTTGGTATTACTTCTGTAGATCCCGAATCGCGAATGGACTACAATTAGATATATAATAGCTCTAATTAAGAACTCAAATCTATGACATTTATTAAATAACGTTGGTACTACTTCTGTAGATCCCGAATCGCGAATGGACTACAATTAGATATATAATAGCTCTAATTAAGAACTCAAATCTATGACATTTAAAAACGTTGGTACTACTTCTGTAGATCCCGAATCGCGAATGGACTACACTTAGATTAATAATAGCTCTAATTAAGACTAATTCGCAAATTGTGTCTGATAATGTTGGTACTTCTTCAGTCAATCCCGAATCTCAAATTTGACTAATTGCATAAAGTGAGACAAATTTGGAAATTGTTTCCGATTATTTTGGTACTTCTTTACTCAATCCCGAATGCAGATAATCATCTCAAATGTATACAGTTAATATTTTAAAAACTCTAATCTGACATTTATTAAATAACGTTGGTACTACTTCTGTAGATCCCGAATCGCGAATGGACTACAATTAGATATATAATAGCTCTAATTAAGACTAATTCGCAAATTGTGTCTGATAATGTTGGTACTTCTTCAGTCATTCTCGAATCTCAAATTTGACTAATGCATAAAGTGAGACAAATTTGGAAATTGTGTCCGATTATGTTGGTACTTCTTTACTCAACCCCGAATGCAGATAATCAATATAAAAGTAATAGCTCAAATTATCACCAATTCTCAAATTTAGACGGATAATGTTGGTACTTCTTCAGTCAATCCCGAATCTCAAATTTGACTAACTGATCAAATTGACACCATTTTTTCAAATTGTGTCCTATGTTGGTACTTCTTTACTCAATCCCGAATGCAGATAATCAATCTCAAATGTATACAGTTAATATTTTAAAAACTCTAATCTATGACATTTATTAAATAACGTTGGTATTACTTCTGTAGATCCCGAATCGCGAATGGACTACAATTAGATAAATAATAGCTCTAATTAAGACTAATTCGCAAATTGTGTCTGAGAATGTTGGTACTCCTTCAGTCAATCCCGAATCTCAAATTTGACTAACTGATCAAATTGACACCATTTTTTCAAATTGTGTCCTATGTTGGTACTTCTTTACTCAATCCCGAATGCAGATAATCAATCTCAAATGTATACAGTTAATATTTAAAAACTCTAAACTATGACATTTATTAAATAACGTAGGTACTACTTCTGTATATCCCGAATCGCGAATGGACTACAATTAGATATATAATAGCTCTAATTAAGACTAATTCGCAATTTGTGTCTGAAATGTTGGTACTTCTTCAGTCATTCCCGAATCTCAAATTTGACTAATTGCATAAAGTGAGACAAATTTGGATATTGTATCGATTATTTGGTACTTCTTTACTCAATCCCGAATGCAGATAATCAATCTCAAATGTATACAGTTAATATTTTAAAAACTCTAATCTGACATTTATTAAATAACGTTGGTACTACTTCTGTAGATCCCGAATCGCGAATGGACTACAATTAGATATATAATAGCTCTAATTAAGAACTCAAATCTATGACATTTATTTAAATAACGTTGGTATTACTTCTGTAGATCCCGAATCGCGAATGGACTACAATTAGATATATAATAGCTCTAATTAAGAACTCAAATCTATGACATTTATTAAATAACGTTGGTACTACTTCTGTAGATCCCGAATCGCGAATGGACTACAATTAGATATATAATAGCTCTAATTAAGACTAATTCGCAAATTGTTGTCTGATAATGTTGGTACTTCTTCAGTCATTCCCGAATCTCAAATTTGACTAATTGCATAAAGTGAGACAAATTTGGAAATTGTATCCGATTATTTTGGTACTTCTTCTCAATCCCGAATGCAGATAATCAATCTCAAATGTATACAGTTAATATTTTAAAAACTCTAATCTGACATTTATTAAATAACGTTGGTACTACTTCTGTAGATCCCGAATCGCGAATGGACTACAATTAGATATATAATAGCTCTAATTAAGACTAATTCGCAAATTGTGTCTGATAATGTTGGTACTTCTTCAGTCATTCTCGAATCTCAAATTTGACTAACTGATCAAAATTGACACCATTTTTTTCAAATTGTGTCCTATGTTGGTACTTCTTTACTCAATCCCGAATGCAGATAATCAATCTCAAATGTATACAGTTAATATTTTAAAAACTCTAATCTATGACATTTATTAAATAACGTTGGTATTACTTCTGTAGATCCCGAATCGCGAATGGACTACAATTAGATAAATAATAGCTCTAATTAAGAACTCAAATCTATGACATTTATTAAATAACGTTGGTACTACTTCTGTAGATCCCGAATCGCGAATGGACTACAATTAGATATATAATAGCTCTAATTAAGACTAATTCGCAAATTGTGTCTGATAATGTTGGTACTTCTTCAGTCAATCCCGAATCTCAAATTTGACTAATTGCATAAAGTGAGACAAATTTGGAAATTGTTTCCGATTATTTTGGTACTTCTTTACTCAATGCTCGAATGCAGATAATCAATCTCAAATGTATACAGTTAATATTTTAAAAACTCTAATCTGACATTTATCAAATAACGTTGGTACTACTTCTGTAGATCCCGAATCGCGAATGGACTACAATTAGATATATAATAGCTCTAATTAAGACTAATTCGCAAATTGTGTCTGATAATGTTGGTACTCTTCAGTCATTCTCGAATCTCAAATTTGACTAACTGATCAAATTGACACCATTTTTTCAAATTGTGTCCTATGTTGGTACTTCTTTACTCAATCCGAATGCAGATTATCAATCTCAAATGTATACAGTTAATATTTTAAAAACTCAATCTAATGACATTTATTAAATAACGTTGGTATTACTTCTGTAGATCCCGAATCGCGAATGGACTACAATTAGATATATAATAGCTCTAATTAAGAACTCTAATCTATGACATTTATTAAATAACGTTGGTATTACTTCTGTAGATCCCGAATCGCGAATGGACTACAATTAGATATATAATAGCTCTAATTAAGAAACTCAAATCTATGACATTTATTAAATAACGTAGGTATTACTTCTGTTTTTCCCGAATCGCGACTGGACTACAATTAGATAAATAATAGCTCTAATTAAGACTAATTCGCAAATTGTGTCTGATAATGTTGGTACTTCTTCAGTCAATCCCGAATCTCAAATTTGACTAATTGCATAAAGTGAGACAAATTTGGAAATTGTATCCGAACATTTTGGTACTTCTTTACTCAATCCCGAATGCAGATTATCAATCTCAAATGTATACAGTTAATATTTTAAAAACTCTAATCTGACATTTATTAAATAACGTTGGTACTACTTCTGTAGATCCCGAATCGCGAATGGACTACAATTAGATATATAATAGCTCTAATTAAGACTAATTCGCAAAATTGTGTCTGAGAATGTTGGTACTCTTCAGTCAATCCCGAATCTCAAATTTGACTAATGCATAATGACAACAAATTTGGAAATTGTTTCCTATTATTTGGTACTTCTTTACTCAATCCGAATGCAGATAATCAATCTCAAATGTATACAGTTAATTTTTTAAAAACTCTAATCTGACATTTATTAAATAACGTTGGTACTACTTCTGTAGATCCCGAATCGCGAATGGACTACAATTAGATATATAATAGCTCTAATTAAGACTAATTCGCAAATTGTGTCTGAGAATGTTGGTACTCCTTCAGTCAATCCCGAATCTCAAATTTGACTAACTGATCAAATTGACACCATTTTTTCAAATTGTGTCCTATGTTGGGTACTTCTTTACTCAATCCGAATGCAGATAATCAATCTCAAATGTATACAGTTAATATTTTAAAAACTCTAATCTGACATTTATTAAATAACGTTGGTACTTCTTCTGTAGATCCCGAATCGCGAATGGACTACAATTAGATATATAATAGCTCTAATTAAGACTAATTCGCAAATTGTGTCTGATAATGTTGGTACTTCTTCAGTCAATCTCGAATCTCAAAATTTGACTAATGCATAAAGTGAGACAAATTTGGAAATTGTATCCGATTATTTTGGTACTTCTTTACTCAATCCCGAATGCAGATAATCAATATAAAAGTAATAGCTCAAATTATCACCAATTCTCAAATTTAGACGGACTAATGTTGGTACTTCTTCAGTCATTCTCGAATCTCAAATTTGACTAACTGATCAATTGACACCATTTTTTCAAATTGTGTCCTATTTTGGTACTTCTTTACTCAATCCGCGAATGCAGATTATCAATCTCAAATGTATACAGTTAATATTTTAAAAACTCAAATCTTTGACATTTATTAAATAACGTTGGTATTACTTCTGTAGATCCCGAATCGCGAATGGACTACATTAGATATATAATAGCTCTAATTAAGAACTCAAATCTATGACATTTATTAATAACGTTGGTATTACTTCTGTAGATCCGATCGCGAATGGACCTACAATTAGATATATAATAGCTCTAATTAAGAACTCAAATTATGACATTTATTAAATAACGTTGGTACTACTTCTGTAAGATCCCGAATCGCGAAATGGACTACAGTTAGATTAATAATAGCTCTAATTAAGACTAATTCGCAAATTGTGTCTGATAATGTTGGTACTTCTTCAGTCAATCCCGAATCTCAAATTTGACTAATTGCATAAAGTGAGACAAATTTGGAAATTGTGTCCGATTATGTTGGTACTTCTTTACTCAATCCCGAATGCAGATAATCAATCTCAAATGTATACAGTTAATATTTTAAAAACTCTAATCTGACATTTATTTAAATAACGTTGGTACTTCTTCTGTAGATCCCGAATCGCGAATGGACTACAATTAGATAAATAATAGCTCTAATTAAGACTAATTCGCAAATTGTGTCTGATAATGTTGGTACTTCTTCAGTCATTCTCGAATCTCAAATTTGACTAATGCATAAAGTGAGACAAATTTGGAAATTGTGTCCGATTATGTTGGTACTTCTTTACTCAACCCCGAATGCAGATATCAATATAAAAGTAATAGCTCAAATTATCACCAATTCTCAAATTTAGACGGATAATGTGGTACTCTTCAGTCATTCTCGAATCTCAAATTTGACTAACTGATCAAATTGACACCATTTTTTCAAATTGTGTCCTATGTTGGTACTTCTTTACTCAATCCGAATGCAGATTATCAATCTCAAATGTATACAGTTAATATTTTAAAAACTCTAATCTATGACATTTATTAAATAACGTTGGTATTACTTCTGTAGATCCCGAATCGCGAATGGACTACAATTAGATATATAATAGCTCTAATTAAGACTAATTCGCAAATTGTGTCTGAGAATGTTGGTACTCCTTCAGTCAATCCCGAATCTCAAATTTGACTAACTGCTCAAATTGACACCATTTTTTCAAATTGTGTCCTATGTTGGTACTTCTTTACTCAATCCGAATGCAGATTATCAATCTCAAATGTATACAGTTAATATTTTAAAACTCTAATCTATGACATTTATTAAATAACGTTGGTATTACTTCTGTAGATCCCGAATCGCGAATGGACTACAATTAGATATATAATAGCTCTAATTAAGACTAATTCGCAAATTGTGTCTGAGAATGTTGGTACTCTTCAGTCAATCCCGAATCTCAAATTTGACTAACTGCTCAAATTGACACCATTTTTTCAAATTGTGTCCTATGTTGGTACTTCTTTACTCAATCCCGAATGCAGATTATCAATCTCAAATATATACAGTTAATATTTAAAAACTCTAATCTATGACATTTATTAAATAACGTTGGTACTACTTCTGTAGATCCCGAATCGCGAATGGACTACAATTAGATATATAATAGCTCCTAATAAGACTAATTCGCAAATTGTGTCTGAAATGTTGGTACTCCTTCAGTCAATCCCGAATCTCAAATTTGACTAACTGTCAAATTGACAACAATTTTTTCAAATTGTGTCCTATGTTGGTACTTCTTTACTCAATCCCGAATGCAGATAATCAATCTCAAATGTATACAGTTAATATTTTAAAAACTCTAATCTGACATTTATTAAATAACGTTGGTATTTCTTCTGTAGATCCCGAATCGCGAATGGACTACACTTAGATATATAATAGCTCTAATTAAGACTAATTCGCAAATTGTGTCTGATAATGTTGGTACTCCTTCAGTCATCCCGAATCTCAAATTTGACTAATGCATAAAGTGACAAATTTAAAATTGTGTCCGATTATGTTGGTACTTCTTTACTCAACCCCGAATGCAGATAATCAATATAAAAGTAATAGCTCAAATTATCACCAATTCTCAAATTTAGACGGATAATGTTGGTACTTCTTCAGTCAATCCCGAATCTCATATTTCTCTATCTGCTCAAATTGACACCATTTTTTTCAAATTGTGTCCTATTTTGCCCTTTTTCAGTCTATCCCGAATCGCAGATTTAACAATTATATTTAATAGCTCAAGTTTTTTTGGTGAGGTGACGTGCCTAGTTTCTTAATTAGATCTCAATTGATAATATTGTCTAAAAAGCAATGGATACAAAGGGATGCTATGATTATCTACGACCTGGTCGAGGAAAATTCTCTGTGACGATCTGGAGAGATACGACCTATCTATTGGGTGCCTAGAAGAGACGAAAGTAATTTGTAGCATTGATGAGAACTATGGCGAATATCGAATTATATGTCAGCCGAGCGACTCAAAACATTATGGACTTAGATTTGCCATCCACTCAAAGTTGACAAGTGCACTCCACTGTTTATGGAGTGTGAATGACAGGATCTGTGTTATACAAATCCGGCTAAACGACTTCCCCCTTCGAAGAGCTTTCTGACAATTTTAAATGTTTATGCGCCACACTGCGGGAGAGTAGTGAAAGATCCGACAGAACTAGACGACTTCTATTCAACACTGTTACGGACGTACAACGAATATGAGTCGTCATCACTAATACTCATTGCATTTGGGTTGAAGAATAACCCGGATGATGTTTTCTTGGGAGAACATGGACGTGGAATAAGAAATTTACCCGGGACAATACTTGGTCACTTTTGTATGGCAAACAACCTTTTCCTATGCAATACTGCATTTACGCATCCTGCCTGCCACAAAACTACGTGGATGGGGAAGCGAAGGAACTCAGAGGAAAGCTGGTCCAATATACAACCAAATAGATTATGTCATATGCCGGGCTAAAGACAAACACCTTCTAGTAAACGCACGTTCATATGAAGGCTCGACGACTGTCAGCGACCACAAGATGGTTATTGCGACCTTCACCATGAAAAAACATGCCATCAAATACATGAATGCAAAAATCACGAATTAGAAAAATCAGAGGAGACTACGCGTCTGAAAGGCTGATTCCCAACCGGAGACAACTGAGATATGTCAACAATACATTCAGACTCATTGCAGGACGTATTAGTGGATACACGTTAGAAGACGCCTGGAAACGCACAAAAAAGTCCATCAGCGAAGATGCTGAAGCATGACTTGGTAAAAAGGAGAATAGTAAAATGGACCTGAAGGCTATTCATCCAGATGTTCCCTGAGTATGAAGTCTAAAAGAAATAAATGTGATAAAATCAAATGCCACTGAAACTAATACGATAAAAGTCCTTCAAGGCGAAAGGCAACGTGTCAGAAAAAAATAAGGGGTCTGAACAAGAAGCTTTTCATAGAATTAATATCTTCCTGTATAGAAGAAGTAAACAAAGTGAAAGACATCGCACAGGTGAACGTCGATCCCCGTTTGCTGCGGCGAACAAACCGAAGTCGAATAACCATAAAAGACGAGAACGGTAAGCTGATACTGAACACTAATGAACAAACTAAAGCCATCGCGGCTCATTTTGAGAAGCTTTTCAACATCAAAAACATAGAAATCCACCCATTTGATGGAAGGTCCCTGGAGATACCAATCACGTCCGAGGAAATCAAAACGGCCTGCCGAAAACTCAAGAATAACAGAAGCCCCGGACCAGATGCGATAAACCCAGAATTACTGAAATACGGCCTTGACCTTTTTTAAAAAATCGCTACACTACTAAATGAAATGTTTTCAACTAACTCAACTAATCCCTATACAAAAAACCAACAAAAACAGAGGACCGTTCGAAAATTCGCGACCCATCAAACTACTAAATTCATTACGCAAAGTCTTGGCAAACATTGTGCTCGAACGAATAAAAGAATCTGCTTACAAATACCTACCAGATAGTCAAAGTGGTTTTCGAGAAGGGAGATCCACAGCTGATGCGGTCTAGAGTCACAGATGGAGGTGTTCAACATATCAAAGATACCGTAACGCCACCAATATTCTGTGAATTGACCTATCAAGAGCTTTTATACGGTTAACAGGAACAAATTAATGGGGTAGTGAGCGGCTTTCTTGATGAATAAAGTCTAAGGATTACCCGAATTCTACTTTCTAACACTAAGTTCCTTGCGAGAGTCGGAAAGACCTATTTAAAAAATTTGAAACAAACACGGGCACTCCACAAAGAGACTCTCATTCTCCTCTACTATTCACAATTTATTTGGAAGCCGCTATGAGGGAACTTAGACCGTTATACCAAGGAAAGACGGAAGAAGTAATCTACGCGGACGATGTAGACCTAATTTCTGAAGACAAAGAGGGAATAGTTTCTTATTGTGAACAGAGAGAAAACAGAACTCACAGAGATAAGAAAGATGAGTAACGTCCTAGAAGAGAATTGGCGACAAGTAAAGAAACTCGGTTCACTTTTGGGAGATAGCGAAGATATTTTACGTAGGAAAACTCTAGCCAATGCTACGTTATATAGACTAAAGAATTCTATGGCTCAATCAAAGAGGTATCTCACGAAAATGAGAATCCTATTATAGACGCATTCAAAAACCCGTACTTTTATATAACGCTGGAACTTGGGCGACTCATCTGCGGATATGGAAAAACTAGACTAGTTCCACAGAACTCAGCTGAGAAAAATAACAGGAACTACTTGGCCAACTAGAATATCTAAATGCTTTATATAAGAGATGCAGACTAGACCTATCAGCTTAGAAGTACTGGAATCCCGATGGAAGCTTTCGGACACGTGCTGAGATGGAATTAACATCCCCACCGAACATATCTATGGAAACATACTATGTTAGCCAAGAAGGCCGCTATCGTGGAAGACCAAGAACAACACTGCCAATAGTCTTACAAAAAGACCTGGTCAATATCAAAAGAAATCTTAAAAATGCCGACGACCTGGACATGAGAGCCTTGGCTAGGAACATAATAATGGTATTCACCACAACAGAAAGTTGCAGACTCAAAAGGTGCAATCTGTAGTAGAGAACACCAGGGTCCAAGTCACTGGTATCCTTAAAAGTAATAGCTTAAATTAACACAAATTCGCAAATTCTGTCCGATTAACCTCGGTGCTAGTCAAGCACAATAAACCGGCATTATGGTCTTGGCAAGCCCTTATCATAGAATTTGGCATTACGTTCAAATGCTTTTTGCAGACTGTGGAAGTGGAAAAAAGAAGTATGTTTTTCTTGCAAATGAGATGGGGCAGATACTTGGTTCCAAGGTTCTCGTTATTCTAATACTAATGAAATGGAAGGAATTGCAAAAAAGACAACAAAGGTTATTTAAAACAGTTAAGGGTAGATAGGAAGCTCCAGGCTTATCTACATCAACTGTTTATAAAAGTCGGAATAAATAAAAAAATGAGTTTGGTTGCTAGTTGCGTATTCTGCAGTAGTTTTTGTATAATTTTGACATCATCCGTTGTTAGGAAGCTTGTGAGTACTTCAAGAAGTTTGCCTCTATGAACCGAGTCAAACGCTTTTGACATATCTATTCCGAGAACATCTATGCACTTTTTATTTTTTTGGCAAAGAGGACTTGACCATCTGTGTGTCCAAATGACATCGGCAGTGGATCTGCCTGACCGGAACCCACTTTGTCCTAGTGACAGAAAATACTCCACCTTGTCTTTGATTCTTTCCAAAGTAATAATTGACAAAATTTTTCGCAGTGTAGTTAGTAGGATGATTGGTCTTAGGTTGGAAAGGGGCCCTTTGGGTTTTCCCGGTTTTTGCAGTGGAATTAACCAACCCTTGCCAATGTCTAACGTAGTGTTTTCTTCAAATATTTTGTTGAGTATATTGGTAATGATTGTTACCAACTTCACTGGGCATACTTTATAAGTTCCTACTATTACATCTGGTCCTGCCGATCTGTCATTTTTCAATTTTTTAATTGCATCCAGTGTTTCTTGTGTGTTTATTGGGATGTCCAAACCATGCTTGACTTGTGCACCAAATTTATAGCCTATTTCGTTGTCCCAGTTGAGCATATGATAGTAATAAGCAGATATAGTAGCTGCTTTGTCCTTTTCATCGATAATTATTCTGCCAAGGATGTCATTGATTATTATGGGGCACTCTTTTTCTTATTAATTAATTGAATATCTTTTAACATTTTACTCCATCTTTATATTTTTCAATGTCTTCAATTTGTTTTTCTATTTCTTTAGCCGTTAGGGATTTCTGAATTTGCTTGATTTTTAATAATGTTCAGTTTCGTTGTTGCCGAAGTTCCTTGGCCTTTTCTGGAGACCTTGAGTTTTCTATCTTCAATCTCAAGGCTTTCTGGTTTTCTGATAGGACGCAAATATCATGATTGTAAAATTTACGGGGTTTTGTAATACTTCCCAACACATCACATGCTGTACCTTTTATCGACTTTGTGACTTTGTCCCAAATAATATGAACAGGTTTAGTTTCGTCGACATCATTAAGTTCAAGATTTAGTTGATACGCATATTTCTGTTGAGTTGACTTGTCATGTAATAATTGGATATCATATTGCTCCTGCTTTTTATTGGAAGGTGTTTTCATTTGGTTATGGACTTTGTATAGTCCAATGCGAGTAACCACAATTTTATGATCACTATATGTCTCTAATCCTCCATATGACCTGGAGTCTACGAGGAGATGTTTGTGACCTCGTCTGCATAGTATGTAGTCAATTTGATTATATATTTTTATGTAATTTCCTTGCAAATCCTTCCTAGTTCCAGTCCTTTTCGTCTTGTGTCTCGCTGGGTGACGGAATGCCGTATTGCACAAAAACAGATCCAAGGAAGTGCAAAAGTGGATTAATGCCATTCCGGGCGTGTTTCGCCGATTTCTTCCATGAGATCCGATACAAGTTTCTCCAGATCTGGCTTTTCCTGCTTTGGCATTCCAGTCCCCGGCAATTAAGCAAAAATATGAAGAATTGAGAGTGTTGTAAACCCTTATGAAGGCGGAGTAGAATTCGTCTAGTTCTTCTGGATTGGCAGATGCCCCTAATTCCAGTCGGGGCGTATATGTTTGATGATTGTCACTGTAGAGTTTGGTTTGCTTCCCCACCGGATTTGCAGTACCGCAATCCTGTCTGTAACGACCACATCCGAGATATACGACTATACAATGTGATGAATAGCAAATCCAAGTCCATAGTGACGACACGTTGTTGGAAGGGTAATCAAATGATAATTTCCCACCCGCATGCATGTGTCGTCAGTTATTTTTGTTTCCTGTAGGCAGCATACTGATACCTTATAGTGATCCAAATCACGTGACAGCTGAAGCTTCTTGTATGTTGGATTGAGTCCTCTTACATTCAGGGTACCCACAGAAAAAGGGCAGTTAGATATTAGACGTGAGAAAAACATATGTGCTATAGAGGGACGTCACCACCTCAACCAAAAATATATTAATTTATTTATTTGGGGTTAATAAAATAAATTAAATATTCTGGCATCCGTTTTTTCTGGAAAACCCTTAGAAAGATTCACTCAGTACACACGTCTCCATTAATCTGTCATACTACTTGTCTCTAACAGAAAACGTATGATATCCTTCCGAGACCAAGCTAGCTTACTGATATGTCAATATGCAAACATTAGCCTTCTTCCTACCCAAAGGCCTTTTTTGTAAGAGACCAAATGCTCAAAAGTCAGTGGACTGGTTCACTATTTGACAATCCTTAATTAAGCAATTTGTCGTTACTCTCGAAACTCATATACAAGAGGTCCAACGGTCTTGTCGTACATTACCTGAAAAATCACGGTCCGAAAAATTTTTTTGCTTTAACCAATTCTGATTCCCCTTCTTAACGTTCTATTTCCTTCTTGCCAGTTATTTACAAAATTGCGGAACGAATTTTACTGTATTTTATCAAACCGAGCGAACAATTGTTGCTCAATTGACAAGGTCTTGACAGAACAAGAAATATTTTGAGAATGAAGATCCTCAACACAGAGAACTGGATTAGATAGAAATCTGGCTACTTTCATTTTTTTCTGATCCTCTTAACATTCCATTATCATGTACACATACTCATGCTGTAGATCTTACCTAATAGAGTTCCGTGGTTCGGTTCTTTCTCTGACCTTATTCAATTTACTTTTATCAAGCTTGGCGGCTAACTAGAATAGACTATCCTTTCATATCCTGATGACACTGATTGCTTCATGCCATCAAGATGTTGCCATCGCATCTTTGAATTTTCAAAAACACCTTGATTCCCACAAAGTTTAACAGAGAAACTCATTAATTCAATGAAAAAACGCGTTTGTACGTATATTCGGCACATGGTGGACACACAAAATGTTGAAAATTCAAATGTACGATTTTCATTGATCAGTAAAAATAAAAAAATTCCTGTTTGTTCCGCAATTAGGAATTTAATGATAGCAAAAAACTCATTGAAGCTCTATATATAAAATAAAGTCGGAATAAATAAAAAAATGAAACTATTTCCCTTAAATAATTGAGAAATTAAGTGTACAATATACTATGCTAAGCACTGTACAATTAGCCTCTTCTCCGAGATTTTACTCGATATGGGAGACAGTAGTACGTCATCATACATTACATATTGTATTTAGTTACCTAGCAGACAGGAAATCAACTATCAGTATATTGAACAACAGAGAATTCAAAATATACGTTTTCCATTAGGTCGGCGATCTCTTAAATGTACTTTCTGTCGAAAATGATTATTGATAATAGTGATAGAAATTTGAAACTCGCAATAAGTACCATAAGTTAATTTATATGTTTTGGTTTTTATTTGCGATATTATTAAATAAATAAAAAAACACCAAAATACTCAAAAATTATAACTCAGGAAAAACTCTTATACTTATACACATCAATTAAGTCAGGGTGCCTCTCCATATATCCCCTACCTACCAATTCATCAATCACCTCCTTTAAATCGTTGCTCTATCATCACATCTCCATCAACCTCCATGGAGAACTTAAGCCTCTCAACAACCCTCTCCTTCAGTTCATTCATCGTCGCAGTCCTCATTTCCTTCAAAACGCTCATCATGGCACCTCCCACAATCTCCTGTCGGTTCTTAACCGTCATTTCCGTGGATTTCACAACTTCTCGAGTAACCTGCGAATCCAATGGGGGCAGTATATAGACAAGGGGACACTCACAGAGTGGATTAAAGAGGTACCCGTCGTCCTCAAGTAACAGTCCCGTGCATGTGATGCTACTCAGGACCCTTTCCAATATGTCAGGATCTTGAAATAAGCACGAAATTACGGATTTCCGTTTTTTCTTGAATTTCCGCGAAACTGAGCCGATCTTCACCGTCGAAAAGAAGTAACACCACAGCCTGCAATAAGGTCATTTCGACATCCCTCACTCCGCCCTATAATTACCGATACGTTCACCTTAAGAAACACTCCTAAAGTGCATCTATCAATCGCGTTTATCCATGAGAGCTCACAAAATTCATTTTTCTCGGAAAAAAACCGCTCAAAACTGTCCTTTAAGCGCGATAACTAGGCTAAGTTAGTACTCAACCTTTTCCGGAATACGCACATGTACAATCTCCGGTTTTATCCACGGAGCCGACGCGGAAATGTTCACGGACATCGCCAGGGGACGGAACAGAAACTCAAGAGAGGGATCCTCTATTAATAACAAATAAAAAACCACCCATGTGGGCGTAGTAGTCCTTTGTCTTCCCAATAGCGACTTTGTAGTTCGAGAGAATCTTGTCGAGCGCATCCATGCGAAAAGGACCGATCTCTAGAATAAATCAATTAAGCACCTTGCCTTAATTTGGCCAACATCAATGCCTCATCTTCAAGGGATCGGTATTCAGAATAGACCAATCTGAAGCTGGTCTCGTAAATGAATAAGCTCATGAATTGGTCAAAGGAGCCTACGTGGAAACAACTGCTACCTCGAAGACAAGTACTTATATAGATACAGTCGTCCAGTCGGGAACTAAGGTCAGGGACGATCCCAGAAGTGAGGAGACATCGGATGTGGTTGTTCAACATTGATGGTATTGATTTGTGGATGGGAACTAAGGAGTTCTCCACTGATAGATGGATGCTTTTGAGGATGTCTCCATGGTCCTCAAACACGTGGGTTATCATAGTTAAGGCCTTGGTTATCGTCTCTGTGGTAAAATATCCTTCTACCTGCGAGAAGGGTAATCAAAATGGACTCAGGAGAGCTAGAAACGACGTCATCAAACCATTTCTTTAGTAAAAATAACTGAAACTCCAAAATAACGGCATATCTGGTTGATCAATCTTTCCTGAATTCCGTAATTAATAAAGAAATCACGGAATCGTCCCAGCATCTCCCAGTCTCCGGCGTTGAGTACATTCGCAAGTCCTACAAAAATCAAATTATTGTATACGGTCTCCAAGGAGCTCTTCAACGCGCTGGAAAAACACCAGAGAGTGCACGCGTGCCACTAGTCTGGAATAACAACAAAATCCACCGCGGCCTTATATCACGGAACATTTGGAAACGGGATTCTTCTTCCATGATCCTCTTCTCGATATGGTCGAACATCTCACCTGTCCTCGATCAGGAAAACTACTTTACCGTAAAATCACAAGTCTTAGACTGAAAGTAATTCGTCATTTCCTCGCAGATAGCTTCAAAGGCATAGCTCTCCTCCAACTATTACTTGATAAGAAAACTAACCCCCAGTACTGTGAGCAAGTGTACGGCATCTCGGGTCACTGTATTCGGGACTCCTCCGTTCCGTTCTTCACGCAGCAGGTCATTAAGGGAGCGCAGAAAACCAATTTTCATCCTTTCAGGGAAAAGAAGATGACGTATGAAATGGTCCTGGGCGTATTCGGAGACGGTCTTTAGACCGGAGACTCTGTCGTAGTTAATGAAGACGAGGCTAAGGAATTTCTATGGTTAAATAGGTATAAACGATTTTTCCGTCGTAGAAAGCCCAATAGTCGCAAATTTTTCTCAAAAATCGCTCATTTTCTGGTTCGGAATCCAATTCAGAGTGAAAATCGTTGATTTTGTTGTCCAACAAGTCATTGATGACATCACCGAGACACCTTCCGTCAGATCTCTCGAGGATGATGTTGATAGACTCAACTAATGTATTATAATACCTTATAAATAGTCCAGATTGAGGGCTTGTTGCTTCCATCGAACACAGCGTAGACGAATTGCCTTACCTTGGCTAACTGCGAATCTATTGAGTTTTTAGACTCTTGTAAGTCGAGTTTGAGCTTGATTGAGGTGTCGGAGTCGTATCTAAAAGTGGCACACATGAGCTTTATCAAATTTAGCCGCTTACAATCTAACTACTTTTTTAAATTAATACTAAATAAAATTATAAAAACTGTTTATTAGTTGTTTTTGTCTTAATTACAAATTAGTTTATTGAGTAGCGTATCTCGTGTGATTTTTGAGATATTTGACAATAATATCGTATAGTTGACAGTTTTTTAAGCTGACCACCCTTAAGAATTTTCGTCGTTGTTCAAATAGTAAAGTTTTAAGAGTCATAGACTGTGAATTGGACTCTGAATCTGAAAGTCAAACTGTCTGAGAAGAGAGAATTTACAATTTTCTCAGCGGTAGAGTAGACTCCAGAAACACTCTAGAGTAGGTTGTAAGAATCAACAACCTTCTGCCTGATAAATATGGAAGGATTTTGAGCCAATCAAACCAACACCTACGCTTCTGTCCAGTGACAGGAAGATGCGAATGGAGTGACGATTGGATCAACAGCTCCCGGTCGGAAGCGTCGGGATCCACCTTGACGATGAAACTTTTTGCACCGATATCTCCATCAGACTGGGACTGAAATTTGCCAGACTTACAAGTACCGGTGCGGTGGTACCGTCGACTGTTATGGACATCATGCCCTTTCTTTCCGAAGAAGCGCGAACGATTCCCAAGACATAAGACGATCAAAAGAATTGTTAAGCGAGTTCTGGAATACCCCTCCATCCTTGAACCGGTTGGCTTGGATAGAGGGACGGAATTACAATCTCTCCATTCGAGGTGGAAAGCCATTATTATTTATTTATTTTATTATTATTTTATTTATTTATTACCACCGGATACACCGAGAAAAAAGTTAAAGTAAAAAAACTAATTAAATGTATCTAGTTTCCACTTCTACAGAAAGAGTCCATCCGGAATCAGCATAAAAAATAAGACGTCCACTACATGCAGTTGTGGAAACCTCTCCAGTGGAGTGGGGAAGAGCAAATGATCCTGGCACTGGGCGTCACCTAGACAGGTGGATCACATGACGCCACTCTATTAGGAAGAGAGGAGGAACAGACAAGCAAGCAGAAACTTCACTCAATTAACCACGCAGCACCACATGGCGCCACGCGGTAAGACTCCATTGGTATATGATACACGTGCATCAACCCCTTTGTCCATCCAACATTGCCGGGAGCGTAGTAGACACACTGTATGTCAATAAAAAAGCTATGAAAGCTAAGGAGAAAAAATACGAAGCTATTTGTACACGTTATCGTAATTGAGATAACTAGAAAAATAATCGGGAAATCGCTTTGTTTCCTCAAGAAGCTGAGACATTTGGCTACGCTAAAAAGCAACGACGCACGTGAAACTCGATATTTTTTCAGTTGATTTTTTGCAATCTAGCGAGGAACGAAACGTCGATTTTTTCTGCGATGATCATTTTTTAATAATAATAGTAACGGCCTTTTCACGAGAGCCACAATATTTATAGCTCCGCATAGGCAGTACACAAACTTCAACTAATCGCAGAACCAAGATCTTTGTTTCTTCTTGTGTGTGGGTCCTTTCTAGACAATCCACTCCCGCAGTGAATATCCACTGATGACGGCGTCACTCGTCAAAACCCTTTTCAGAGCATCGTAGATGCTTGGAAACCTTCCACCAGGTGAACAGCAGCTTGAATTGAACCCGTATCCTAGGCCACTTTAGCCCGACGCCTAACCACTTTGCCATCCGGCACATTTTTTGTTGTTTAATAAAGTTTTCTTTGATGATAAACATATAGTGATTATAAAGTAAAACGAGTAAATTATCTAATTAAATAGATTTTAATCCAGATCGCTGGTAATCCTTCTTTTCTTACAAGAGATTGTGCCAACAAGTACCTCTTATTACCCATCTTCACATCAGAGTCAGTCGTAGTATCTCTGTTAGAATTCAGTGGGATGTCCTCACGGCATATCATTTCCACGAGTTGAGAGGTAGCAGAGGAAACCTTCATTCTGTATTTGTGTTCAATTAATATGCTTTCGAGAGTCCATTTCAACACAATTCAGTGGTTAAGTTCTCGTTATTCTTCAATAGATAACTTATTCATATAGTTTTTGTTGCATTTCGAGATAACTCCATCCCAGGTCATAACCAGTGGGATAATCTTTACTTTTTGATTAGGTATACGAGGAGTATGAGAGCAAAGTATAGGAATTTGCTCGAATTGGTCCCTACCCGTTAGGAAGGGACGAGACACACGTGACAATGTAGCAAATGTCCGGTGGATTATGGAGAAAGCCCATGAATCCCAAAAGAATGTATACATGTGCTTAATTGACTATCGGAAAGTTTTTGATTCCTTTATACATGACAAGCTGTGGTCCGCTTTAAAAGAATTTGGATTCGATGCCCATCTGATATTGTTCATCAAATCTCTTTATAAGGATTAAGAAACTACTGTTAGAACAGTGTATGGAGATACCGATTTGTTCAAAATTGGTAAAGGAGTAAGACAAGGATGCTTATTATCTCCCATCTATTCAATATTTATGCCGAAATAATCATGACTATATTGGATACTGTGTCAAATAACGGGATGAAAATTGGAGGCAGGAACATCAATAATTTTTGATATGCTGACGATACAACCTTACTGGCTGAAACAGAGGATGGCCTGGGGAGTTGATTCTAAGATTCAGAGAAGAGAGCGGCGGTCTTTGGTTTATTGCTAAATGTCAAGAAAACCAAAATTATGATGACTGCTAATAATGTAATAATGGAACTAAAAATTGGGAATGCGAAACATAGAGAGTTGTTATAATGCTGTCTTTCTGGGATGTCTAGTTAATCGGAATGCTGACGGAGACTTGGAAATTAAAACGCGAATTCCAGAGAATGAATAGACTTAGGAAAAGTAAAGATATTTGCTTAAGGTCCAAATGCAGACTGGTTAATGCAATCTTGTTCCCGGTTTTTCTATACGGCGCAGATCATGGATACTAAAAAAGGCGGATAGACGAAAAATTGATGCTTTTGAACTTTGGTGCTGGAGAAGTTTACTAAGAATCCCTTGGACTTACAAAATAACAAACACCGATGTACTCAAACGGTGGAGACAGACATTTCGCTAGAAGGAAAAATTGTAAAACACAGATGCGTTCTTTGGGCATGTTGTCCGATCGATTATTTAGAAAGAACCATTATGCTGAACAATATTACTGGGAAGAAAAAAGAAGACCTGGTCGATCAAGGACTTGGTGGCTATCCACGGTAGAAGACATCACGGGAATGCCTATATCAAGGCTACTCCAATTTGCGACGGAGTGGGGAGAGTGGAAAAAATTGGCTCATGAGATCTCCAAGAATCGGAAACGACTTAATTTGGATTATTAATTAATTATTAAAAAAAAGCACTCCCGAGAAAACATAAAATTAGTTAAATTTCCCTTGTGCCGTATTCCGAACATCCTCTCCGTTAGCTTCGATCATGATCTTCTGTTACGCACTAGTTCTCTTAGGTAGTCCAGGTCGTCCGCCATTTCCATTATAATATCAGATGCTGTCCACACCCTTGTATCGTAGTGAATCAGATCCTGATTGACTGCAAATCCAAGATCATAATGTCGGCAGGCTGACGGGAGGGATAAAAAGGTGGAATTTTCCAAACAGTTCTGTACATTGTACGGTCGTTTTGTCTCTTGTAGACAGCAGACAGAGACGTCATATTTAGTTAGATCGCATACCAGTTGATATTTCTTGCAAGGTTGATCAGTCCCCTGCAATTGAAAGATTCCAGAGTGAACAGAGAAGTCGGTAAGGTATACGAATAAGAAATAGTGCAATATAGGTGTCGTCACCATCTCAACCTATATACTTAATTTTGATAACATAAGATAAATTTTTTTTGGTTGAGGTGGTGACGTGCATCTTTTGCACCTATGTCTGCAAAGGATTCAGAACAATTTAATGACCTGACTATCCTAACCTTCAATGTCAGAGGCCTGAATAACGTGGCTAAAAGGCAGCTTCTATATTCTGATGTTAAGAAATATGGGGGCTGCCTGCAGGAGACTAAAATAAAAAATGGACTCGATGAAACAAATGCAAAGTACAGGTTACTATTGCTTTTCTCGGAATCGAGGCATTATGGACAAGGCTTTGCCATACACAAGGACTATATTCCCAGAGTATATCGTTACTGGAAAGTCAATGACAGAATCATTGTCTTACAACTACGTACAAGATCAATCAGAAATTCGAGGAGACTAATCTCAATTATCAACGTTACCACACAGTGGACGTATCCTAAAAAATCCGGAAGAACTTGACCTGTTCTACGAGAAATATCATTTACGAAATTCTTACGAAACCTAGATCCCGGACTTCCTCCAGGAGGCACCTCGGCGGAGACAATGAAAGGGATCATTTCGGTAGCAAATGGGAATATCGGAACCTGGTCCTCAGCACTGTTTAAAAAATGTATACATCCAGATGTCCCCGCCCTTATTAAAAAACAAAAGGAACTAAGATTACAATTGGAAAATACGTCTGATCCGGACAGGAAACAAATCCTGAAGTCTATAAGAAGATCCACCCAGAAAACCAGAAAGATTTTGAATAAGAAGCATGCCACTAACCTACTTGATCTAAGAACTGCAGAAGTTGAACAGTTAAAAGACTCATCAAAAATGTTCACTGCAATCCGTCAGTTCAACAGAAGAAAACAATCGAACAAACTCAAACTCCATGACGGAAATAGAAGATTCTTAACAAATCCCAAAGATCAGGCTGAATATATTGCGTCGTATTTCGAGGATATACTAACTGTCCGCGGAGAAATATCTGATCATACTTGTGGATACGCCACCCAACTTGATAAAGATATCACACCTGGCGAAATCTCAAATGCAATGGTCAAACTTAAGAATGGTTGCTCTCATGGACTGAATGGAATCAATTCAGAACTTCTCAAATACGGGCCACCTTCACTAATAGATAAGTTGGCAGAACTACTCAACTCTATGTTTATAAAAAAATAATACCCCGCTCTTGGATCCGGACTATTAATACCAATACAAAAACCTAACAAGCATGCTGGGCCTGTTGAAAACCTACGTCCAATATTCCTGCTAAACACTTTACGGAAACTTCTGGCATTACTTACGCTGAACCGAATCAGAGAACAAGTGGACAACTATCTATCCCCTAGTCACAGTGGATTCATGACAGGAAGATCCACTGCGGATGTAGTATGGAGCCACAAGTGGCGCTGTGCTATCAACCAGAGATTTGAAAGTGCAACAACAGTCCTGGGAATAGACCTCTCTAGGGCCTTTGATACGGTCCGCCGTGGTCTACTTCTCAGGATCTGGAACAATTCTTGGACGCTGATTCTGTCAGTATGATCAGAGTGTTGCTATCTAACACGAAGCTCAGAATGCGGGTCGGTAAGACGTTTTCCCGTGAATTTACGTGCAATGTTGGTACTCCCCAGGGAGATAAAGATTATTAATATATTTATTAGCGTGGCGTCATGTGGCTCACCGGATGCAACAACTCTGGAGGCGCTCAAAATGCTCCTAAAGCATTTCCAAAAAGAGCCATTAGCTCTCTTCCTACCGGGGGTACATTTCACCCCTGATCGACGGATTACTGGTCTGTCTACAGCTTCTCGGATTCGCAACCTACACAAGTCAAAGGACCGGATCTCCGTTATAAAAATGAATGTGAACGGAATAAAAGGCAAAATTATTGAACTTAGAACTCTGATCGTTAAACTTAAAGCTGACATCATGCTCATCCTAAAATCGAAGCTATCAGCGAAAGATACTACGCCCTTCTTTCCCGGATACAACATAATACGTGCCGATCGCACTAAGAAACATGGAGGAGGACTACTTATATTAATCAGAAAAAACATAAAGTATGAGGACCATACACTCGAAGCGAAGAAACTTTTGGGGAGTGATGAAACCACGGAGACAATCGGAATATCTGTTGGCACAACAAAAGGAAGACTATATTTTGTAAACATGTATATTCCGCTTCTGGGCGGCTCATTTCCGAAACATTACGGTATGCCGGACTTATCAGCACTGGAGATTTGGAACGAAGTCGTTATATGCGGCGATTTGAATGCTAAACACCCTCTCTGGCTCTTAAATCAGTCTGCAGATACAAGAGGAAATTTGCTGTTGACGCAGTATGGCAATCTGACAATCATCATTGATGATTATCCTATCCTAAAGAATTTATGATTCTTGAGGATGGTGCGCTATATTGTCGACTCTGTTTGTGTAATATAAAATGCGAGAAAAAGCAAAAAAAACATTTTGTAAATTCCCATCAAAATTCATTTTGATGAAAATTCATTGAGTTTTGCGATATAACAATTATTTTTTCTAGATAATCTGACCGAATCGCACCAAACACACATTGACCAATATTCTAAAAATGATGATTGGGCTCTACAAGTATCCAGAGCATTTATAAAATCTGATATTCTACTAAACAAACTATCTATGCCATGGCTTTGAGAATTGTTTTACGGAGGCTCTGTACGATTTTCCTCATCGTTAATTATCAGTCTATGTGACCTTATCTGAAGCTATTCGAACATTCCAGGTTTCCGAATAATGTCGCTATTGCAGATATTATTATTAACGTACACTCTCCACAATTGAACAAACAAGTGATGGTTTATAATCGTTGGAATTTAAAAATGACAACAAGTTTATTAAAAAATACATAAATAAAAAGTTTCAAAAAAATGATATTTCAAACATAATTAAAATGACTAATTAACACACATCTCCTGCCGAGTATTCACTACTCCTGAATTGTTAGCCAACTTAGTGCTCGGTTGAACGATCTTTCTCTGAGATAATGAATTAATGTTCCAAGATCCAACAGACATTTTCTAACAGAAAATTTAGAAAATTATGTAATTTGTATGTGTAACAAAAAGTTTTAGTGATTTTATTGTTTAGTTATAAAGTTAAATTTTTTAGGTTAAATTTTTTAGTTTTTTGGTTAATAAAGTTATTTTTTTAGGTTAAAAAAATTCGCTTTAGTGATAAGGTAAACTTGGATTTACTGCAAGTGGTGGCTCTGGTCCTGAAGAGATCAGGCCGCCAAGACCAGTGATACAAAACATAACGAGCATGCTCATGAATGTTTGATCAATCCGAGGAGGCATCATGAGATAGCTTCCCTGGCGAATTTCGAGGAAGCTGATATAATAATTGTCAACGAGACGAAGGTGAAGTCAAATGAGAATACAGTACTACCGGGTTTCGAATCGATATCTTTATACTGGAAAGAAGGGACTATACCAGGGACTGGAACATCAATTTTTATCGGTGTCATCTAAAGACAAGGAATCCGAGAATTGTTTCATCAATTTGTTGTGAATTTGTCGCCATTTATGTTTTTGTGTCGACGGTTGGCTCGCATGGCAATATGTATTCCAAATCCTTGAGGGTATGTACCAGAGATATCTCCCAATCCTTCAGTGAAAATTCGATGGCCATATTGGGAGATGATCTTAACTCAAAGAGCACATCCTTTCGCTGAAAAAAGAGTAACAGGGATAGAAAGCTCCTGATGATGCTATCTAAATGCCTAGGAGTAAAAGTCCTTACATCAAAAGAGGATGACCATTTCTCTTCCTACGGGGGTGACAAGCTTGGTGTCTTCTTGATTTCCCCTGCTATTTCAGAATACGCCGACGTACCAATTACTCTTCCGGATATTGGCAGTGACCACATATCCGTGGATATGAAAATTATTAATGAACCTGGAGTCTTTGTCAGTTGCGATACCAAGAATCTAAACTGGAATCACTATAGGGCATACCGAGTCCAAGACTCGTCTGGCAATTGATAAAACAAGTAAACGAGTAACTAAAATAAATAATTATATTATTAATTACATCAGCATATTTAGAGTAACTTTGCAAGAGCATAATTCCACAAGAAATAATGAGTCGTGCTGCTATTCAAGCCGAACGACTCTCCCTGTTGAGGCTTCTGATGGGTACACAGAGTCTGGAGGAATCCATAAAGTGGTGTGCAGCACGGCGATTGACAAGGAACACAATTTTCTACTGACTGTGCAAGGTTATTTTTGAAAATATGTAATAAATAGATTTATTGTCACTTTTTTGTGTTGATTCTAGTGGTCGATAAACATGTATGGAAATGCATGAAGTGTAAGAAAAGGACGAGCATCAGCAAAGGATCCAAGATCATTGGGTCCTTGGAGGAATCGAGCGCGAAGCAGGGCGCTGTTTTCTCGCAGAGGTTCAAGATAGGTTTATTTAAAAATATTGAACATTGTAGATCAACGGAAACCTTGAAAGATGTGATTACAAGACACATATTTCTTAGGACGAGGATTATAACCGAAAAGCTAGATGATGATGAAAATTTGCTAGTAATGTCGATAATAGATGCAGCAGAAAAAAGGATGGAAAACTACCTAAAAAGAGATGACATAATTGACTTGTATGTTGCAGCACAGAATAAACGATAAGAGGGGTCTGATAGAGCAGAGAAGAGTCCAAGGGTTTACAGGACTTGCGGCATGAGGCCAAATAACTCCCTCTTTAATTTTCTTTGCTAATAATGGTGTCGAAGTTAAAAAAAGAGCCTACTTTTAAACTTAAAGAGCCACCAAAGGCTTGCGAGCTCGCTTTTTCCGACCCGGGGTCTAGGGAATCGGATTGCTATACGATCAGGAGACCCTCGTGAGCGATGCTGGTTATTTGAGCGAATCTCGCTTGCCATCTTTAGAGTGAATAGCCACGCTTTCAGGGCAGTTGCTTTTTGACGATTTACTCTCTTTTTTCCTAAATAAAACATTTAATCTGTATTCTCAAGAATTCATTTCTGTACATAGAAAAGTGATTGACAACCTGGTTTAGAAATCGATGCTATAATAACGTCCCTTATTGTCTTATGGTTAGGGCAAACATTTTTTAACTTTAAAATTTGAAAAAAATTTAACCTTAAAAGGTTAATTTTATTGACCTATAAACCAAACTTTTTAACCATAAAATTAAAAAATTTAACTTTATTTATTCTCAATTTAAATTTGTAAAATATAGATGCGATACAATAAAAGACAAATGTTGTTTTAAAGACTATTATTAAAAATAGACATTACGTAATTTTCCAGATTTCGTGTACAAAAGTTTCTGTTTGTCCTCAAAAAACTCTTGAATTGCGGATAACATATTTCGACAGATGCCGAGGATGGCTGACAATTTAGAAGGAACGAACAATTTTCAAGAGAGACATTTTTATATTCCATATTAATAATTTTAGTTAGGTCGCTTTCCAAAATTCACTTTTCCAAATATTGTTTGACCCCTGTTTCATCTTTCATCGTTATCGCAAAAAATTTTTGTTCTCTAGAAAATAAATTTGATAAAATACTTGAATATGTCCCTGAACAAAGCTATGTATTTATTTGTAATATATTTGGCACAGTTCTCTGCTTGCGACTGCGAAGGAATAGAAATTTGGTTGCATTCATAAAGATCAATGAACAAAGGAACTGACAATTTGTTAAGCGGAATGTCACATTTCTGAAGGGCCTTAGTCACTTCAAATCCCAGTTTCCAACTTAAAATTCATTTAATTTTTGTTTGCTAAATGTTGTTAAACGATCTATCTATATCATCGAAAAATTTTTACCAACGAAAATTTTATGTTGGACGACCTGTAAAGAATAACAAAGTGTTTTTTTTAGCACTTCACTGTCGTTAAGCATAGTTTAGAATATAACTCATAGTTGTATGTAATTGAAATTCTCTTAAAAAAATAATGAAAAAAAACAGAATTTGTTAACTATTATTTATTAACTTTATCTTAATAAAATATAATAATAATAACAGCTTTTCACGAGAGCCACAATATTTATAGCTCCGCATAAGCAGTACACAGACTTTATTTAAGTAAAGAACAGTTAATTTCAACTAATCGCAGAACCAAGATCTTTGTTTCTTTTTCTTGTGTGTGGGTCTTTTCTAGACAATCCAGTTCCGCAATGAGTATCCACAGATGACGGTGTCACAGGTCAAACCCTTTTAGCATCGTAGATGCGTGGAACCTTCCACCATGTGAACAGCAGCGAGAATCGAACCCGTAACCTAAGTCACTTTAGCCCGACACCTAACCATTATGCAAATTTATCTTATGATTCATAAAAATATGATTCATCAATAAAAATATTGAATGCTTGCGTCTTCAAGAAATAATAATTTTGTTCTATATTGAAAGTTGAGCTGCATGATGGTTGTTACTTCTCAAATATTAAGAAATAGGTCCTTTGGTTCATGTTTTTAATATTAATACTTTTGCCTACTGTTTAACATCATTTATATACTTAGGGTTTTAACAGGCATGCCGTTTGATGATGTTTAGACAGAGTGAAGTCTTTATGCCCTTCGATGTTCGCCATTGAGAACCCGATAGGGAAATTAAGTGGTTTTATTTTCTAAGTGCTGTGCAAGAGAAAAACATATCCATCTGACACTATGAAATGAAACACATGGAATTCATTTCCATTTTACATGGAACATATTGATTATCGATGATTTAAAACTAATAAAGACGAAAGATGTCTTTTACAGTGGATGAAGTCTGATAAATTAAATACTCTTTTTAAATTAATCATTTTGCACACTACAGTTGAGGCAGGCTTGGTTTTTTCATAATAGCTGAAATTATAAGTAACTTGTTTGATCTGCCTTGTATAGAAAATTATTATCTCCATCAAACTATAGAATTAATAACAATGTCTGTTATCTATTGAGATTTTAAGAATTCAACTGGGAATGAGGGATTTTCGTAGATTTTCGTAACTAGATTAATGATTCCCCATCACAACTCAAGGTGTGTAGTAATAATTTTGTCTATTGTAAATGGCATACGTCAATTCCATGTTTCTGTAGTTTTCAGATTTTTCCTTTAATTACTATAAATAAGAATTTTGGTAGTCCAGGGTTTAATGTCATTAGAGATAATAAGATAAATGAATGAAACAAATAATAAGAACAATGTCCGATAAGGAAAATATTTTATACATCCAGATAGGGAATAGCCACTCAGTCAAGGCGGTCGCTGTATGATCATTTGTTAACTTTATTGTCATTAATAAATACATTTTTATAAATTGGAAGAAGGTAATGTTTCATTTTCGGAATGTATTAGTTGGATCATAAAGAACAAATTCTAAATAGTTAATATTTAAATGACTATCCCATTAAAGTGCAATATAAAAGTGCTAGTAATCGTTACATAGTGGAAAGTAAATCAGGCTATTCTAAGTAATATATTATAAACCTATTGACGTTCTCTAATAAAACTTGTTCGTCACCAAAATATTAATGATTTTTATATTCAATTAAACAATCGATTCTATATTAATGTATTTCAGACATTTTAAGATATTTACACAAAAAAATATCATTTTAAATATAAAATAAAAAAATATTTGAGAAAAGATTATGATCTCAATAATAAAGTGAAAATAAAATGAATGTTATTAATATTATATTAATAAATAAATTTAAAATTAAAACAATAAATTTTATTTAAAATATATTATTTATATTATGTATCCATTCAATAATGAGCTTGAATCTACTTTAAAATGCATAGAAAACCTACTAACCAACCGAATAAAGCATAATATAATACAGGAATTCCAAACAAACTTACATACTGTTCTTTGTGAGAAATATTTTCAATCTTGGGATACCAATCATCAACTATTTGGATCTGCTAGTCGTTGTATTCGAAATTCACCATTAAGAGGAGACTCAAAGATAACATTAGCTTGTAAACGTGCTGCTTTCACTTATGGAATGACGAAAAAGATTGTGGAACAGCTGGGAGAGATCACAATCTGGACTGATCCAAACTCTGTTCAACTTAGGAAAAATGAAGACGGTGTTTGTATAACAATCTTTAATGGATCACATAGTAAAGAATCAGAAATATATTCTGGAATGCCTTATTTAATGACCGAAATGTATAATATGGAAGATTATTATATGTGGAGTCATTCTTGTGCTATTCCTTTATATTGTCAAGGGAAAGGAGTAAATCATGAGGTTTTGGATGGTTGAGTATTAACTATTAATTGTTTATATAAATGTTGTTGTTGATTTTGTGGTTTATTATTATTGTCTGATTTATTGGAATAAATTACTCATTGTAAGACACAAAGACTTTCCCTGCAGGTAAACATATAATTGAAGGCAATTATTGGAAATGGTGTAATAATGTACTTTTGTATATTGATTCATACTTGATCTATAAATGACACTTTTTAAATCTATAAAATTGAGTTAACATTTCATAATATACATTTAAAATCTTTTAATTAATTTTTATTGTTTAATTTGAACGGAAATTCCTTCGCTTTCATTATGAATACGTTTTTCCTATTAATGATCACTTTTATTAAATTAGATTTTATGAATAATACCATTTTGATTTTACGCCTCCCCGTTCGGAATTGAGTTAAACTAAATTTGGGAATTCTTACGGATAAACACAACTTATTTTATTGATTGCTAGTTAAGTAAAATTGTAAGTTTTTTTATAAATAAATTAAGTATATAGAACTCCATAACATAGTTATTCAAATCGTTGGTAATCGTTCTATTATTAGAGGAATGTACCACCAATTAAACATAATCGATTAATAATGTATATAGTGGTTAATCGAATTTTTATATATTTAATTACATTTCTTGCGCGAACTCGGAAGAATGCTTAACAGAAAAAAAGGATTAACGAGAATGGTTCTGGCTGAGACAAAAGATTGAACTCGTTTGCGATCCACGCAGCAGGCTTCCTCAACCAACATTTGTTTGTTTGTTAAATAATTGTCTTTAAAAAAATTAAAATTTTAATTTCGTATTTATTTTAGATAAATAAACCTAACATTTTGAATACAATCTAATTTAATAAATATGGTAGACTAGTTAATGTTTTTTACAATAATTTTAATACACAAATAAATAAAATAACGTTTTCATGTTTAAAATTTCGGTCTTTAGATTATAATTTTCCAAATAAATAAAAACTTTTTTCAATTACGTAAGACACTTTTTCAGACAGTGATAGAATAACTTGATTAACAGAAAATAGATTTCAGATACTTTCCGATTTCACACAAATGGTGATTGAAATATAATTTCTGAATGTGTCCAACTGCTTTGTCTATTTGGAAATAATTCTCCCATCTTGTTTAAAAAAATGCCGCGTGGTTCACCTGTATGGTGGTGATATGCATCACATGATGTTAAAAAGAACTGCACTTTCCCTATCCCTATGCATAAAGGAAGATGGTTTTCCAGGTACGCTCTAATTTTGTGTCGAGACGTCGAATCCAACCCAGGCCCTAAAATCAATCTGATCTAGATCAATATTAACGGAATACGAAACAAGGTGCTGGAAATCCGCCACTTACTCAATAGTAATAAAATTGACATTGCTATAGTCCAAGAGACAAAGCTACAAGCAAACATACGAACCCCAACCTTTCCCGGATACTCCGTTATCCGTAAAGACAGAAAGATTAAGCTTGGTGGAGGACTAATGACACTAATAAGAAATGAAATTCAATATGAAGATATTTCAAACAAAATCCGAAAATTATATCCAGAGGATGACCCTTTGGAACTAATCGGCATACATATTAGAATTCCTAGGAAAACTATAAATATTGTCAATGTATATATTCCATCTACTACCTCCTGTCCAAGTAGGTATTACCCTAACCTACAGAATTTCTCAAACCTCAAAAACGTACTACTATGCGGTGACATCAACGCCAAACACTAATTATGGTAAAAAAGCCAGAAACCAGACAATAGAGGAAACCTACTGGCCAGAAATTTGAGACAAAATGTATATTGAATAACACCAAAAAGCAACACAAGAACACCTACTCGAACAGGAGACAAACCTACATCCCCTAACCTCTCTTTATGTTCCCCGTCAATATTTCCCCTCATCAACTGGACTGTAAATATGAACTAAGAAGTGATCACAACCCTATTATGATGAAAATCAACACTGAAAATAAATTTATCAGACATAATTCCACTTTTTTAAATGTTGAAAGCGCGGATTGGTCCAACTTCTCTAATTACATCGACACCAATATGGAAGTATTTTACACATTGGTATTCTTATCAATTGACCACATAATCAAAACTTTCACGGACATTATACTCCAAGTAAGAAAACTATTTATTCCAATGGGATGCAAACAGGAAAAACAGGAAATACGTACTATGTCACAGGCGCTATGCGTTACACTAGTGGACTTAGAAAAAATCAAAAAAAAGTTTTTTTGATTTAATTTATCAAATTAATATATATAATTTGACAGATAACAGATAACATGATTTATTCGCAAAACCCCAACTAACTAAACAAGGTAAGAGCCATTAACTAAAGAGGAAAGTCAAAATTTGGGGTCGTCTATATCGGGCACTTTCATGAGACACCGTATGTCTCTTCTCCGTAAAAAGCCCCAATTACAATGCGAGTTTCCACAAGCAATGTAATAAATCACCGATTCTTCTCGTTTTTCTTTCGCATTCGTCATCAATTTCAGATGCTAAATTTAATTCATGTGTTCCATCTGGATCGTGCTGGCTATAGCAACCAGCACTGAGGCCCGTTTCCGAAGAGAACGGGCATTAATCAGGATTATCCTGACTACTTCTGGTTTTTTTCGGTGGCTGCCCTCTCTTCTTAAGAGCACCACTCTCTTCGCTGTGTTGAAGCTTCTACTGTTTCTTTTTTAGAAGGTATCTTATTATATGTCGTATTCCAAGCCAGTCTGCCCATACATTCTAAACTCTGACTTTAATTTCTTATTCGTTCCAATTTTGGAAACTTCACTTTCTCCATTATGGGCATTTTCTCGTTTTAGAAATAATTTTCCATTCGATTCAAAATTGAAAATCTCATTAAGAGCATCGATTGCTATTGTCCCCAAATGTTTCAATTCAGTTATTGAAATGTCATTGGCCCCTTTGGATTTTGTATTTTTCATGTATTTAATTGCATGAAATTCCTCCAGTGATTTGAAATATTCAATGTATGGATATTTTTTCTTCTTGTGTTTCGGTTGATGATCCAGTTTCAAATATGGTTTGCTTATTCAGATCTGTAATTACAGTATTCAAGGATGCTGTTTTATCTATAGTTTTCTTTAGTTTATTTCTTTTTGCAATTAGGACCCTTGTTTCTGTGTCGAATTTATCTGAAAAAGTTTTGAATCGCCCCATTGGAATAAACTTTTTTCGGGCTTGCAAAATATTTTCATTAATAAATCCAACGGTCGCATCTATCGAGGAAAAGTTTTCTATTTAGAAAGAGGATAAGGAGTCTTCAATAAAAATCATGTACTCAAGACAATTCGCACGTATTGCGAGTTACATTAATCTTGTGTTTTCCCAGGATTTTTAATAGTATTGGATTGTGATCTGTGTGCAAATCAAAAATAACGTCCCATGTAATAGTCGAAGCAATTGATGGGGCGGCAAGAGTCAGATCTTGTGAGGTTAGAGAGTCACCTTTTTTCGAAGGAGTTCTTGTGTGTTTATTTCTGTTGTTAAGGATCACCAAGTCGTCAATGTTGTCTAATATAATAGATCCTCTTTGGTTCAATAGTTGATTTGTTTACAAAAATGGGCTCTTGGCGTTCATATCTCCACAAATTATAACTTTTTCCAATCTTGTGAACTGTTCAAGATTAGGACAATAGTCTTATAGCATGAAGAAATTGGAGAGATATACACATTTGCTATAGTTATTCGGAGTGAGTGTAACTTTATTCTCACTGTGAGTTGTTCTAATGGATCTTCAGTGTCCATAAAGCTTGATGTGTAATTTGAAAAATCCACAACATTAATCTGATTATAGATAATGGTAAGTAAGCCTCCACCTCTTCCAAATTTTCGGTCTTTTCGGAGCACGTAATCCAGGAAACGTTTGAGTTGAATCTTTATGAGTAAGCTTTGACTCTTGAATTAAAGCGATATCCACTGATTTGGACTAAAAAATCGTCTAAGTACAATTATCTTAGTTCGAATTCCATTTATGTTGATTTGAGCAATAATCAATGGCGGCCCTGGATTCAGATTGACATCGCCGGAAATAAGTAGTAATGCACGACACCATCCACGTCTCAATGAAGAAGGGATAGGGAATTTGCGGCTCTTTTTCACATAAATTGTGCAATTCCACCAGATCGTAGGTGAGCCACGCGACATTCGAATCTTCTATTAATTATCCAACAATACTAGGATTAAAGTTGGATACTCTCCTGACATTCGGCGAACACGTCAATGACGTTATTACCAAGGTCAGGAAAAGGACCAACATATTGAAAATTTTGTCCCGATTACCAATCGGGCGCAACACCTTCTTACTACAGAAAATTTACAGACAATGCATACTGCCAGTAATCGAATACGCATGTCCTTCCTCGATGATTTCTAAATCGTCGTCTCAAAAATTAGAAGCCGCACAACTTGCTGCCTTGAAAATAATTAATAAGAAAACTGTGGATAACGTATTGAATGTTAAAGAACATCTAAGGTGGAGAGTGAAATCATTTCTACAGTGGGCAAGAAAACCGATTGTCCGTTTCACTCTCTATATCTGACTATCTAGAAAATGCGGGGAATTTATGGAGAATGAGACCGTTTCTGTTGTTACCAATTTTGTTGGATTTTTGAGGACCCGAACGAGAGCCAGAACCCGGAAAACCGGGATCACTTAGTTAGTAGTTAATTCTAATCCGGTGATATTTTTTTGACTAAAATCTCTTTTCAGTCAAAAACAAAACTGATATCCGGGGACAGAAATATGTCAATAAACTTATTGGAAAATTGTTTTTGTAGTTACAAGTGTGCCACATAAATTTCATTTAAATTTCCTTTAAGTTGATAGAAAACTCATAAGTAGGGCAATTTTTTTGACTTTATAAATCGGAAATTTTGAACTAAAATTAACTTTATTGACTTTAAAATTTCAAATTTTTGACCTTTTTTTGACTGTATGATAAATTTAATATAAAAACTAATCAAAATCTTAATTAAAATATAGAATAATGTAACTAGAAACGTTTTCGGATTTGAAATTTCGGTCTTTAGATAGTAATATTCCCAATGAAGAAAAACTTCTCTCGACAGATAACTTCTCTCAATGATGCGGAAGGACACTTTTTCAGAGATTTATATACATATGGAGAAATATGTTGTTTTTTTCATTTTTGTGATAGAAAGCACTTGATTTTAGATAATCTTGATTCCAGATACTTCCTGATTCCACATACATCGTCCCCGAAGTGCAATTTCTGAATGTATTTAAAAGCGTCTTTACTGTGAAATAGGATTCTTCTGCTTTCTTTATCAAAAAACGTCATTTTGGCATAATATTGCTAATAAATTTGTACGTTGTTCGTTTTGACAAACCCCTTGAAAACATCTAATCATTAAAATCCCTTCTCCTTCGAAACTTTCAATTATTTTTTTATTTCGGTGTAATTTTTGCAATAATAGCGGGCAGCTTCCATTCCATTCTCCCATCTAGTTAGAATAACTTTCGGTGGATACTCGATTTCAGCAAATTTTTCTCTTCGTGTCTTGTTTTTAACAATTGCCACTTTTATTGATGAAATTTTTTTTTTTGATGAAATTAAAAAAAATCCAGATCCTTAAAATATCTTCTTATTTTAAGGCAACAGTTGTAAAGAAGATGAAGAACACATGATGCAAAATTTTGTATAAAACCTTCAATACTTGTGCGGCAGCTACCATACATCTGGCCGCATCCGATATCAGTAATATAAAATTATCGCGATCTGTCGCAAAATCCCTTGTCAATTATCTGACTAATAATAGGATCTGTCGCAAAATCCCTTATCACACCGTCAATTATGATAGTTAGTCGCAGAAAATAATGAGCGAAAAGATATTAAAAATATATTCTTGGGATCAGAAATTGTTCCAATAAGTTTATTGACATATTTCTGTCCCCGGATATCATTTTCGTCAATAAAAACAACTTTTTTCAGATTTATAATAAATGTAAATGAAACCTCAAAAATAGTTAATTATGTCAAACTGCTTCTGGCATAAATTTGCTACACTTATTCGGCAAGCGTATGTAGAAGGAAGATTATTTCCAATACCATCAAACAAGTCTAGTAAGCTTTTACTGTTCAACTTATGCAAGGGAATATCGGATTCGACAAAGACTTTATCGACCCATGTGTCACCAGATGGGACAAGAAAATCAGTTAGTTTTATATTATTTATATCTTAAAAATAGTAATAAAAATAATAAACCTGCTAATTCGAAGTGCATCTTAGACGATCTATGTGATTCAATAAAAATTGTTTTTTTGCAGTTACAAATGTCCCATATCATTGCAAAAAAAGATTTCTTTTTGAGTTGATAGAAAATTCATCAGGATATTTTATCTAACGGACTTAATCTTTTCAATGTGATTCTTGACTTTACGCGGCATCACAGTGAATAATGACAATGGATTCCACTATTAAAAACTCGGAAAATTAAAAAAATAAAAATTAATAAATTTTGAACCGCCGATTTTGAAACCGTCCAAAAATCGGCGGATTCAAAAGATTTTATTAACAAGTTTCCTCAGAAAATAATTGACTCCGAATCAAAACTATTTTACTTCTTTATCTGACCCAGTGATCCTGGGGGTATAATAATAATCAAAACTCCCGCGTGGCGTACGAGTTGGTTTTTCAAGGTAAAGTTGCTGATATAACCATAATCTCCGCTAATAATCTTATAAAATTGGGTCTACAAAAGATACAATTTGTCAAGTGAAGAGACAATGGAATATTTACTTGTCTGCAAAGAGTCTTCTTAGTATACATAACAATATTTTAGAACAAATCTTGTTAAAAACATTTCAGATTTTTGAAGTAGGCTTTTGTTGTTGTTCTAGTTGTGTTGTTATGAGAAAGAAGAGAAAAAAAGGAAAATCAAAAAAGAAAATGCAGAAAACTGCAAAAAGAAAATGAGATCTACAAAAAATACAACATAATGAACAAAAGAAAACGGATGATCCATTGCACGGCATGTTCGTGTGGCTTCCACATGTCCTGTGCCGGAATGACTAAAAGAGCTCTGGCTGTCATTTCCAATTGGCACTATCAGTCACGTTTCATACCAGATAATACGACAAAAATCATCTTATCCGCGAAAATGGAAAGGGTTTGGCAGCCCTTCGAAAACTGAAGTGCCTACCAAAGAAAGATCATTCTATTCACCTAAAGGCAAAAATAGAAAATACATCACGCCGGAGGAATATATGGGAAACACTGCTCCCGCCTAATCCATAGCTGTGCTGGATCAAAAGTTTAACATCGGGAAAATTTGAGGAGCTTCTTCAGAGTTGTCGGAATCACTTAATTAATTAATTAATTCCTTTATTTACTTTTTTAAATGACAATTATTTAACAAAAAGCCAAATACAATCGAGAACTCAGGCTAATGACGTTCAACGTACGTGGAATATCGAAAGATTGGACAAGGAAAGTACTTTGTGACGATCTCGAGAAATACAAAATATCTATTGGCTGCCTACAAGAGACGAAAATCGAAAATGGACGCGATGAGACATGAAACAACTACCGACTGATTCTCTTCCCAACTGAATGCAAGCACTACGGCATGGGATTTGCCCTACACGTGGATTACCTCAAAAAATTACATCGTTATTGGAGAGTCAACGACCGAATATGTGTCCTACAAGTCAAACTAAATGAACTATGCCCGTCCAAGAGTCTACTAACCGTCATAAATGTCTATGCACCACACTGTGGACGAGTAATCAAGAACCCCGGTGAACTCGAGGAATTCTACTCAGAACTATCAAGCACATACTCTAACAATGCTTCCTCGTCTCTTGTCTTTGTTGCGGGAGATATGAATGCAAAGGCCGGAATGCGAATGGGGCCCGAAGAATCCTCTATTGGAAGACACGGGCGCGGAAGGAGAAATGCATCTGGAGCCTCTCTGGTAAACTTCTGCGAGGCAAATAGCCTTTTCCTGTGCAACACGGCCTTTACGCACTCAGCTTGCCACAAGACGACGTGGCACGGACAAAGAAAAAACTCTGTCGGAGAGACCGTGAATATATATAATCAAATCGACTACATTATCTGCCGAAAGTCTGATAAACACCTGATAAATGATGCACGTTCCTACCAGGGAACAACAACCGACAGCGACCACAGGATCGTCATTGCAAAACTTTGTGTAAAAAAGCACCTGACTGGGAAAAAATACATTGAAAACGCGAAGAAGGCGAGACAAAGACCCAATATATACTTTCAGACAGAAAAATTGTGGTTAGAGCCAACTTGTAGAGCTAAATATCACGAACAAATCGAGACTCTTATGGTGAAAACCGCACCGGAATCATCAGTACGAACTCTGTGGGATCAAACAAAACAGGCAATCTCCAAGTCGGCCAAAATATGCCTTGGAGTCCGAAATCATCACGCCCTAAAATTGGATCACCACCCGAACGTGCCAAATATGGCAAAGCATTGCAGAGAGCTACGACTAAAAGCGGCAAACACGTCAGACGAGAGTAAAAAAAAGAGCTTAATATCCAACAAAGGGAACTAAAGTGGAAAATCAAAAAGATGAACAGAAAACATCACGGGAAATTATTACATCCCTATTAAAAGATGTGGAATGCCTAAAAGACAATTCAAGGATGTATGCGGCGGCTGCTGCGGACAAAGAAAGGACAAAACATCCTTCACATCAAAGACAAAGATGGAAAATTCGTGGGTAACCCGAAAGAAAAAGCAGAATTGATTGCACGACACTTCGAAACACTGTTGAATAAAGAAAATAATGACTTTCCCCCTTTCCAAGGAGAAGCAAAGGCGCTAAAAATCCCAATCACAGTGGAAGAGGTGGAATTAGCGATAAATAAACTGAAGAACAACAAGAGTGCTGGGCCGGACAACATAAGCCCTGAGCTCCTAAAATATGGGCCAAAAAAACTTAGCGACACAATTGCAAAAACCCTAAATGACGTCTTTGAAACTAATACCGATCTAGGACTTGGAAATGGATTATTAATACCCATACAAAAACCGAACAAATCAAAAGGACCAGTAGAAAATCTCCGCCCGATAATACTTCTGAATTCGATACGCAAGGTGCTGGCAAACATTGCACTAAGCCGGATAAAGGGTGTGGCGGATCTATACCTACCAGCAAGTCAAAGTGGGTTCCGAGAAGGGAGGTCTACGGCAGACATTGTATGGAGCCACAGATGGCGCTGCGCAACGCACCAAAGATTCAAGAGCGCAACAACCGTGTTGGGAATAGATCTCTCCAGAGCTTTCGACTCAATAAACAGACAGAAACTGATGAATGTGCTTGAGCAAATATTGGATGAATCGTCGGTTAGGATAATCAGACTACTACTTGCGAACACAAGACTATCTGTGAGGACAGAAAGAGCAACTTCCCGCAGTTTCAAAACAACGATTGGGACACCCCAGGGTGATTCCCTCTCCCCTTTACTATTCACCATATACCTTGAATCTGCACTCCGCGACCTCCGTAAACGCTATATAGGAGACATAGAAGAGACATCTTATGCGGATGATATGGATTTTGTATCACGGGACGTGACCGCACTCTAACACCTGCGGAGCTTGAGAAATGGTTTCTCAGCGTAAATGTTAACAAAACTGAAATTACGGAAATCAAAAGAGAGGACGATATTACTCATGAAGGATGGAGACGTACTAATAAGCTAGACTCTCTACTAGGAGACGCTAAAGATGTACTAAGGAGGAAAACACTGGCAAATACAGCAACGGCTAAACTAAAGAAAGGATGGCTAAGGGCCAAAGGACTTGGAATTGACATCAGATGCAGGCTTTACAACGCGTTTGTGAAACCAATTCTACTGTACAACGCTGGGAAATGGGGAAGTTCCTTTCAACGAAAAATTGAAACAGGATTTGTTCCATAGAAGGCAACTAAGAAGCTTACTCGGAATGAAGTGGCCACGTATAATATCAACCACCTGTATCTACAACAAGTGTATGTGTTCTTACATCAACAAGCATGTGATAGATGCCCGGTGGAGGCTTTTTGGGCATGTACTAAAAATGAACCCGGACGCACCCGCTAACAAAGCGATGGAAGATTACTTTGACAGATGCGAAAAACCCTTCCGCGGACGGCCTAGATCGACACTTCCGACTGCCTTAAACAAAGACTTAAATTGTGTGAGAAAAAATCTAAAGACGAGGGACGACCTTGACGAATTGAGATCACTCGCATTCGACAGAAAAAGATGGAAAAGACTAACTATAAATATTATTTCTTTGAGTGTTGCACATGCGGGGCTATAATCATTATGGCTTTCGTGAAAGTGCTTTAATAATAATAATAATAAGTTGAAGAAGCCGGCTGCTTGGAACGAGAACGAGTTCTTTCGGAGTATGGCCATTCCAATCTTTTGTATCAGTCATTACCCTTCTCGTTGATCCCTTTTCTATTTGGCAAGCATTCCTCCGAGTTCGCGTTAGAACTCAGCCGTCATTGGACCAACTCCCGATGACTCGGCCGCAACAGAAGTAAATCGGTAGCGTCCCCGAGGCAGAATATTTTTGATTTCTAGTTTTCGAGTCGAAGCAGCTGATCCAGGTGTCTGAACGATTTAAAAATTCGTGTTTGAGAATGTGTCAACACAAGTTGCGTCCCAGACCAAAGATCTTCCAGATGTGAAGGGAAAAGGGTCATCTTGTCAGGTCTTTTCCATCTCCTCGATCGAGACCCACTGGTCCAAGCTGTGCTGAGAAGCCTGTAGCCTTCATAGCTTTGATGATCACATGTTCAGAGCAGCGTGACGTGGTTCTCTTCCGGCGCTTCTTCTGCAAGAGAGCGGGTGCAATATCTGCGCATCGGCATCGGTGCTCCTGGCGAACTTCTAGTCCTAGCCTTTGTCCGATTCCAATCCTCAAAGAATCGTCGTCCAAAAAAGTCCCGAGGTTTGGGCAAGGTATTGCACCAAGCCATGCTCCACTCCCTCACTTGAAGCTGACACCAAACAAGCCAGACGATGTTGATTTGCTTCTTTTTTAAGGTCTTCCAAAATTTTGGAGCAGACAATGTTATCCCAATTACTTTGCTTTGTTGTGTCTTTTGAGATTTTGAGTCCGGACCCGTTCCATTTCCGACAAGCTTTGTCAAATGATTTATTCCAGCGAAATCTAATAGTGTTGTGGAGGACTTGCCGTGTCAAATGGCTGCAGCTTGAGAGTAACGATAGATATGCCGGGTACACGACCTCCAGCGCCGATCTATACCGACACCCCCAAAACCAGAGGGAAGCATACATTGCTTCCAACCTAGTTCGTCGAAGCGGACGTTAATTAGTGAATCAACAGTTTGTTTGAGAGATTCGTCTATCGATAGTGGATGTCTATTGTTCGTAGCAGGGTGAACATCGGAGTAGATATAAAAGCTTGGGTAGTCCGATATTGTTTCTCATCAGGAAGAAGGATGTGTGAGAGTCGAGACATTACAATCTTTTCGTGAGGCGTGTTAATTCTTCATTTTTGAAAAGTAGATGGTTCTTGAGTTCTTCTTGGCTGAGTGGGCATCCGAGGAAATATAATTTATCAACTGGCACAGTCGGGATCCCAGGAATCAGTTCTTTAAAAGACTCCTTGATAGAGAGAAGTCGGTGTTTGGATATGAGACATTTATTAGCTCTGATTTGTTAACATTGATGTACGAGCCCAAGTGTTTTAAAGCGGGTAACGTTTTATGTAATAAATTGTACGTTCCCTTGAATGATCCTCCAATTGTGGCATCGTCGAGATACCAGAGATTTAGCTGTGCATCAATTGATCTCACAACATCATCAATGGTCAGTGCAAATAAGAGAGGTCCGAGCGGATCTCTTTGTTGGACATCCGTTTTTGATTTAATAATTTTATTTTCAAAAACCAGAGACGTATCTTCCCCATAGGATAATTGACAAGAGGGAAAAGCTTTGGAACTCTCTTCCAACACGTTTTCATAATACCTGAATTGTCCTTACTGGCTTTGTTGCTCGTACTTCATCTTTTCGTTCTTTATTTTACATCTGAGATTTTGTAGATCACACCACACCGCAAGTTTTCGTTTTAATTTCCAATTTATTTTTTTATTTAACTGTTGGTGATTTTGGGTTTAAACAAATATATACATAAAAAACTTTTTGGAAGAACACTATTTTGAAAATGGTTTTATTGCAAATGTGAGTAATCATCTCCGATAAGTGAAAGAGCCACAGTTGCCGACCCCTGGCCTAGACCATCCCTGCCACTCTCTATTCAAACCGCAAAAAAATTATTATGACAACCAGTGACCTGTCTCGAAAGCTATCATCCATACCTTCCAGCCTCAATGGCCGGAGTTGTCTGAAACAGATACTCAATTTTGTTTCTACGAGAAGCATCAGAAAACTCGAAGATAATAAAATACTACACCGACCCCCCTCCTCCAATAGACCAATCAGAATCATCTCTTCAGAGGGAGGTCCCAGTAAACTTGACTCGTCTACGATGTGGGCACCACCCCTATCTATCAAAGTACGATATCCTGAGTCCCTTTTGCAACCTCTACGTGTTGACAACAAACCATCAATTTGAATGTCACGAATTAGCACAACATTAGTCTACAATGCTGGGACTGACCAATCTATGAGAGCGACCAACATTTGCTGTGTACCATTTAATAGCTTTGGCCTCCTACAAATTAGTGAGGCTGGGGTTTCTTAACTAACTCATCAACTCAATTACAATATCGTTATCATTTGTGGTAACTTAATGTTTAACGACTCCGTCATCAGACGCCAGAACTCGAACGTTTTGTTATACTGAACAACCGCAATCAATACAAAGGATGTGAGACTCTTCCTTGGGATCCAAACATGTTCCATGACCTCTCGATGTGCTCTCCTTCAATCGCATATTTTGAATGTCAGATAAGACCTACCCTCTGATCAAAACCCGATATTTTTTATATTAGTCTTTTTCAGCAATTACTATTATCAAGCGGACCTTTGCAAACTAGAGGAAAATTGGATAGGATAATTTTTTATAAAGTAATAGAAATGTCTTTGAAAGACTTCTCTGTGGATAACTTTACCTCCCATATGAAAAAAATCAAAAAAGTCATCAAACAGAACTATTTTAATTTAATAAAGAAATAAGCACGTTGATTTCTAAAGTCAAAAATGAAAAATAAACTAAATTTATCTTTTATTCTAACCCAAAATGAAACCTAAAAAATTCTGGAGATTCATCAAAGATACGTCAAACTGATTCTGACTCCTTTCACGGTGAGGCACTCAATAAAAATAACAGAACTAAAATTTGTATTGTCAGCGATAACGACTTGATGTCTGATTATTGCAAGATCAGCCACATTCTAATGTCCTATAGGACCTATGAGAGTCCAACCACTACAAAGTGCGAGGGCACATATCCAAGTTCCCGTAACTCTAATCCATGAATGATCAAAAATGTTCGCATTCTCTGCTAAATCCCTGATGGCCTATTTATTATATATTTGAAACACCTAGGATCTAACGGAATCTGAACGTTCAAAAGTATTTATGAATTCTCAATCAACTCATTTTTATCCCTGTTATGGAATAAATCTATAATTATCCCCGTAATCAATACACTAAGAGTTTGTCTTCCCCATCGTCCTAGATACCAATTTATCTTACCTTGGTGGTATTGAAGATCCAAGAAATAATACTCTTAACAATTTTACAGACCACTTCAACCTTTTCAAATCACATGGCTTTCGTCCACTTCATGAAATCTCCCATCTCTCCAACTTGATGAAGTTTATTGTTAACGGTTTCAACATTTCTAAGCCTCCCGAAAGAAATGTTTTGTCCTCGATCTCGTGTAATCCTTTCACAAAAGATCAGGTCATCAATTATCCTCTCACTTTGGAGTCCTGGCTCACAAATTACATGATCCTCGAAGAGAATAAGATCCTGGATTGCAGAACACTTGAGAATATCGCATATAAATTTATCTCTCTCCACAGAAAGAATATGTGTATTCGTCTCACTCTTGGAGCTGTATATAGCTTAACCAGTATATTTAATATAAAGTATGGACATATAGGAAGAGAATAATCTAATTAGTAAAATCATAGATTAGAAACATTTTCTGTGAACAATTAATGGTCCACTTTCATCATAGTCTTGTTTAGTAATCCACATATTATTAAATGTTGATAATGAAGAAAGAATAGATCCACCAATCCAAACAGAATATTTACGTTCAGGGGAGCAACGATTTTAATTTTTATTGTAGATGGGGCTAGAGAGATAATCTCTTTGTGAATCCTATCAGCAATTCCAGAGTACATTGTTGTTCCTCCAGATAAAACAGTATTCAAGTATAAATCCTTTCTGATGTCAATATCACATTTCATTATAGAGGTATAAGTTGTCTCAACAATTCCATTACTTTCACTACCAATAAGGGATGGCTGGAAGAGTACTTCTGGACATCTAAATCTTTCATTTCCTATTTTAATGACTTGCCCATCTGGCAATTCATAAGATTTTTCAATAAATGATGAATTTTGAGATTCTGTCATCTCCTTGTTAAAATTCAAAGCAACATAACACAATTTTTCTTTAATATCCCTGACAATTTCTTTTTCGGCAGTACTTGTGAACGAATATCCTCTTTCTGTAAGGATTTTCATCAAGTAGTCTGTTAGATCTCTTCCTGCCAAATCCATACGATTAATAGCATGAGGAAGTGCATATCCTTCATAAATGGGGACAGTATGAGAAACACCATCACCGGAATCAAGGACAATCCCAGTTGTTCTACCAGATGCATATAATGATAAAACAGCCTGAATAGCCACATACATGGCAGGGGTGTTAAATGTTTCAAACATAATCTGAGTCATTTTTTCACGATTTAACTAAATATTGAATATAAAAAGTTACACCTTAGGATTAAGAGGAGCTTCTGTTAAAAGTATTGGATGTTCTTCAGGAGCAATTCTAAGTTCATTGTAGAAAGTATGATGCCATATTTTTTCCATATCATCCCAGTTGTTAACAATTCCATGCTCAATCGGATATTTAAGAAAAAGTATTCCTCTTTTACTTTGAGCCTCATCTCCAACATAGGTATCCTTGTTCCCCATTCCAATCATTATTCCCTAAATCATTGTTGTAATTCTACTAACGAGATGTTTTGGTCTGCCAACAATTGAAGGAAATACAGCACGGGGTGCATCATCTCCTGAGAATCCGGCCTTACACATTCCAGATCCATTGTCAACTACTAATGCAAACATTTCCTCACTCATTATAGTTAAAATAACTCCAAATGTATTTATATTGTTATAAAACAATTAAATTACCATTAATATTCCAGTGGTTTAAAAACAATGAAATTGATTTACTGCTACTTAGTTTTTATTAAGAAATTTAAAATATCCAAATAGGAGAGTGATTAAATTTTTTCACTTTTCCGCCAAAACATAAAACTCATCTTGGAGTTAAAATTATAATTTTTTAAATGTGGCTTATTTTTTAGGATTTGGTCCCTTCAAGTAAAGGAAAAAGGAGGGTAACAGAAAACTCATGCCTAAGAGAGGACTCAGATACAAGCTTTAATCCATGTGGTGAATACAAAGTAGGCGCACCAAGTTTACACGAACTTACTGTGTTATGGAAACTTCAATTCCGTAATAATTGGTAGAATACGTCCCGAAGCTTGTTGATATAAGGCTTCTGATGACTTTAGTTGATATCCAGTCATGTATTGTTTTCAACCGTTAATGAGAAGGCTCAGTCTTTTGGATAGAATCCGAATTTGATTACCGACGGTAGGTATGATTTTCCTTTTATTTGCTGAAACACAAAGACAGTGATCGGATGATTTGATGTTTTGCAGTTATACGCGGAATTGATACTAAGGATTGTGAAATGGTACCTAATTGGGAGAATTTTTGATTCCAAAGATTAATTTTTTAGCTGGAATATGTATACATAAACTCCGGCCCGTTCACAATAAGGTTAAGGTTAGGGATTAGATTCATGGTTAGGGATTAAAGTCAGTGTTAGGGGTTAGGGATTTAAGTCAGGGTTAGGGTTTAGGGTTAGAGATTAAGATAGGGATTAAACTCACGCTTATTGTCGGGGGTTAGGGATAAGAGTCAGGTAAGGATTAATTTTTTTATTTGTAAAATAATTGCAAATATTTCAAATTTAAATTGAAAAAATAACTAAAATTAATTATTATTCACTAATTTATTATTATCTTACTTTTATTAAATCAAAATCTAATCCAAGAGGAATGTCCTTCTTGGACGGTCTCCCCACTGGCCTCTCTCTCTTGCCTTGATGGAAGCCCACCGAATACTTTCCGGTGATGTGAACTCCAATCCTGGACCTCGAAAACCCATTATTTTGATTCAACTAAACATAAATGGAGTGAATGGGAAAATCCTCGAACTCAGAAACCTCTTAAGAAGGTATAATACTGACATTTGCCTATTTTGAGAAACAAGACTGACTCCGTCTTCTTCCACTCCCGTCTTCACAAACTATCACGTCATCAGGCGCGACCGCCCAGCTGGGCGGAGTGGTGGACTGCTTACCTTATCAAAAAAGAAATTCCGTACGCAAACGAAACTTTGTCAACCTCAAGTCTCCCGTCGAATATATTAGTATTCCAGTCAAGACAAGCATCGGAAACATAAACAAATTGAATGTGTATGTGCCACCGCCCAACTCATGCCCCAAGTAATTCAGGTTTTCCCTGTCAGACATCGACAAATCAAAAAATATGTTTTCCTAAACAAACTTATGAAGTACTACTCCTCCACGAGTTTCATCCACACAAGAAATTCGAAGGTCCATCCATCCTATCCCTCAAACTAAAAAGAGCCACTTCCCAGATTGTCCTCTCTGTGGAGAACGGCAGAATATGGTCAAGGGTCAAAAGTCGACTTATTCCTGTGGTCCGGAAGGAATCCCTGCAATAATTCTATGCTATCATGGCTCTCACAAAAATTTTCAACTTTTCAATCAACGAAAATTGTATTCCTTCCATATGGAAGCTATCAAACATACGACCTATTATGAAACCCGGACGACAAAAGGGATCATCAGCCTCATACAGACCAAAATCTCTCCTATGTGTTACATCAAAACTTTTGGAAAAGCTGATTCTTGAACTAATCAAACCATACCTTTCTGATGCACTTTTTCATCATGGATTCAGAAAAGGACACCACAGAAACTCATCTTACATGCCTTACAAATTTTATCAAGGATAGACTAAAGCGCAAACCTCATCAGAAGTCTTTGTTATGCTCCATCGATATAGAAAAAGCTTTCGACACTGTCTCAAGAAAGCTTTTGACAAGGAAGATCTTTACGTCAAAAATTCCAAACAACCTGAAAATCTGGATCGTAAATTTCCTAAATGGAAGAAGAGAAAGAGTAACTGCTAAAAAACTAGATCAGTGACCAAGTTCCTTTCAAATGGGGTCCCTCAAGGATCTCCACTGTCACCAAACCTGTTCAACTTATTCTTAAATTATATGCCTCCCTTATCAGTGACGATATTCTGGTTCTGACATATGCGGATGATATAATCGTCGCAGTCAAAGACCAGTGCGTTAATACAGCTGTTTACCGGATACAAGCTTCATTGGACGATCTGAACTGTTGGCTCGTTAAGAACATTCTACATACAAGTCCCGAAAAGTCTTATACAACAATTTTCACAACAGAGGATTGACAAGCTCCGCTCCATGTGTAACCATAAATGGAACTCGGTCCAGATACTGGGAGTAACTTACGACCCACTCTTGAGATTCAGCTAACACATCGACAACGTCATCTCTTCGGCACAACGAAAGCTAAATTTTGTTAAAACACTCCTTAGACAATATAATGGGTGTTTCAATTCAAATTTGGACTCCCTCTACCTGCAGTATATTCAACCGTCTCTAACTTACGGGTGTGCTGCATGGGGAACCAACCTATCAAACAAAAATATAGAAAAAAATCAATCCCTTCCAAAAAATGGCCAGTAAGGCTTTGCAAAGGTTTTCTTGGACACCTATAAACCCTACACCTTTTGAGGAATTAGTGACGAAAACCGGAGCCTTACTACTTTCCAAAAAAGTTAGAAAACCCCGCCCAATCCGGAAATGTGTTGGAATCCGGGAAGAACACCGAGCAAGAATTAGATGGCTACTCAAGGCGGGCGGAATCACCTGACGGCTATGTAGTTATTTAATTTGTCGGTGATTTTTGGTTTTTAATAATAATAATAATAAAAATACTTTTATTTATATGCTTTCTTTTTGGTTGAGGTGGTGACGTGCCTGTCTTGCACCTATGTCTGCAAAGGATTCAGAACAATTTAAATTTTCGATGTGGTTAACCTTCACGTAGAGAAAATTGGATGCTAGTATCAAACTGGCAACTAAAAGAACCACTACTATTCCCCTGTCAACTTTTTCAACGACTTCTGGGAAGTCGGACTGGATGATGGCGGCTTTCGCTCCCAAAGATCGGATTGGCTACTCCTAATCCTAGCTGGGGTCATCGAACAGAACCCCGGGCCCCATAAAAACGGGAAATTCCTTAATATCATGCAATTCAACATAAACGGCCTCACACACAAATCAAATGAACTTTTTGTATTTCTAACTTTACACAAAATTGCCATGCTACAGGAAACGAAACTATCAAGAAAGTCAGTGCTTCCACACTACAAAGACTACTCAATTGTCCGCCGTGATCGACCGAATTCAAACAGAGGAGGCGGTGTTCTCATATTCATACACAAATCTATTCCATTCTCAGAAACTTCCGCTCAGACACTTGCTCTGTTTGAAGATGACGATTACATCGAACTTACTTCCGTCTTGGTGAAAATAAACCACACAAGGTATACATTTGTAAATATTTAAATCCCGCCACCAAGTCCCAGTATGAAACATTACTCCCCAAAACTAACCGAATTGCAAAAGATTGAAAATGTGATAATCTGCGGAGACCTAAATGGAAAAGATCCTCTCTGGCTAATCGTCAAAAAGAGTAATGAGAGTGGGTTTCAGGTCTTCTCTTAACTAGAACAATTAGTTATCCTCAATGACAGGAAATCACACACTCAAACAGCTTCCAGACCAGGACACTCTAATACATCACCTGACCTCACATTATGTTCTCCACCACTATCTTCGGCGATATCTTGGAGAATTGTATATGACCTACACTCGGACCATAATCCAATTCTACTGTCAATCGAACTACTCTCGCCATTTGTTAGGCATCGGAAAACTATAACGAATTACAAACGTGCAAAATGGGATTCATTCAGAGAAGAAACAGAAAAATTTCTATCCGACTTTTCCGTTGAGAATTTCAAATCGCTTGACGCCGCAATGAAATTTTTTAATGAGGTCATCCTCAGTCCCGAGAAGAAATACATTCCAAGAGGACTCATTGCAGACTATAATCTCAATTTCATTAAGGAAATTATAGAAAAAATTCAACAAGACGTCGACTCAAAAAATCAAGAATTTATACGGCCGAACTATCCAACCTTAATAGCGAAATTACAGAATTAATCAACGAGATGAAATTGGACGGTTGGAACAATTTCATAACAAAAATTAACCACCGAACAAAACTAAAGGAATTTTGGGGCACTTTACGTGGAATTCAGTCTAAACAAAATAGAATGGAGAAAACCCACGCCACCAGTATTGACAAGAATCAAACACCACGTGATTTCACTCATCAGGCAGATGTCATAATGGACCACTACGCAAAAGTGAGTCACATAGACGTGTGACAAATGGTCTCGTCCATGCAAATTTAAAAACGTTCAAACTTTTCAAGGAAAACTGATTGAAATCAGTGCGTCGGATGTCGAAAAACTCATCAAAATCGCCAAAAACTCTCCTGCCAAAGGGCTGGATGGAATCTACATTTAAAGCACCTGGGAATGCAAGGACTCAAAACAATAACAGGCATAATTTCTTTGTCCATCAACACCTGCAGAATTCCTGCACTATAAAAAAATTCATTAACAATTCATGGACAACCACTCCAATTAACAATCATTGACATATATAGTAGGTTGGTTTTTTTTAATTTATAGATTCGCTTTTGTACGACCACTATATAATGAGTCTGGTAAAGAAGTATGTGAAAACTTAAGATCTTTGTTCCGCCTGAATGGGCCATGTAAATTTTTTCAGTCGGACAATGGTTCTGAATTTAAAAATCAAGAAATAACAAAACTTTGTGAAGATTTTAACATTAAGCAAATTCACGGAAGGCCTAATGATCCTTGAGCACAAGGAATTGTAGAAAGATTTAATCAGACGATCACGAGGAAGTTGTCAAAAATTCTGGATAACAGTGAAAAAAAGTGGCTTGATAAATTAGAAAGTGCTGTCTACAGTTATAACATATTGGTATATTCATTTTCCAACGAAAGTCCTTTCGAAAGATATCGAGGAATTAAGGGAATAAATTCAATAATTAATGGTTATACTTATATCAGATTATGACTTATATAATTTAAATGATGAGTGTGCGATTCCAGAACAAATTGACGATTTGGTTAATTGTTCGACTCCAGTATCTATTGAAAATTCACATAGTTTGATTTTAAAAATTTATATCTAGATAATTCCCAGTCAGATAATTTGTGTCCGAATGCGAAGAGATTCAAATACTTTTAATATGGGAGATAAAGTATAAATTAAAAACATTAATAAATAGGTTCGGGCTAAAAAGGACTTTGGAACAAATCCCTCATTGCGACTGGATAAGTTTGAGTCTCAGTATTATCCAGTTGCAAAAATAATTAATATTTTATCGAATAATCGCATGGAGGTAGTTTTAAATAGTTTAATTTGATAGATAAAAAATTCGAAAGGAGAAATATCGAGTGTATTAATGAGTAAACTAAAAAAAGTTACTTAAATTTAATTTTTTGTGGTTAATAAATCATTTATAAAATTAATTGAAGTTCAAGGTTAATGTAACAGGCAGCCCATAGGTATCGCTTGGCCCATGTGACATAATATAGTTCCTCGTTCTCTCAGCGGGACTTGAACGATGCTATATGCTTGAATTCTTTCAAAGATTTGCTAGTATTATCTAGTCAACATCGCCATGCCTGTTTGTTGTCGGAGGGCGTCTTCAGAGAGCGGTGCCTGGCTCAACGCCATTCCCAAAGGAGTTCTGCGTACCTTCCTGGATGATACATGTGTCCGCATTGGGATCTCATTGCGACCGGGATTAAAGGTCTGTGTTACACATCCGTGCCGATGCGGAGACCAGATCAACTGTTTCGGCCTACTTTCTCTTTTGCAGGAAAAGTGCAGGCAGATTTCCCAGACAAATGGCCTTGAACGAAGTCGTTAGGTGAGCTTTGGACGCCCCTCCATGCTCAAACCTGTCGGTCTTTGCAGGCGGGACGGGAAACGACCCGAGGCGGGACGGGAAAACGATCTTCCTTTTCGAAGCCGAGAAACCTTTTGTCTGGGACATTACCTGCACCGACACATTTGCATCTTGCAACCTACTCCAGAGTGCCTCTGGAGCTTGTTCTGCCGCTGAGAAGGCCGAGAAGATGAAACGGGAATAGTACGCGGTCCTACCCAAGAATTTTTTGTTTGTTCCACTCACCGTTGAGACGTCTGGTTCCCTTGCGCCTGCGACGCTGGAATTCTTGAGTCGTCTAGGGAATCGAATCGCTACACAAACAGGAGACCTTCGTGAGCTCTTAAAATCATATATTTAATTTAGGTTTCAATGGAATTAAAAAGCAAATTCAATGAATATGGGCCTTGTATGATTTTACAATCAGACAATGGTACAGAATTTAAAAATTCTAATATTCAGGCAATTTAATATTAAACAAGTTCACGGAAGACCAAACAATCCTCGTTCTCAAGGCATTCAGTTGTTTGTATATATTTTTAAGGTATCATAGAACGATTCAATCAAACCATCACACGAATTCTGGAAAAAAATGTCATGTGGCTCGCCGACGACGTGGTGGCATTTGAAAAAAAAGAACCACACTTTCCCCTATCTTCACGGGTGGACCAATAAGGAAGGCCTGCGCCGCTGCGGAGACGTTGAGGCAAACCCTGGACCAGCCAGAATAGTCCAACTGAACATAAATGGAATCAAGAACAAAATACTCGAACTTCGGACATTTGTGAAAGAAAATCACATTGATCTGTTGCTAATTCAAGAATCTAAACTTTCTCCAAAGAATTCAACACCAGTATTTCCGGGATTCACAGTAATTCGCCGTGACAGAATTGGCAAACTTGGTGGGGGTCTTCTCACAGTTATCCGCAACGGCATTCCGTTTGAGGACATAACCAACAGTGCTTACACTATGCTTAAAGGATATGGAAATCTCGAACTTTTGGTTACCAAAATACGATTCCCAAGAATATTAATAATAATTGTCAACGCATATCTCCCACCGCTGAGTTCCTGCTCGTCCAGTGCCCCCAGACTCACTCCTCTCGCGTCACTAAAGGATGTGATTATCTGTGGTGACTTCAATGCGAAGCACCCACTGTGGTTGACAGGACAAACCTACGACAAAAGAGGGAAGATGATAATTGAGGACCTCCACAGCTCATGTATACTCAACGATCCTGCATCTCATACAAGAACACCTACTCGACGTAATGATAAACCTTCTTCTATCAACATCTCATTGTCATCACCGTCCTTGGCCCCACTTATTGATTGGTCAGTGAAGTATGACACCAGGAGTGATCACAACCCAATATTTTTGGAGGTCAAAACAAGGTCACGGATAAAAGGACAATGCCCAACAATAACTAACTACAGCCTCGCGAATTGGAAAGGATTCAAGGAATACGTCGATAATTGTATTGGACTATTAAATTTCTCCACTTTTCCCTCCGTCGAACAATTAGTTAAATGGTTCAACTCAATTATAAAGATGCGTAAAAGAAATACATTCCTATGGGGAGACAACCAACATCATCAAAACGTTTTAACACAACGACGAAACATCTGATCAGAGAACGAAATAATCTAAAGATGGTAAAATCGCCAACAGAAGAGAACATCAGGAAATTACGAGAATTGAACAGAGAGATCGACAACAACATAAAGACAGCAAATAGATGGACGAGACTATCGAAAGCTCTCTAAAAAAACCCCCCCCCAATGCAAAGAGTGTGGAAGTGGATTAAAAACATCAAAAGATCCTCCCCAGAGGGAAAAGTCGAAGTCTACATAAAACCAGACACTCTGATAAAATATTACACATCTATATCCTACAGGAAGTTTTCAAAAAAAACACCAAGTATTCCTGAAAAAGATTGAACCGAAACGCTCCTATGACTGGATCCTATTCACAAAATTTTTAATTTATGATAATCATAGAAAGAACCGATAGAATATTAATATTCAGCACCAAAACTAATTTTACGTTATTGGCGAATGGTACAGAATTTAAAAATTCTGATATTCAGGCACTTGCTAATGAATTTAATATTAAACAAGTTCACGGAATACTAAACAATCCTCGTTCTCAAGGAATTCAGTTGTTTGTATATATTTTTAAGGTATCATTATTATTATTACCCCAGGATCACTGGTCAATGAGAAAGAAATAAAAGTTCTCATCTAACTAAGTGATCCAGACCGACAAAGGTGAGGACGAGTCCGGCGGGGTCGAGAATCCTGGACAGCTCTTCTCATTGGACAAAATTTTTGTATGATTGTAGATAATTCGATAGTATTTGGAATAGAAGGAAGCTCGGTAGAACAGCCTTCTTGAATAGTTTCGTTGTAGTTCGATTAAAAAGTTTTCAATGGGTTGGATATTGTGATCTGGTCCAATTAACTTTATTGCAGTCTCCTCGATTGCAGATAATTTCAATGAGGAAGATCGTGACATTTTCATTGCCCATGAAGGACTTGCATACGTCATCGTTGGTCATGATAAATTGTTTGTAAATCGTGGCAAGGACACCAGTTTGATCTCTAAATATTTTTGAGAGCACTTTTAAAATTCTCATTTTTTTCAGAGCAGAAGTTACTCTGTTTTCAACATGCCGGATAAAGGTGAGTCCCTGATCAAAGGTTACTCCCAGAATCTTCGGTGTTTTGTTAATAGAGATAGCTTCGTTTTTCATAAAGACTTTTGGTTCGATACAGAGCTGTCTTTTGTAGGTGGTAAACAGCGTGACAGAGGACTTTGTTGCTGATATGTCGAGTCTCCGCTTCAAGAGCTATAGTTCCAGCTTGTCAAGCATTTGTTGAGTGAACTGAGTCGCTGAATGAATGCTTCTGTCTTGGAGGCAAGAATGATATCGTCGGCATAGGAGAGGATTAGACAGTATTCATTACAGGTTTGTGGCATGTCGTTTATGTAGAGATTGAAGAGTTGGGGTGATAGTGGGGAGCCTTGAGGGACTCCATTTGGGAAATAGCGAGATCTTGATTTGATGTTGTTGCAGAGTTTGTGCTCGTCTTCCATTTAGGAAGTTTCCAAGCCAAAGTTTCAGGTTCGGATGGATGTTGGTTTCTATATTTTCTTTGTTAGAGTTTCCTAGGGACTGAGTCGAACGCTTTTGTGATGTCCACGGATATAAGTACTGTCCTCTGATGTGGTTTGGGGGAGTTAAATCCTTCCGCAATGAATTGTGTGAGGGTTGTAAGGTGTGTTGTCGTCGAATGGTTGTCCCGGAATCCGTGCTGGGTCGGAGGTATTGAGATTGAGTCTTGTATTTTTTCCAAAACAAGCCTTTCAAGGATCCTTGAGACCGGACTTAGAATAGATATTGGGCGATAGGAAGATGGTTCATCTATTGGTTTGTTGGGTTTTCGGATAGGTCTGATTAGAGACTTCTTCCATATTTCAGGGATTGTATTTGTGTTAATGGATAGGTTGAAGATATAGGCTAATAGTTCCAGGGCTCGATGGCCTAGGTGCTTCAGTTCACATGTGGTTATGTTGTCTGGTCCTTTGGCCTCTGAGTTGTTGGCCTTAGATATGGCTCTGCGAACATCCTGACTAGTAAATAGGATCCAGTCATCGGAGCGTTTCGGTTCAATCTTTTTCAGGAATACTTGGTGTTCTTTTGAAAACTTCCTGTAGGATATAGATGTGTAATATTTTATCAGAGTGTCTGGTTTTATGTAGACTTCGACTTTTCTCTCTGGGGAGGATCTTTTGATGTTTTATCCACTTCCACACTCTTTGCATTGGGGGGTTTTTGTAGAGAGCTTTCGATAGTCTCGTCCATCTATTTGCTGTCTTTATGTTGTTGTCGATCTCTCTGTTCAATTCTCGTAATTTCCTGATGTTCTCTTCTGTTGGCGATTTTACCATCTTTAGATTATTTCGTTCTCTGATCAGATGTTTCGTCGTTGTGTTAAACGTTTTGATGACGTTGGTTGTCTCCCCATAGGAATGTACTTCTTTTTCGCATCGTTTATAATGGAGTTGAACCATTTCACTAATTGTTCGACGGAGGGAAAAGTGGGGAAATTTAATAGTCCAATACAATTATCGACGTATTCCTTGAATCCTTTCCAATTCGCAAGGCTGTAGTTAGTTATTGTTGGGCATTGTCCTTTTATCCGTGACCTTGTTTTGACCTCCAAAAATATTGGGTTGTGGTCACTCTGGTGTCATACTTCACTGACCAGTCAATAAGTGGGGCCAAGGACGGTGATGACAATGAGATGTCGATAGAAGAAGGTTTATTGTTACGTCGAGTAGGTGTTCTTGTGTGGGATGCAGGATCGTTGAGTATACATAGGCTGTGTAGGTCCTCAATTATCATCTTCCCTCTTTTGTCGTAGGTTTGTCCTGTCAGCCACAGTGGGTGCTTCGCATTGAAGTCACCACAGATAATCACATCCTTCAGTGACGCGAGAGGAGTGAGTCTGGGGGCACTGGATGAGCAGGAACTCAACGATGGGAGAAATGCGTTGACAATTATTATTGATAGTCTTGGGAATCGTATTTTGGTAACCAAAAGTTCGAGATTTCCATATTCTTTAAGCATACTGTAAGGACTGTTAGTTAAGTCCTCAAACGGAATGCCGTTGCGATAACTGTGAAAAGTCCCCCACTAAGTTTGCCAATTCTGTCACGGCGAATTACTGTGAATCCCGGAAATACTGGTGTTGAATTCTTTAGAGAAAGTTTAGACTCTTGAATTAGCAACAGATCAATGTGATTTTCTTTCACAAATGTCCGAAGTTCGAGTATTTTGTTCTTGATTCCATTTATGTTTAGTTGGACTATTCTGGCTGGTCCAGGGTTTGCCTCAACGTCTCCGCAGCGGCGCAGGCCTTCCTTATTGGTCCACCCGTGAAGATAGGGGAAAGTGTGGTTCTTTTTTTTCAAATGCCACCACGTCGTCGGCGAGCCACATGACATTTTTTTCCAGAATCCGTGTGATGGTTTGATTGAATCGTTCTATGATACCTTAAAAATATATACAAACAACTGAATGCCTTGAGAACGAGGATTGTTTGGTCTTCCGTGAACTTGTTTAATATTAAATTGCCTGAATATTAGAATTTTTAAATTCTGTACCATTGTCTGATTGTAAAATCATACAAGGCCCATATTCATTGAATTTGCTTTTTAATTCCATTGAAACCTAAATTAAATATATGATTTTAAGAGCTCACGAAGGTCTCCTGTTTGTGTAGCGATTCGATTCCCTAGACGACTCAAGAATTCCAGCGTCGCAGGCGCAAGGGAGCCAGACGTCTCAACGGTGAGTGGAACAAACAAAAAATCCTTGGGTAGGACCGCGTACTTTTCCCGTTTCATCTTCTCGGCCTTCTCAGCGGCAGAACAAGCTCCAGAGGCACTCTGGTGTAGGTTGCAAGAGGCAAATGTGTCGGTGCAGGTAATGTCCCAGACAAAAGGTTTCTCGGCTTCGAAAAGGAAGATCGTTTTCCCGTCCCGCCTCGGTCGTCCCGTCCCGCCTGCAAAGACCGACAGGTTTGAGCATGGAGGGGCGTCCAAAGCTCACCTAACGACTTCGTTCAAGGCCATTTGTCTGGGAAATCTGCCTGCACTTTTCCTGCAAAAGAGAAAGTAGGCCGAAACAGTTGATCTGGTCTCCGCATCGGCACGGATGTGTAACACAGACCTTTAATCCCGGTCGCAATGAGATCCCAATGCGGACACATGTATCATCCAGGAAGGTACGCAGAACTCCTTTGGGAATGGCGTTGAGCCAGGCACCGCTCTCGGAAGACGCCCTCCGACAACAAACAGGCATGGCGATGTTGACTAGATAATACTAGCAAATCTTTGAAAGAATTCAAGCATATAGCATCGTTCAAGTCCCGCTGAGAGAACGAGGAACTATATTATGTCACATGGGCCAAGCGATACCTATGGGCTGCCTGTTACATTAACCTTGAACTTCAATTAATTTTATAAATGATTTATTAACCACAAAAAATTAAATTTAAGTAACTTTTTTAGTTTACTCATTAATACAGTCGATATTTCTCCTTTCGAATTTTTTATCTATCAAATTAAACTATTTAAAACTACCTCCATGCGATTATTCGATAAAATATTAATTATTTTTGCAACTGGATAATACTGAGACTCAAACTTATCCAGTCGCAATGAGGGATTTGTTCCAAAGTCCTTTTTAGCCCGAACCTATTTATTAATGTTTTTAATTTATACTTTATCTCCCATGTTAAAAGTATTTGAATCTCTTCGCATTCGGACACAAATTATCTGACTGGGAATTATCTAGATATAAATTTTTAAAATCAAACTACGTGAATTTTCAATAGATTCTGGAGTCGAACAATTAACCAAATCGTCAATTTGTTCTGGAATCGCACACTCATCACTTAAATTATATAAGTCATAATCTGATATAAGTATAACCATTAATTATTGAATTTATTCCCTTAATTCCTCGATATCTTTCGAAAGGACTTTCGTTGGAAAATGAATGGACCAATATGTTATAACTGTAGACAGCACTTTCTAATTTATCAAGCCACTTTTTTTCACTGTTATCCAGAATTTTTGACAACTTCCTCGTGATCGTCTGATTAAATCTTTCGACAATTCCTTGTGCTCGTGGATTGTTATGCCTTCCGTGAATTTTCTTAATGTTAAAATTTTCGCAAAGTTTTGTTATTTCTTGATTTTTAAATTCAGAACAATTGTCCGACTGAAAAAATTTACATGGCCCATTCAGGCGGAACAAAGATCTTAAGTTTTCACATACTTCTTTACCAGACTCCTTATATAGTGGTCGTACAAAAGCGAATCTATAAATTAAAAAAAACCAACCTACTATATATGTCAATGACTGTTTATTGGAATCAGTTGATTTAAGATACAGTCTAAAATTATTGCAAATTTACAATACTTGTCATTGATAATGGAAAAATTCTCTATCTTCTTTACAAGCCTATATTTTCGGTGCCTCGGAAGATTTTTCGGAAAATTTATCATGCATGCATCTTTTAAAGTTTGATATTCAACGCAATCTTTCACAAAACTCTTGTAAGAAGCCATTGCAACAAAATAATCTTCCATGCTAGAAATCTAGGTTTACCGATATAAAAAATAAAATCTTTATAATCATAACATTTATGAATAAAAAAACTAATTTAATAGAATTAAATCACGATATAAATCGGATATACAAAATTAAATGTCGGATAATTAAAAGACCTTTTCAAGGTGAAAAAATGTAACAGGCTGCCCATGCCCATGTGACATATTACTACAGTTCCGTGCAAATGTTACCGCCAGGGTCAAGTAATTCATAAGATAAGCAAAATGTTACTTTTATTTGATAATTTTTATTATTTTAAAAAGCAAATATGCTTTTTAAATTTTAGCCAACCTAATCAATTTTTTATTTTTTTATTTCATCCCTTAAAAATGGGATTTTTCCACTTTTCATTTTTTTTAACGAAAATTAACCCATGCATATATTACCGCCACTTTACTCAAAATTAAAGATGAACCGAGATTTTGTTAAAAAAATTGTAAAATCAATATTTAGAAGTTCCTCCTTTATTGAAAATAACTTCGTCAATTCTTTTAGGCATGGATTTGTGTAATAATTGTATATATTCATTGTCCATAGTGTTCCAAATATTTTGAGCGGTTATCCACAGTTCTGAAACTGTTTTTGGACTTTTATTTTAGATACTCCAACAAGTCTCAATAATATTCAGGTCTGGAGATTGTGGAGGCCAATTTTCTAAAACTGTGATCTCTGTTTTGGAGATATTCTTTTGTAGACTTGAAGTATGTGAAGGAGCACCATCTTGTTGTAAAAAAGTATCCTTTGATAAATTTCAACAAGTCTTTCAGAAAGAATTCGTTGATATTCAACAGAATTTACATTTCCAGTGCATAAAATTCAACAGAATTTACATTTCTAGCACTCGTTTTCCATCATTTCTAATTTCACCCCATACCATAATAGAGGGTGAATATTTAATTGTCTTAGTTGTATACTTTGTTTCAAATCGAGATCCTCGAGGTCTTTTAACATATTCTCTCGATTCGAGACTCAATGAAATCCGACACTCATCGCTGAAAATTACATTTTTCCATTCGAAGAGTATTTTAGTTTTGCACCACAATTTTCTTTTTGTTTTTGAGGCTCAGTAAGCAATGGTTTTTTGACCGCTGCTCGTCCGAAAAGATTATTTTGACGAAATATTCTTTTTACAGTATCATTACTGACAAGATGAGAGACATCACAGTCTGTTCGGATCTGATTAGATGTTTTTTTGGGATTGCACACAGAATTTCGGACGAGAATTCTTTCATATCGTGACGACAAAATTTTTTCCCGGCCAGATTTAGGTTTATCATTGCAGCCATATCCTTCAATATAGCGCTTATGAATTTCACGAACTGTACTTCTGCCAATTCAGAGAGTACTAGCAACTTTAGAAATCGGAGTCTCATTTTCAATAAAAAAATATGATTTTATAACGATTTTCAACTGAAACACGTGGAATTTAACGTTTTTTTAATTTTATTGTACATTTAAAGAATTTAAAAATAAAATAATTAATACTTGACTTCAGATATATCTAATTCCTTTAAATGGCGGTAACATATGCACGGCTTAATTTTCGTTTTTTTTAACCCCAAGATCACCGGATTAGAAAAAGTTAAAAGTTAACTACTAACTAAGTGATCCCGGTTTTCCGGGTTCTGGCTTTAATTTTCGTTATTAAAAATAAAAAGTGAAAAAATCCTATTTTTAATGGATGAAATAAAAAATTGATTAGTTTGACTAAAATTTAAAAAGCATATTTGCTTTTTAAAATAATAAAAATTATCAAATAAAAGTAACATTTTTGCTTATCTTATTAAATACTTGACCCTGTCGGTAACATTCGCACGGGACTGTATATTTTATTAAATTATATTTAATTGTAATTTATTGGTTGAGGTGGTGACGACGCTTCTATTGCACTATGTCTTATTCGTATTCTTATTGACTTCTCCGTTCACTCTGGGATCTTTTAATTGCAGGAAACAACTTTACAAGAAACACCAACTAATATGCAATCTAACAAAATACGACTTCTCTGTCAGCTGTCTACAAGAGACAAAAACGACCGTATAATATAATTTACAATTGTTTAGAAAATTCCACCTTTTTACTCTCTCATGGGCCTGCCGACATTATGATCTCGGATTTGCAGTCCATCAGGACCTGATTCACTGTGTTACAAGAGTTTGGGCAGCATCTAATATTATAATGGAAATGGCGGACGACCTAGACTACCTAAGAGAACTAGCGCGCAACAGAGGATCATGGTCGAGGCTGACGGAGAGGATGATTAGAATACGGCACAATCGAAACTTAACTAATTTTATGTTTTCTCGGGAGTGAACAAAAGAATGAACGTTTATTGAACGGATGAACAAAAGAATGAACGTTCATCAATCAAAGTATAATTTTTTATTGGAAATGAGGTATTTTTAGTGAATATATTTAGATACGAGTTTTAAAGGATTATGGACAAAGTTGAGCAGATTTGAATCTCCATATGAAGAGCCAAGTAAAATCACTCAGATTTTGTCAAACAACCGAATAGAAGTTATTTAATTTTTTATCACAGATTAAGGCAGGATCAAGAGAATTGAAAATAGTCAACATGAGTCGAGTCAAGAAAATATAGACTTAAAAAAATATATTCTTTGATTTTTGATTAGAAACCAAGTGTTGATTTGATGATAGGTGACATGTCGTAAATTCTTTGATTTTTGATAAGAAATGACAAGTGACATGTGATTGACAAGTGAAATGTAACCAGCAGTGGATGGGTAACCCGGCGGGACGCGACATATTATCTAATCTACCATCGAATGACATGGCGTGATTTTGACATGACATTGATTGACACATGATTTGTTGCACGTTGTGCATGGTTGTGCGTTGTGCGCGCGACGTAATACCTCAATTGATAATGAAAAATGCGCAGATTACTGGGAAGAATTATGGAAAAGGAGGAGTCTAAATTCGGAAAGTTTTAATATCGAAAAAAGATTGATTGGTGCAGAAAATGTGTCTGTTGAATTTTCGAAAAATGTGTTTGAGCAAACGATCTGCCGAATTGGAAGGCCCCAGGTTGTGATGGGATCTACAATTTCTTCCTTAATAAATTTACCTCTCTGCATTAATTCATCTTTACCGAAATGCTTAGGATTGTAAACTGAGAGTACTGGAAAAATAGTTTTTTACTGGAATTACGTACTTGATCCAAAATGCGAAGCGCCACAGTCGCCAAAGGACTTACGCCCTATTACATGCATGTCATCACTTTATAAACTTATGACAAAGTGTATCAATGCCAAGCTAGCGGATTATGTGGAAGCGTTTGGCCTTGTTTCTGATAACCAGATGGGAAAAAGAAAAGATGTCAGGGTGTTAAAGAACAGGCACTAGTCAATAAATTACTTAATAAAGTAAATTTTAAAGGTGGACTTGAGATATTTCTCGGAAACATTCCCATCCCTTATACACGAATCCAGAAGATCCTTGGTTAACCTTCGACTCTCTGATGACGTTCGCCAGTCACACGGAGGAAATGTTAACCAAGAGTCTTTGAAAATGGACCGTCCTAAAAGCCATCGTAGAGAAAAGCCCCTTCCCTCTACTGGTTGGATCAGCAAAGTATATCTTCAAGTTATTGCGCCGACGATTGAATATGCTTGTTCTGCCTTGTGATTCGCCATTCCTTCTACGAGGGTGGAGCGTGTGAATTCTCTCAGACGGAAGATCATGAGGTATATACAATCAGACTCCACATCCGATCCCAGTCTGCTTTCAGAGGAAGCTACGGTGAGAAATGGCCTAGGCTTCCTACGTATGTGCAATGAGCTAGGAAACCCATTCAGAGAGAGGGTCATGCGGAGGAATTCAGATTGGCATTGAAAAATTGCACTCCGATAGAATTCCTCTGCAGAAATAAAAGAAGACACTTCAGAGACGCTATTGGTTTACTGGCGGAGCATTTGAAGAGAATTCGAGAGATATTGTAGGCTGGGATCACTTAATTTAGCAAGTTAATTTTTTCTTTCCTGGTGGTCTTGGGGTTTAAAAAATTCATTTCGGAGGGCCTGAATACCCCAAATCAACACGAGAGAACCGTGCTGGTCTCAGTGGATGTAGAGAAGGCTTTTGACTCAGTATCAGCTATCGAATGGGCCAAGTAGTTGCAAAAACCAAAACTGTGATATCTTCCAAATAAAGTTCCACAAGTATCACCGTTATCACCAATCCTCTTCAACATGTTCTCAGTGACCTCCCATCTCCAACCACCAAAAATACAATTTTTTTATCGTATTCGGATGATCTTGTGGTCGCAGTGAGGTCTACCAGACCTGATGGGTCTTTGGTTCCTGAAGATATAGGAAATTTGTAATAACGTTTACCTCAGCACGAAAAGAATTACGGAAACACCACAAATAAAACTGTATGACTCTCCGCTTCCCATTAAGAAGACCTGTTCAATCCTTGGAGTCATCATGGATCTTTTTCTTACATTTACTCATTAAGTGGACCTGGTAACTGCGAGAATCGAAAAGAAAATTGAAATTCTTAAGGCTTTCACTCACTCCCCAATATCTTTCAGCTCATCGTTAGAGCTTCTATACAAACAATTTGTTCTTCCTAGTATCCAGTACGCCTATGCTGCATGGATTGTTCCGCTATAACTATCGGCACAGACCAAGCTGGAGGTATTACAAAACCGATTTCTCAGTATACTATTGAAATCTTAGAAAAAAGCGTCCATTTCGTTACTACGGAGACCACTAAACGTTCCCCCAATCATGAAATACCATTCGGGGTTACTTACGACTCACTAATGACCTTCTCTTATCAAGCTGAAAAAGTCTTGACCAAGAGACTCCTGATGTTGAATGTGGTGAAGGAAATTATAAAGAAGGACCATTCCCTCCTGTTGGCTTCATATCAAGACTGCCAAGAAATCGTTCTAACAATCGAATAGAATTGCAATATCCTCATCTAATCTCGACAAACTAAATTCAATAAAACGGACTACATGTTTGTTTTCAACAATATTACAACCCTTCCTCTCCATTTTCCTTTAAAGGGAATCCACGAGTACCCATGGTCGCGGCTAGAAGAACCAGGGAACCCATTGGTGCAATCTTTCCCGCAGAGAAATGTCGATCGGTCCTAAAGGAAGATTTCCTGATTGAGTTCCTTTGTAGGCATTGACGTAAGCTCTACCTTTCAGTACAGTACAGTTTGAACTTGGAAGACAACGTAAGGAGAGTATGAATTAATGGAATCTTGGATCACTTAATTAGTTGTTTTTAAAATCTTTCATGGTAATTCTCAAATAAATATTAATAAATAATCAACAGATTCTAGGTTGCAATCTTCCGAATTCTTTACAGGTTCGCTAGAGGACCTGTAAGTCGAATATATAGACGATCCCAGGTCCACCCTCTCTCCACTCGAACATAATTAAATTTTTCCAAATGCAAAATAATAAACATGACATGCTCTAAGAACGACTTTTATCAACTATATATTATCAATGCTACAGACGTTATCGTTTCAGCTATCTCTATCCCATTGGAAATTCTCAACTTTCTTACAAAGAATAACATGGCACTTTTTCTTACAACCTTATTATTTTCGACTCACTGCCATCAACTGGATGCTGAGATCGTCAAAAAATATCTTTAACATATCTTTTGATGGCAATGATTGGATCCATTTTATGTTACAGGGGCATTGATATTTGCTCATCACTAGCCTTTTCTGGTTTCTCCCTTCAGTTAACGAGCATCAGATCCTACATTACCTACATGGATTGCATGTTGAACTGCTAAAATGACTGACTCACGAAGGTTAGAAACCTTGTATCTCTGAAGAAGGGATCAAACCTGAAACTAGTCTAGCATCAATCAGCATTTATTGCCTCTGCGTTCACGGCTTTTCCCTACACATGGTAGTTTCGATTAGATCCCATGTAAAGAGTTTCCATTTTTGGGATGAGTGGATGAAATCAGATATGATTTATTGGTCTGATTTTTAATAAATAAGTATTCATTGTTTGACTCATTCGTTTATGTCTTGATTTTGACATATTTCCATCTAATTATGCTAAATTTCCTACTCATTATTAATTAGTTCACGTTTGACTCGGAGAGGAGTTGGCAGTTAATTCCCCCAAAAGATGATCATTTCCAGTAATTCGTGTGAATAACTGAAGTGTTTTTCATTTAATTTGATATAAAATCTAACTTTTGTTACATTAAGACAGATTGTGTTATTAAGAATTAAAAAATATTAACTTCCTTCCTGCTTTGGGAAACAAATTGTATTTGCAGTGTAAAATTAATAAAAGGATTTATTTAAACCAATAAACTTATAAAAGAAAATCAACAGTAAATGGATTGATCTCTGAAGTACTAGACATGTCAACACATAATAACTTTAAATTTTTGTTATTTAATTTTTGTTGGATAATTCCTTTTGGTTGACTTTTGGGGATTTCAATTAAATTTTTTAATGAAAATGGTAAGTCCTTTGTAGTGAACGTTGAAAGATTGCATTTCTCATTTTCAGGTTTCATTACATTAGGCTTTATGCTTTCATGAAATTTTTTGTTCTTCAATTAAAAATAATATAACTTGTCGGACATTCATGATAAATTTATATACGAAACGATGTCCATCAACTTTTTTGATGATTTCTTTCTTGTAATAGTATCGTAAGGACCGACTTAACTTTTCATAATTCATTTTTGGTCTGTTTTTATGGATTCCCCAAAGTCGAGACACCTTTTCCGGATCCATGAATTTAAATTCGTTTTTATTATTAATCCATTTTATAATATATCTGTGTTTTTGATCCTCAAGAAGATCCAACAAAAACTCCCATAATGTCTTTTTTCTCTAAAATTGGAAAAATTGTAAACTTTTTGGATTCTCCACGACTCCATTTCAATCAATAAAATTTTGCGAATGCATAAATTTATAACATACACGGAAACGTTAAATTATTTAATAATTAGGTCATTCAATTTTATTAATCAAAGCTTCCACTCATAATTTATCATTAAGAATATGCAATATCCTCATGTCCTTGATTAATCTCCACAATGGGGAAGGTTTCTATTCATATCTCGGACAAATTAAACTAACTAATCACGGAATGCGCTGTCGTCTTGTAAAATCAACTTTTAAAACCGACGGTAGAGTATGCTTGTGCCTCATGGGCTTATGGAGTTTCAATATCCAATTTATACATAATCAATTCCTTAATAGGCAAATTTGCACGTCTAACAAATCTACCTCCCGATCTTTTCCCCCAATGCTTGACCACGCCTCAATCAAAAACAACGGCTCAGTTTCATCGGTCTGTGTGGTCATGAGACAAGTCGTTTCTTCTATTCAAGAGCCGTGGAGCCGTTGGTACTCTGGAGGAACACAAGAAAAACCTCTCGATCCTTTTGAGGTGTACCGGGATCACTTAATTAGTTGGTTTACTCCTTCTTAGTGTTCCCTTCTCGGGGTTATTAAATAAAATAATAAATAATAATAATCACGTGATCCCACCACGCACTAGAAGGGACCTCATCTTCGCCCGATGCTCATCCTTCGTCCCCACACAAGCACATATCGGTCGAGTGACTTGTCCTCTGCAGTCACGACAGCGCGTTCTATGGTTTATTCATATCGAGGCTTTAACTCGCAATGGTAGCTGGAACTCTCAAGAAATCCAGTGTTCCATGATTTTGGAGGCTCTTTTCCGGCTAGCCTCGATCTTTAAGACATTCATCCAAGAAATGAGTGGGCCCATATACCACATTCATATGAGATGCATGGTTCAATGAATTGTTTATATACAGAGATCAAAACAGAATCCTTGTGAGGCATTTCAGAACATTAGTTTTCTTTTCGCATTTTGTAATTACGTTTTCAACATGGGGATCCTTTGGGATTTTCTGAAAGGAATAGCTTTATTGTTTGCCTTCAGATCGACCGTCCGTCTTCCCAGTCTCTTGTCTGAAGTAAATAGGGTTGTGACGGACTTTTCACTGCTGGCATTTAGGCGATTCTTCGATAGCCATTCGTCAAAACGGTCCAGGTTTTCTTGCAATGTCGAAGTGGCAATTTAGATGTCCTGATCGGAGTGGGGAGGTCCGCCATGAATAGGTTGAATGGAGACAAAGGAGATCTTAGTGGAACCCCATTAGGGAGAAGCCGTGAAATAGACCTTGACTGGCCAATGCAGACGCGTCCCATTCGACCACTAAGGAAGTTAGCTAACCAGGGATTTTTGTTCGGTAAATTTTCCAAGTAAGAATCCTCCTTGACACAAAGCAAAGTACAGTCTTCATGTGTCCCGGCCTGTGCGAGAAACCATATCGTATAAAGTTAGTCAATGCAGATAAGTGGGTCGAAGTAGACCTCGCCTTTTTTAAAACCATGTTGAAGTGACAAATGAGAAAGGAAATTTTCGATTTTTGCAAGAACCAGCCTTTCCAGAATTTTAGACACTGAACACAATAACGCGACCGGTCTGTATGAAGCTGAGTCCTTCTTCACTTTACCAAATTTCAAAATTGGACGTAGGTGGACAAGCTTCCATAAAATTGGAATAAAATTTTTGTTAATGGAGTGGTTGAATATCATCGTTAATGCAGCGATTCCATAGTCCCCAAGGTTTTTTAAGAGGATCATTGGGATCTTATCCTGTCGGTTAGAATAGGTTGTTTTAATAGCTTTCAATACATTTCTCACATCGTTCTAGTGAAGTGAATCATATCCGGTTCCTTTTTCAGTTTACTGAGATATTTCGGGGACACATCTGACGTCTTATGGTCTTTACGGGATATTTTCACATAGTATTTTATTAGGTTATTTAAGTCCTTTTGGCTGTGATCCACCTCGGACGATCTTTCATTCTCTCTCGAGGCGTCTCGGATGGTATTCCAAATTTCAGTAGTGGGTCTATTTCTATTCAACGAGGAGAACACATGCTTCCATCTTGATATTTGTGCTTTTACCTCCCTGTTTTTTAGTTAATTGTTCAAAGCCTTCAGTCTAAACCAGTGTTTCTCAAACTGGGGTCCGGAAAAAGGACCGCGGAACAATCTTTAGTAATTATATATTAGTCTACTTTTATATTATATTTTTTAAAATTATTTTGAATTAAATTTTAAAAAGTACGTGCTCAATTTTATCCTTGTAGGATTGTTTTGTTCAAATAATTCAATGAATAAAAAACATATATCAAATATGGATTCAGTCTGATAACTTCTGAAAGTAAATTAAAACCACAATGTGTCCTGTGTTCTGAGGTTTTGGCGTCTACTTCACTTAAGCCAAGCAAGTTAAGGAGGCATATCGAATCCAAACATCTTAGTTCAACACAAAAAGGTGTTGATTTCTTCAAATTCAAAGCCCAAAAATTGATCAATTCCAGATTTGATCAATCTGGAATATTATCCCAAATATTTCATCCGGTTTGAAAGCTTCTTATCTAATTAGTATGAAAATTGCTTCTGTGAAAAAATCGCACACCATCGGAGAACAATTGATAATACCTTGTTGCAGAGATATCATTTCCAACATGTTAGGAAGTTCTGAACTTCATATTCTGAAGCATATCTCACTTTCCAATGATACTGTTAGTAGAAGAATAAATGATCTCACGAGAATATTAATGTCCATTGTAATCGCGAAGATTAAAAATTCAATGTTCCATTTTTTTGCTATCCAAATTGATGAAAGCACGGATATCGCCAACTTATCTCAATTATGCTTATATGTTCGTTATATACATGACAAGCACTTTGAAGATGAATTCTTGTTTTGTGAAACTCTCAGAACTAGTACAACCGCCAGGGATATATTTGATAAACTTGACAGATTTTTTGAAGTGCATGGCATCAATTGGAATAATTTAATTGGTGTGTGCATAGACCAGTAATGTTTGGTTGCCGTTCCAGATTTCAAACTTTAGTCAAGGAAAAATCCCCAGATGCTATTGCACGATCCACCGTCATGCATTGATGATGAAAACCATGCCTGACGATTTGAAAAATGTCATGATTGTCATATTAAAACGATAAACTATATTAAAGCCAAAGCACTCAATTCTCGTCTATTTGCTGAGTTATGCAAAGAAAATGACTCTGAATTTGAGACTTTTGTTGCATTCACATGTGAGATGGCTTTCAAAAGGAAAAGTATTGAAGAGAGTATTTATACTACGAAAAGAAATACACGAATTTCTCAAAGACGTCAAATCAAAACTGCACGAAAAATTTTCTGATACCCGTTTTTTTGACTTTATTGGCATTTTTGATGGATATATTTGAATCTGTGAGTTTTGTTAATTTACAACTGCAAGAGAGACCACAGTCTTCCATTGCCATGAAAAAATGACTGGTTTCAAAATGAAACTAGAACTGTGGAATTCGAAATTAAATAGTTACAACTTTGTGCCATTTCCACATCTAAATATATTGATGAAAATGAAGTTTGCATAACTACAGCATTGATGTGATGAAACAACATTTATTATTAAAGAAATTTCTAGGTATTTTTTAGATATTTATAAATTTTTAAATATTTTTTTCATATTTCTGAATTTGATAAGTACCATCGTTTTCTCAGCAACTCATTTGTAATTTCAGTTAAGGATCTCCCTTCTGAAAACCATATAATTCAGGAACAATTTATCGATTTGTTTAATGATGGATATGCAAAACACGTTTTCAACGAAGTTTCCCAAAGCGATTTTTGGATTCAAATGGCTGATTCCTATTCAGAATTGGCAAAGACTTACAGTGCTTATTCCATTTGCAACTACATATGAGTGTGAGACAGCGTTATCAGCACTACCTACCATCAAATCAAAATTCCGCAATAGATTGGATGTGTCAAATGACATGAGGGTTGCATTGTCCAAGACACAACCAGACTTAGAAAAACTGGTGATGGCCAAACAGGTGCATCCATCTCATTAATAATCATAATTTAATTTTGCACTAATTTTTGTTTTTGTTAAAATGTTAATTCACTATTTTAATGAAGGACCGCGAGCAATTAAAAAATAAAAGAGGACCGCGACGTCTTTTTTAAAGGTTGAGAACCACTGGTCTAAACTTATCCTCAGTAGTTAATCGGCCAGACTTTTTGAGTTTGTTTCTTTCCTTGGTTAATGCCGACCTGCCATATCCCCTGGTGTAGTTAAGGTGGTGTTTAGGTACAGATAGTGATCTCGCATCCAAGATAGTGCGGTTTACATAAGCGACTAGTTTGTCCATGGAAGTAATGCCATCCAGGTACTGCAGTAGGTTGTCAGTAAGTGTACGGTAAAGTCTCCAGTCTGCGCGTTTGTAGTTGAATTGTTCTGGGGACCTCCTCCTAGTTGACGTTTCTTTCTTGATTTTCAAAAAAATCGCATTATGGTCACTTCTTGAGTTGTAAGTGACTGACCAAGTCGACATTGCCGCCAGGCCGGGAGAACAATGCGTGATGTCTGTAGAAGTTAGTTAAAAAAAGGGGGTTATCGTATGTTTTGACGGGTCATTCATGACCGTGAAAGGTCCTGTCTGCGAAAGTAGTACTTTTCCTCTTGAGTGGGACGGTTGACTTGCCAGCCATAGAGGGTGTTTGGCATTGATATCCTAGCCAATGATCACGTCCTTCAAGGAAGCCAAAGTAGATAAATTGGGCATAGTGTAGTGCTTCGGGCAAGAACGAGGTGGGGGCACATAGACGTTCACAAAGGTTATTGTTCTATTTGTTGTTCCAAGTGAGACTTCATTGACTTTAGTAACATTTTTCACATTTTTATGTGAACATTATATAATTACGTCACAAAGAAATAGAATCTTGTTTATTAACAATATTTTAATTAATTATTAAACAGCTCTCGAAGTTGAGACTGAGTTCCCTTTTACTATTGTAAATCCCTCACAATCATCCTCTTCCTTTAAACTATCAAAGATCAGGGAAGGAAAGTGATCTTAAATCTCAGAGGTTGAAAACAAACTGGCTTATTATCGCTCAAAAATTAAAAACTATTATTATATTGTTGATTGAAAGTAAGCTACTATAGTATGAAATGATGACTCTTTGTCTTTTTGCTTTGCATGAGCATGGATGATTGACTTTAAGACATTGGAAACCCAAACAAACGGATGATCCAGGTTCTAATCACATCCTGTCCAAGATTGAAAGAACTATGAGGATGGATTATAGTAAATATTAAAAAACCATGAACGTAAAGTAATTCTATATAGTACGCAATTGGTGTTATATAAATGAATTTAACACACTTTATAGTAAATGGATATTGAGAAAGATTCAGAAACCAGGTAATAAAACAAATAACTTTAGACAATCTTTAATAATTGATGAGCCAACATCAGTAGACCAATTGTGGTAATTTATAATATAAACTATAAAAGTTTAAATGAATCTGAAAATATATTGAATAATAATAGTCAATATGAAAACATAGAGTATTATTTTAATAAATTTTAAGTTACAAATGTCGAGAAAGGTAATTGATATCTTTAAATATAAGTTTTAATGACAATTTGCAAGAAAACACTCCAAGCATAGGTAATAATAATAAATAAATTATAGAATTGTCTTTTGGATATTACAATAATACTGATACTTATGAGAGACTCAACAAGTGCTACTCGGGCTTTCAGAGTACATCCAAGCATACAATACATAGAACGTATATAAATAAAATATTTTAGATTTATTAAATTAAAAAATAGCATTTATAAATATACAATTGAATTATTTTTATTGTTGGAGTTATTAATCAGTATTTTGATGATTTATTTCATCCAAAAGGAAAATACTGATCGAATACTTGGTTTAACATGTGGAGTAATGGTATTTTATTATTTTACTTATAGTTCTTGATTTTAACTATCGTTTCCATGGCACAAAAGAAAATAGTAATCAACCTAAAAGTTATTTCAAATTTTATATTAAGCATTCATATTTGATTGTGGCATTGTTGGTCTTATCATTCCACACTTTGCCAGCAACTATTTATCAAACAGTTATACAAAGTCGATATTGGAAGCATAATGTTATACTTTGTTTATATTATAGGTCTATTCATTTCAGTTTCTTAATTTTCTGATTATAAATGGAGTTACGGTTCTTATTGTTTTGCAAATTTTTGAATATTTAAAGTATATTTGTTTCATAGTAAGAAATCAAAATTTGACTGTAAAAATTAAATTAATGAGAAGCTTCCTCATAGTATTTGGACTAATGGCTGGCTTGTCCATAATAATAATTAATATTGGGCTTTTTAATGACTCATTAATATTCATTTCGTTTGGAATTTCTGTTTAGTAGATTTATTTATTTGCTAGTGTATTATCGCTGAGGGAATTATGATTCACACCCTGTTTGAAAGATTCGACATTGTATTTATTTTATTTATTATTAGAATCCACTATTCCTTTATTTTTGTTTTTTTTCTTCTTTTAGCTCATTTACAGTTTATTTTCTAGAAAATGTTACCTTGTTCTACAAAGTTTGCATTATTTTGATTATTATTAGGACATTTCAGATTCTGTATTTATTCTCATTCTATTATTTCTTGTTATTTATCCTATTCTTATTACAGCCTCTCACACTTCTCATAATAAGGATTCATCAGTTTATGAGGATTAATAGATTATTACTAATATTTCGTATTTCTTTTTGATTTATTACCAATTCATATTAAGTAAAATTGTCCACCTTACATCTCTATGTTATTAATGTTCTGCATTCTAGGCTCACCCTACTGCAACCCCTTCAAGCATTCCGATTAACCTGATAAACTCAGACGTGCTCGGGCCATAACCCCAGACGTCTCAACATAGATCGGCTGGAAAGCGAACCGATCCCCGATGTCTTGGTATTTCATCCTTTTCAAATCTTCAGTAATTCTCACTGTGAGCCCGAGTGCAATGATGACTTAAGCAAATTCCCAAAATCGATATTTAACGTATAGCGCAGTGGTTCTCAACGAAGAGCTCATATGAAAAATTATAGACGGTCTTATATTATTTACATTATATTAAAATTATAACATTTATATTATAATTACATTGGATTGATTGATATCGAGTCGTCAGAACTTGAACAGATCGGACGTGTCTGTATAGGCCACGCAAGATCGAGGTCCCGTCTCCTACCAAATGGCGTCCCTCAAGGATCGCCCCCTTCACCGGCGTTATTTAATTTATTCCTAAACGATTTACCCTGTCCTGAAGGACCAGATTCAATGCTTCTCACATATGCTGACGACTTAATTATCGCTAGCAGGACAAATACGTGGATATGGCAAAATCAGAGCTTCAGTCACATATTGATGTCCTGTAAGCCTGGTTGAATTTAAATCGTTTCTCCATATCCAGGGATAAATCAACGTATACAATCTTAACCACAGACAGAAAAGAAAAACATACACTGGATCTGAACATTTATGGAGACTCTTTACCATTACAGATTCATCCAACTATTCTGGGAGTGATTTTCGACCCTTTGGTGACATTTTCTCAACACGTGAAAAACGTCATAACAAAGAAAACTAAATAATCAAACCACTCTTAAAGTCCAGGCCGTCACTGGAATGCGCTGTCGTCTTGTTCAACCAACTTCTAAAACCGACGGTAGAGAATGCTTGTGCCTATGGAGCTTCAATATTCAATTCATACAAGATCAACTCCCTAACAGGCAAACTTGCACGTCTAACAAATCTACCCCCCGATATTTTCGTTTTTTTTATTTTCCCCCAATGATTGACCACGCCGCAATTAAAAATAACGGCTCCTGCCTCATCGGTCTGTGTGGTCAAGAAACAAGTCGATCTTTCCATTCAAGGCTAGAGGCTTCAAATACACGAAATTTGGGGAAAAAACCCACCCCTCTTCAAATTCTAATGAAAGATGATCGTCGTCTATTCAGGAAAGCCGTGGGTACTCTGTAAGACACAGGAAAAACTTCTCGATCCTGTTGAGGCGTACCGGGATCACTTAATTAGTTGGTTTAATTCTTCTTTCTTGGTGTTCATTTTTCGGGGTTATTAAATAAAAAATAAACAGATCGATAAAAATATCCGCAGAATTCTTTTGGATAGCCACATCCACTTGAAACCGGAAAACAAAGAAAGACTTTATCTTCTAAGAAATAAATTTGGAAGAGGCCTCGAGTCTGTCAGTAACGAAGCAGAAAGAACAGAGAATATTGTATTGATCAAGCTGAGGATTATGTTCGATTACTTTTGCATACTGAAGTAAAGTCATCCAAAGGAAATTGTTTGAACGATTTGTAAAATTATTCGATTCCATCGTTGATTTTTTTAAAATTAGAGGAAGAATTTGATTTGTTCCTGCAAGATAAAAGTCCGAAATTATGGGTAAAATGACTCCAATCATTTTATGTTTTCCGACTTCATATTGCGTAGAAATTAGCACTCTCAACAATGTCATCGGGAAAATACGAAACAAAATAAATGTACAAGAATGAGGAGATATAAGGATTGCACTTACGAAAAAAAAAGAAATTTAGAGAATCTTGTGAATACTCATCAACCACAGGGATCTCATTAAAACTATGATTTTTAAATAAAAAAATATTTCTTAAATAATTTATATTCGTGGTAACAACTTTTTGACTTGTGAAATAAAGGGCGATAAAAAGTTGGAGGGGTGAAAAAAATTCGCGGGGGAGATTAAAAAAAGGTTGAGAACCACTACTGGTATAGCGCATAGTAGCTATTAGAGCATGTGACATAACAAACAACAGTACAAGCTTTTTTCTCTCAAAAATCATAGATGAGATAAAACCTGAACTTGACAAGCATCGCTTGGCTTCTGCGTCGAAGAACTTGAGTGTTGGATGGCTCAGAGCATTAACATGCACCTCACTTGGAATACTAGTGGATGACGACCACATGAGAATTGATGTTTGCGCTTTCCATCGCTGTAGATCTGAAGGACGCAAAGGTCTTCTGCTGTAGGAGTGCTGGAACGAGCCCAAGACACAGTCCAATCAACGGAGTTCTTGCGTGGGGACCAGAAGCGGCTGGATTCCTTGTTCAATTGGAGCCTTTCGGACTGGCCCCAGCCAACAAAAGAATTGAACTTTCTTCATTTGTAAAATTGGTAGATACCTCGCCTGGACGCCACCTTTGTGGATAGCCTCTTTTCCTCAAATCTTGCAATGACTGCAACCAACCGAAGCTCGTCATCGGAAAAGGCTGAGACGCTAAAGAAAAAATATGAATATCTCGGTGGACAGTTCATATTTTAACTAGAAACATCATGCCTCATAGTAAGAAGATCACTAATTCTGTTGAACCGTATCGGATCGCTTATCGCAAGGAGGAAAAAAATAAATGTGCTGGGTCATTGAGCGCATTTCCTTGCAAATTGTCAGGGGAAATGCGTTTTCTATTCTGAGAGCAGCCAGTTAACTTAGTTTTTAAATTTATTATTATAAGCATTTATTGTCTTGCCATAATGATATAGCTATGCAACATAAAAAATAAGGTTATTAGTTAGCCTCTTCCATCCTCCACGGTTACACAAAATCGATATCAGCTTTTCCGGATTGTCTCCCGTCTTTAGGCATCTCCTTACTCTTTGAAGGTTTTTGTGCAATATGATAGGGAGTGGTATCCTTGGTCGACATGGAGGAATTTCCCCTCGAACATGAAGTGATCCTCTATCGCCACATTTGTTGGGACAGCCAGATCCATAAGCAGAATGTTTCCAAACAGTCTTCACCGGGCGTCAGTAATGTCCAGGTTTAGAGGCCTAATCTTGCATTTTTTATATTTTCCAGCATTTGAGATCTTGGCAGGCCACTGCATGCCAAATAAAACTCTAAGCTGTCTTCTGTGAATCACATACATAGTCATCGATTCTGCAATCGATCAGACCCAAGTACTAACATTATATGTTATTATTCACAAATGCACTAAACATGTGCATCCGTACATCAAGTACCTTCAGACATCCTTTTTTGAGTTTTTTTTCATTGCTACTCCTGCAATAGTTTTGAAAGGCCTGGATATAGTTCTTCCAATCCTGACTGACAGACAGATCAGTACTAGAGAGCAGTACTCGATCCTATGCAACGATTGGTCCTCAAATTATTTTAGGACATCCATTAGCTTGTGTCTGCTAATAGTGTCGAAAGCTCTTAACACATCGATCCCCAGGATGGTCGCGGCAATTTTATATCTTAGAGCTGTTGCACACTGCCACCTATGGCTCCATAGAATGTCTACTGTCGACTTTTCGCGAAATCCGCTATGACTTCATTTGGGATTTTAAGCAGTTAAAAGCAACAGATGAAAGAACTTTTCGTAATATGTTTAACAATATGACTGGATTTCTAATAGTCACTTTGGTTTGTTAGGATTTTGTATAATATCCTTTTTCTCAGGGGTAGGACCAAGTTAGACGTAAACATTCCATTAAATGATGTCGCAATGGTTTCGAAGAGACGTATAGGTCTATATTTCAGCAGTTCCGGGGAGATGCTATCCGATCCAGCGCTCCTCTGATTATTTAGCTTGTTGCAAGAACTCTGAACCTCCTTAGATGTGATAATTGTTTCCAGCATCTGCGGTTCTCCGATGAAAGGAACCAGACCTTTCGCATTGAGCAGTTTTTCAAAATGACTAGCAATCAATTCGATCAGTTCGTCTGGTTTTGATTTCTCTTTCCAATCCATAACATGTACTGCTGTTTTTTTCTTTTTTCGCATTAGTCTGACTGCAACGAACATTTGTGCCTTTAGTTGCTCCAGCTTTCTAAGGTGTGATAAAAAGACATCATTTGAATGTGCATTAATAAGCTTCATAATTCTTTTCTTGATAAAATTTCGTTCAGCTCAAAGTTTGTTTTTGATGAGCTGATCCGTCGTATTTAGACTCTGTATCCATATTTCTCGTTATTGTTTTTACAGTAATAAGGAGTCTGGGTGACCCAGTGACATGTTTCAAGGTGTGTGTGGCAAATAATGCTTCTATTCTGGGCCTATAGGTCTTGTATAGTCATATTAGTCGGTAGTGTATCAGCTGCTGAGACCAGAGCTTTTTAGTCATATATACATGGGTATGGTACGGTGATGGAGCTTTGTTTAGGTTGGGGTTCTTCCTGCCAATGTAATATTTCTCATAACATAACTTTCCAACAACCATTTTAAGGTCACTATTTATGTACTTCTGTGGCGAGCTGGATGTATAAAGGCAGTGTTTCCGAGAAAGAGATTATTCACTTATAATTTATCAAGTAATGCTCCCGGAATGTTTTCCACCCCTTTCCATGTCTGCCGATGAACGATTCCTCTCCATCGCGTCATATCCCAACTTTTGCGTTAAAGTCTCCGGCGATAAATATCACGATAAGTCCTTAATAATTGACAGTACAAGTCATTCGATTCAAAAGAGTTTTTTAAAAATCTACCACTATGTGGAGTATACACGTTAATGATCGTAGCTTTTGTAATGGCACATGTCTTCATCCTGAATTGCAGGGCACTGATCCTGTCATTGACTTTTCAAAATTGAAAATTTGCAGAACAACGATATTATGGACAGTGAAACCTTGTTCTTAATGTTTTGATTCACTGGGGTAGAGAATTGGTTCAAGGGTTCCATAGCGTTCACAGCATCCATCAGAGACCTTCGTTTCTTGAAGGCATCCAATGCGGTAATTCTTCAAATCATCTCACAGTACTTTCCTCATCCATGTCTTTGAGATCCCCCTGATGTTAAAATAGAGTCAACTGAGTCTAGGTTTTTCAAACTGCATTTTATGAGCCACGTCATCAGCTCGACCGTAATAATAATGCACATTCACAACAATATAGTTAATCAATTGACGTCGCCATAATTTTTTGCCGTCAAACGTTTCCACACTCCTCTTGAGATTGATCATCTTGAGTCATCAAGTTTTTCCAGTCGCATTTTTAGGTCGTTATTTACGGTCAGAGGAAGTGTTATCCGTGGTCCTACTATGCTGAAGAAGAAATACCTCTAGTTTTTGAGACACAACTTAAAAGATATTTGAAGTGGACGATGATGGCATCGTGGAGAAGACTTGTCACGAACCATGGTCAGAGAAAACAGTATTTATAGAGATCTCTCTAGAAGAGCTGAAGATAGCAATAGGAGCTGTCAAGAATAAAGCTCCGGGCAGTAATTTCATCAAAGCTAGGATGTTCAAAGAAGGCCCGGAAATTTTATTCGAAGTTCTCAAAGATATGTTCCACGTATCCATCAAAATTGATCATGTTACACAAGAAGGCTCGACCAGAAGCTAGATAAAGATAAAAATTTGCTAGTAATGTCTATGAGATGGAAAACTTCCTAAAAAGAGATGTCATCATTGAGTCGTATGTTGCAGCACAGAATAAACGATAAGAGGGGTCTGATAGCGCAGAGAAGAGACCAAGCGTTTGCAGGACTTGGGGCATCAGGCCAAATAACTCCCTCTTTTATTTTCTTTGCTAATAATGTTGTTAAAGTTAAAGAAAAGTTATCCGTGGTCTGCCCCGAGTTGGACCGGTGCTTAGGAAGTATGGTTCCATGATATCATTTGCGTGAGGAGCAGGATCCATCCTCAATATATGTCCAAATAATCCCTATCGAGTTTTTATTACAATGGTCCCCAAACTTTCAGATTTACAGGTAGTTATAGGTTCTAATTGCTGATCACTAGGGCGATTTTTATTTTGACGATTTTTGACTTTATGACAAACTTATCTAGAAAAAAAATTTTTTAAATATAAAAAACTAATCGAAAACTTTATTAAAATAATATATTTCAAAACGTTTTTAGGTTAAAAATTTTGAAATTTAGATAATTATTTTACAATAATAAAAATCTTTAGTGAATAATAATGATGTGGAAAGAGATTTTTTCAAATAGTCGTATATGCATTGATAAGTATGTTGTTTTTCCATTTTTGTAATACAATAAACTTATTAACAAACAATATATATTCAAGATACTTCTTTATTCCGCATAAATCGTTACTAAAATACATTTTTTGAATATTCTAAACTGGGTCTTTAACTGTGAAGTAAGTTTTTCCTGTCATCCTTATAAATTTATAAACCAATATTGACATAATATAGCAGATAAATTGATCCGTATTTAATTGATATATACTTCCAAGCATCTTTTGATTAAAATTATATTTTTACAAAAAAAATTATAGTTATTTTTTTTAAAAAGAAACAAATGTTAATTGAAAAAGCCTTCTGCGTGGATCGCGAACGAGTATTCTCGGAGTATGGCCACTCCAATCCTTTGTCTCAGCCAGAACTCTTCTCGTTGATCCCTTTATTCTGGCAAGCATTCCTCCGAGTTCGCGTCACTCCTGATGAACTCGACCACAACAGGAGTAAATTGGTACCGTCTCCGAGACAAGAATATTTCTTAATTTTTAGGTTTTCCGCAGTTGAAGCAGCTGCTCCAGGTGTCTGAACCGATTTAAAAAAGTTTGTGCTTGAATAATATATTTTTTACTTAAATAAAGATTTACAATAATGTTCAACAACTTCAAGACAACTCCGTATGACCAGAATTATTTTTGGTAGATACCCGTAAATGTTCTAAACTACGCATTGAAGAAATTAAAACTATTTTCAATACCCTCAAACAAGTTTTGTAAACTTTAATGTTCAACTTATGCAAAGAAAATCATATCAGAGTAAGCATTAGTGACCATATGAGCCTAGAGTAGATGGAATGAGAAAATCAGATATTTTTACATTATCACCTGTGAAATAGTAATAAAAATGACTTGCTAGTTTGAAATGTTTCATTGATGAAATATTCAACAAAAAGCTTTGTTTCGGAGGACATATTTTCTAATAACAGTCAACCTTTTCAACGACCTTCCTGATTGAACGAGGAACAGCAGTTGACGAAACATTAGTATTTTATTTAAAACCTCTAAAAAATTAATCAATAAAATTTTGACTTTATTGACCTAAAAATTAAATTTTGACTTTATACAATATTTTTGAATAAAAATTACATTTTAATAAGTTTTAAACAATTTTAAAGAACATGAATTTTTGACTTTATTGACAAAAATCGCCCTACTGATCACCTTCGGATAGTGTATGTCCAAGAAAGATTTCAGTTGTTTTTGTGAAAAGCATTCAGACTTTCAGTACAAGTTTGATTCAAACCCCATGTTCCTGAGTTGTACAGCAAAATAGGCAGAATAAATGCACTTTTATGGATACGTTTGAGTATTGTAGCCTTGTGGACTTTAGTCTTCTAGTGCAGCAATCGATAGCATTTTCTTCAGGTGAACATCTTCCTAATCATTAGTGAGCCGACTTTGTTTGTTCTCCATTTTTCATCTGTCAATTGAGTTTCTCTTTTAACATTTGTGACCTCAGTCTTTTGTTCGTTCATTTTCAAAAACCAATCCGCGAATACTCAGGGAGTATGATTTAGAACAGTCCTGATCTCCTTTATGTCCTCCGAAACAAAGTCTACGTCATCCACGTAAATTAGTTGTGATCAAAGTCGGCCCAGTTTTGGCTCGTAGGTTCCGAAGGTCGGCTTCCAGATAGACAACAAATAGTAGTGGCGATAAAAGAATCTCTTTGAGGAGTGCCAATATGTGTCTCAAATTTACGGGATCGCTCTGAACCGACCCAGATTGTATTTCAGTGTCAGCAAGTAGGACCCGGATCATCCTTTGGCTGTCTTCGTTCAGTAACGTACCAAGTATTAGTTTGTCTCTGCGTACAGTATCGAACGCTCGGGAGAGATCAATCTCCAGTATGTGAACAGCCTTCTGGAATCTCTGGGTCATGGCACATATCCATATATGTTTCCATCCGATATCAGCCGTGGATCTTCCTCTTCTAAAACCAATTTGGTCCAGAGACAGATATTCGTCAACAGTGGGAGAATTCCTTTCCAGAACAATCAGAGATGTTAGAAGGATTATGGCCTGAGATTTTCTATCTGTTCAACCGGCTTCCCAGGTTTCTGTATACATATTAGAATTCCCTGCCTGAGTGGGATAGCATGTGTTTCATAAAAATGTCGTTTAGCATGATGCATAGGTGATAGGCAAATTCACAGCAGAACTCATCAGCTAGTTAGTTAAAGCACATTCACGTTACCAGTAAACACTGTTTTGGTTTCGCTTGTGCCATGTTTTTCGTTAGTCTTTTCCATTCTTTTCGTTGTCGTGTTCGTTTCCTGATTTCGTCCAGATCGTCTGTATCCATCAGTCGGCCCCCGATCACTGCGTAATCCTCCGCGAGTGTCCTTAGAGACGAGGATCACTTATTTAGACAATAAATCTTATACCTTTTCTTGTGGGCTTAGAAATGAAACCCCTTTGCATATACATTCTGCCTCTCTGTTGTGTAGACTCCGCCTTTAGAGTACACTCATTTGCTTTAGAGATTGTAAATAGTTTTTAATAGCAAAAAAGCTGGTTGTTATTAAATTAGTGGTGGTTGAGAATACATGTAAATATCTTAATAGCATGAGGAGGTGGTAAGTACAATGAATAATAAATATATTTTAAATGTTATTAATTAGACCAACATCTTGTTTGGTTGAATAGCATCATAATATGAGTTACATTGAATGAAATTACTGATAAAACTGTGACATGAAACTTTAATTCTCAATTCAATGAATATTATGAGAGAGAATGAAATAAAGAATAAAACTCCACATGTCAAACAAGTGAGTTCTGCTGTGGATTTGCCAATAGTGTTGCGAATGTTGTTGTTGAGGAAGAATATGATCATAACCAGAGAGGACGAGGCCATTATCACGAAATTGAAAACAAAAAATAAATGATAAAATATCTCTGTCTTTGTTGTTTCAGGAATTCTCATATTTTTAAACTAAAGTCACAAAAATCACAAACTCCAACAAATTTCTTTTTGACATTGAATTTTGTGTTACAAATTTCACAGTAAAGTGGGTTATTGATGTTTGGAATTTCAGATGTTTGCTGTTGAGGACTCTTTTTGACAGTTTTTATCCACATCTGTCAAATTAATGATCAATATTAACATTGAGGCAGTAAATATGGAATGAACCAATGGTTCCAGAGCATTTACAAGGTTGGACAAGATAGTTTCCCGATTCCTCAGCAGTTTGACAGATGCGGCAGCATATTGAAGACACACTAGATGACCTGCTCTACAAATGATAAACTCGAATACCAAATTAGTCTCAGTCGACAAGTTATGTTCTTGAGAAATATTCATGAAAACCAAATTGGCCTTGATATAATAATTTTATTAATTTTTACGGCAGTACGACTAATATACCACAGAGATAAGTTTAAATCAATAGTTTACAATCAATACGTTTCATTATTATTCATGTGATACCAAGTCCATTCTGTTTTTAGGAAATGAAAATAATATTTTAGCATAATTATTCAGGAATTGATTGCTTATTAGGCCAAATTGATTATCGATGATTTTTAATAATTTCATAATTGTCCATTAACTGTTAAATATTGCCATAAACAGTCTTAACCTGTCAAATGCCAATTTATGTAGTACTTTTAACTAAATTTGATTTATAGGTCTTTGATTAAGTGACTAATTGTGTTATTTCAACTATATCTGTACTTTTATTAAAGACTATTGACGAGACAATATTCAAAACTTATTTAACATTTTTTATGCATTTGATTCAAGGATACCAGGAAAATCCATTAGCAAATTTAGGTTGGAACCTTGGGTCCTTAAAAACCCAGAAGAAACAGCGCGATGGAACGATCTACTTTGTGCAAATACGGCTGAGGAGAAATTAGATCCACATCGGCATACATACCTAACCTTCACATCTACATGTGAGAGAGGTGAGAGGTTTATGGCTCAGGACTCTTTCTTCCATAACAATCTAGAGGGGAAACCAAAGAACTATCCTACGTTCGGTGTAAGACATTTACAAACAACACGTTATTAATAGACACAGTTGTGGGAACCACTCCAGTGGAGTAGGAATAAGAGCATACTTGGCGCATCCTGAAACGTGGATTAAATGACCTTAGGATTAAAAGAAACCACAGAGCAGCAGGAAATGTTTCGATCATGTGTGAATTGAAACAACTAATCGCGACAGGCAGGACAACAACAAACTGGTCCCAACATCTTCAATTCAATCTTTCATAGAATTTAACCTGAATGAGCATGTTGACAGCGATAACTATTTTCTTTAGTATATCTGAAGTTACCGTGATAATCCGATGGCTAAGTTCACTTTAAAGATCAATTATCTACTGTTGGCATGAAAAACAAAAATTGGAATTATGAGACCTAACACTGTATAGATATTCCTCTCTGGACTGTCAAGGTAATCTGTTCGAGTAGCCAACACAGAAGTACTCCAATTGGATAAAATGAAGTTTCCAAGTATTTTGAAGAAATCGTAGGACGAGGGCTCCAGAGGTTACCACAACGATAGGACAAAGGTCATTAAAGGTACATTTGTACATTATACAAAAACAAAAATATTGGCCGCAATCGCATTCCCGATTTCATTTATGATTCCTTGGCTCATTCTATAACCGCTCCAGAGGTTTCGAATACAAGAGTGACGAAACAGACACGATCTCCAAAAGTTGAGTATTTATTCAGTTTATTTCGTTCGGATTACTCAGAATTTGGAGAGACAGAATGAGCAGTCATGATAAATGTAAAACAGAGAATGAAACAACCCACGTCATATCTCACATTAGAATAAAAAAATGTTCATCCCAACATTTCTTCTTACTCTTGCAGTCATCCCCCAGACGCCAAAAAACCAAGTCTAGTTAGTTAGTTAAAAGCTCTTTCGCGTAGCCATAAAAGGGTTTCGCTTAAGCCATGCTTTACATCTATCATCCTTGCCATCCTCGCCCACCCATCTTGTTTCTGGCCCTCATTCGAACATCATCCAGGTCGTCTGCTGTCACCAATTTACGACCGATTGTTTCGTAATCATCTTTTAAGCAAATTGGAAGTGTATTTCTTGGTCTGCTCCGTGACTTCCTGCGCAGTAGAAATATTTTTCCGTTATTCTGCTACACGGCGTAGTGAGGTCTAGTCTAAGAATATGTCCAAATAGCTGCCATCTCGATAGAATAACATCCATGCTAATTAGTGTAGATTTACATAGAGCACATAGTTTCTCGTTAAAATATTTTTCTCGGCCAGAAGATTCCAGTCAATTTGCGCAGTTGGCTTCTGTGGAAAGTATCTAGCCTCTCTAAATCGTTTTTTGATGTTCCCCATGTTCCGGAATTGTATATTGGCTTTATAAACATGCCGTATAGTCTGACACGAAGTTACAGTGACACATACCTTTTATCCAGATGTTGTACATTTCTTTGAAGTATATGGTATCCAACGATTTTCTTCGACAAATATCCTCGGCGTCACCAGTAGTGAGCCGAGTTTTTTTGTATGTCTCCTGAGTTCGTCTTTTCTTGACTTGGCTCGTTCGATTCGTGTGTAGTACGTTTTTGTAATATTTATGCGCAGGTTGTATTTATTTAAAATAATTTCGGTTTGGACTAAAATTTGGTAGGCTTTTCTGGTCAGTACACACAGTCTAATCATCCGTGTATAACAATTATATTTTCGTAATTAGAACCCATTTCCTTTCTCAGCTCCTTGAGGGCAGCTTCGAGGTATGTGATGAATAGAATTGGAGATAAGGAATCTCCTTGTCGAGTCCTCATGTTGGTACTGAAACTCTTTGAATTCTTAGTTCTTATTCTCACGAATTGTTCAGTTTCAGAAAGTTGTATACTTATTTGTCTCAGAAAGTCCTCGTTAAGTAGTTCCTGTAGAATACTTATGAGTTTTTCTTTGCTGATGTTGTCAAAATCTTTCGTTATATCAATTCCTAGGATGTAAATAACTTTCCTGTAGTTTTGACATATTGATGTAATCCATCGATGACTCCATACGATATCTGAGGTAGACCTTCACTTCTAAACCCACTTTGACTTTGGGAAAGGTATTTTTCCACTGGTTTTTGTATATGGTTAAGCACTATGATCGATAATGTATTCCTGATAGTTGACAGTAGAATAATAGGCCTTAATCCATCCAGTGATCCCGCTTTGTGTATCAGAATTATGGCTACTTGTTTAATAAATCCGTGATTATATTCACAACAATAACCGGAGCATGTTTTAGTAACTCGCCCGGGATGCCATCATAGTCAGCTGAACGATTGCCTTTTAGGTGTATAAATGCATTTGTTACATCATTATTGTAATTTTATTTGTAAGAGATCTTGGATTTCCAATAAATTTAGGTATATTCATCCCAATTAAACTGTGCCTCGAAGTGTTTGGAAATATGGTTTGCTACATCCTCTGGGTTTTGTAAATAATAACCCACGTTGTCGCAGATTTTCAGCGGCTTTTTCGTAGTTCCTCGTGTATGTAATTTAGCAGCATTCGTCTTCCTGACAGTTTTCAATTTCAGTCGCCTTATCGTCCAAATATTTGTGCCAGAGATCATTCAATCGTTTTCTTAAATGTTATTTTTGATTACGTTTTCTCTTTAATGAACTTCCCAGTTTCGAAAGTATTTCTTTCTGCTGTTCCGACAATTCTCTTATTACGGGGTCATACGTCTATTCCGATCTTTTTCCTGGTATCCAACAGTCTCTGTCGCCGACAGTTTTAAGATATCCAAGATCTTTCCAAGGTCAGTCGATGGGGTGCTACTGGTTTTAACACCTCGCAATCGTTTAGAGACATTTTGTTGGTATCTTTTTTGCCAAGTGTCAAAAGTCAACAATTCCACATCCAAACGTCCATTTAGAGAGGTACTTTTCCTCTTTACTGCTTCAATTTCGAAGTATCGTTTAATATTTAATCTGGCCACTATTAATTTATGGTCACTGTCAGTTATTTATTTTAAGTTATAGTTCTTCCATAACTCCTGAGTCAGACAACAATCTCTTTAAAGAGATTGGGAGATAATACAATTTATTTGGTAATAAATATATGTGTTGTTGCCGTCATTGGACCTTCTTGTGCGAACCCAGGTGGTTTTGTGCTTTGTAGGGTGTTCAAACGTGGTATTACATAGATACAGATTTGATGAATTACAGAGTGTCCAGAGAGATTTCGATATCCTCTGCCATGTATTCCCATACAGACTTCTTTATTCCTTCTCATGCCTGCTTTGGCATTCCAATCACCACAGATGAACGTTAGTGTAGATTTATGAACTTAATTTCATCAAAGTCTTACGAAGATGCTCAGCGTATTGTGTGTGAAGTAGGAAAAGATGATTGTTTATCTTTTTGGAAAACTGTGGGCGAAAATTGAAAATCAAAAATCTTTTAACCATGTCGGAAATGTATAACTGAGGTGGAAGAGTCTCCAGTGGATATCAAGAAGATAATTGAATGTTGACCAAATTGGAAATGGTGTTCATTGTTTTTATCAAGAAATTTGAGCCCCTTTACGATATTTTGTGTGAGCTATTGAAAATTGTTAGTGGAGAACCGGATGTGTGGTTGTACACTGGAGTAACCTATCTAATTCCTAAGAAAGTAACTTTTGGATCACCAATGATTTGCGTTCAATCACGTGCATGTCTATTTTAATTACACACTAAATGTGTTAATTACAAACTTACTGATTATCTTAAGCATTCGACCTCGTCTCTGACAATCAAATGGGAGCGAAGAGGTGTCAAAGCGCCAAAGAGCAAGCCTTGATCAATCAGTGTATAAACAATGAATATGGGAATAATTTATTTCCAACTTGGATCGACGTTATAAAGTATATGATTCAGTCGATCATGATTTTCATGTATTGGAATGTTCGGGGCTTCCAAACTGGATAGGAAATTTCGTAAAGGGTCTAACTACCAAATGGAGATTAATCTTTAACTTAAAAATGGAGAGGATTGGGACATTAGAATTGAAGCTTGGAATACTGCAAGAAGACTCTTTGTCTCTCCAACTTTTTGTTTTAGTAATGAGCAAAATCCTGAATAACAAGTTTCCAAAATTATTTATTTATAAAAGTGACCTGTCAGTGGTAACGTATTCAAAAACCATTTGTTATTTATTAATGATCTGAAGATACTTGCGGAGAAAGAAGATGCAATAGTTTGAATGATGGAAGAGATTGATAATTATTTCGATGTTGTTGGTCTCAAGAGAAGTTATGAAAAGTCGGCAACCAATCTTGAATCCATGAATGAAGCGAAATGTCTGGATGGACATCAAAGTACCTCGAGTTTTAGAGGGCAAAGGAAGTAATGTCATGAAGTCTTGAACACAATTGCTGAAAATGTGAGAAAGGGGTTTATAAACTTGTTGCATAAAAGCTTAATACTGTAAACATGTTTAAACCAATTAACGAGCATGCCTTGTCCCTTTATAATTTCTACATTGGCTTAATTAACATTTAACCAAAAAAGTATGAAAATATAGATTTGGACATTCGACGTGTCAGAGTATAAAATTCACCTGAAGTCACAAACAAAAAGAGATTATATATTAATGGAACTAAATTGGGGAGGGGGCTTACTTGGATTGTTCATAAGAGTGAGTGTATGCTGGACCAGTTTATGAGTGATTTATTTTGTTTATTTTAATAACCCCGGGAACACCGAGAAAGAAAGACAAAAGAGTCAAACAGTTAGGTGATCATAGTCCTCGCAATCAATTGTGCCATTCGACGTCTGTGATCTTCCATCGTCCCCACTATTTTCCGGAAAAGCCTTCTCTCGGGTTTGCAGAGGAATCCGATCGGGGAGGGGAATTTCTTATTTAATCGGTTTTCTCTTGCCATGGAAAGGATCAGGCGAAGCGGATTTCCATCTTCCTCACAGACGCGAAGAAATCCGGAGCCACGACTACGGATCTTAGCTTCCATGAGTAGTGGGTCGACTGTTGATCCATTACGTGGGCAAAGCATACTGATTGTTTTCTGGTGTATCGAGTTGACTCTTTGGACCATAGAATCCGATAGCGCGAATCTCCATGCAACGGAGGCATACTCAACGGCTGGCGCGATTGTTTGTTGGTAGAGGGTAGAAACGGAAAAGTCCTTGTCACTGGAATCCGAGTGGGACCAATAAAGATACTCGGTTCATCCTTAGAACGACGGTCCGAAGTGAAAGTGGAACAGATGGACTTGGTTGCAAAATCGTAAGTCGATTACCAACAATCCAATCGTGAAGAGTGTTCAATTTTGCCTGAGTTTTAAAGGATGCGACTTGCGTCGAGCGGTTCCGTATTGCAATGACTACATCGTCTGCGTAGGATAATAGCAAGGAATCTTCGTCTCCATTATTAGGTAGGTCGTGTAGGAATAGGTTGAATAGAATTGGTGAGAGTGGAGACCCCTGCGGTACCCCGTTCGGTAGTAATCGTGATCTAGATCTGAGATCACCACTGACTACTCTTCCACGTCTTCCAGACAAAAAGTTGGCCAGCCATAATTTCACATTCGGACGAATATTAGTAGAAAATATTTTTCCAACCAGGATTTTCCTCGAAACAGTGTCAAAGGCTTTGTTGATGTCAATAGAAACCAAGATTGTGCGTTTGTGAGGCGGGGATGGGTGTTAAAACCGTCGGCAATGAACTGCGATATGGTTGCCAAGTATGTAGCGGTGGACTTACCGCGGAGGAAACCATGTTGAAATATAGGACGTGGAAGATACGGAATAATGACTGATAATACAAGTTTCTCCATAATTTTTGACAGTGTGCTGGTAACGGAAATAGGCCTGTAGGAGGCAGGTTCTGTCTCTGGTTTCCCAGTCTTCAATATCGGTCTGATAATAGAATTCTTCCAAATCTTGGGAATAATATTATAGTTAATGGACAGTTGTATATTTGCGTGAGGTAACCAATTGCGTAGTGGCTTAGGTGTTTTAGGTGAATAGAAGATACTTTGTCAGGCCCGCACGCCCTTGAGCTCTTTAATCTGGTGATCACATTCAAGACTTGGTCATCTGTGAATAGTTCGTGGTAAGGTTCCTTCTTCTGTTTATGGGTACGCACTTTAATGTCCAGGTGTTTCGAGAATGGTTTGAAGCTAATTCCAGCGTAATGTTTCATAAGGGTGTTAGGATGTAGGTGGCATAAGTGTTCAGGGAAGACTTTCCGGTTCCGTCTGCATCATCCAGCTCCGACTTGACTTGTTTAAGAGTTTTCCAGAAATGTCGGGATGTACTTTTCCTGTCGAGGTGGTTGACTAGATGCTGCCATCTCTTGTCCTTTGTTCTTTTATGCTCTGACAGATCCTTTTATTCAGTTGTCTAAGAACTGTCAAAGACTTCATGTCCAACAGATGGCATCTCTTCAGCCGGTCTCTGTTTTATAAGACTTATTGTATAAGAGCTGAGGGTAGGAATAAACTTCTTGTATGACGATATAGGAATAAAAATATGGTCAGTTTCTGAATGGCAGCGCTGATAATTTCTGCGCCTCATCAATAGAGCGTATTGGAGACGATAATCTCCGGGCCAAGAATTTATCCACAAGGTTACTGAAACCAGACCAGTCAACCTTCGTATAATCCTTGAATCTTTTTGATTCCGCCGGCCGTCTCCTGTATCGTCGAAGACCTCTCAATTTTAGAAGGATTGGATTGTGGTCACTGGAAAAGCCGTAAAAGACGTTCCAGGAAATGAGTCCAGCCAGAGAAGGTGAGCATAGTGTTAAGTCGGGGGATGTGCGGCTATCAGTCATCCTTAATGGGGTCCTCGTATGTGAGTTAGGGTTGTTCAGTATAATCAGGTCAGGAAGATAATTTGCAATGAGTTCTTCTCGGTTATCAGAGGATTGGGAAGTGAGCCAAACTGGATGTCGTGCATTAAGATCCCCACATAACAGTAGATTTTTCAATGTTGAAATGCGTGATAAATCAGGGGTGTAAGATGACGGTTACGATCCTTGTGGAGGAATATATAAATTAGCCAAATGGATCCAAAAGGACGGGAATAACTCGATTTTGACAGTAATCTGCTCCAAAGTCTTGTCGGTGCCAAGAAGCTCTGAGGTTCGTTGAGTTGTATCCATAAAAGGAATATCGTTCTTTATAATAGTAAGTAGTCCTCTTCCGCGTCCTCCCTGACGATCTTTACGGATCACTGTGTATCCGGGAAAAGAGGGTGTTGGTATGGAGGGAGATCCTGTATTAAAGCGAGATCAGCCTCATTTTCGCGGAGGAGTGCCCGGAGTTCAAAGATTTTCTTCCTGATCCCATTCGTATTCAGTTGTATAATTGTAAAACCTCTCCATGGACTAGGATTGGTTTTGACGTCCCCACATAGAAGAATCAAAAGTCTGGAAAAATGGGGACACCAGACAAGGTCGAAGACACAGGAGATGAGAGGACCACCGGACGGTGGGGAGAAGCTGTTGGCTCTTTTCGTTCCTTTTTGGAATGGGTGACATCATTTCTGGTGAGCCACATGACACCACGCTAACAACATAAGTTTCTGAGTGATATGGAAAGAAAATCTGATATTTCGCTAAGAAAGGATGGAATCTTGCGGGTTTTGAAAACAAAGAAAACGCATATGATTACGATCGCTAGGTTCATATCTTTCATTGTTAGAAGCATTTATCTGCATTTATGAGAATGTATGGCATCAAGAAATCTAAACGTATAAAAACTCGGTTCGATCAATTGTTACGACAGAGGGTAGAAATCCGAGTTGACACATGACTGACAAAATTGTGATTATACAAGTCGGAAACGCCAGACAAGAATCACTCAAGCATACATAGGTGGAAAAGCTACAGAGGTATGACTTTCTTGCTGGAGAATTGAGCATGCTATACGAGGATCGTGAGCATTATCCCTGTGTTTTTGACATGAGAAGGGATTATCTCCACGTGCTACAGAAATCAATTGAAAGCTTTGTCGATTGATATGCCAATAATAGCTTACATTCAATCGGTGGTGTTAAAGAAAACATTAAGAAGTATGATTGTAGAGCATAAACATGGAGTCATGAGATGGATGTTATGATCCGTGGAGTACTCAGAGAGAACCATGTCCATGTGCTGGCAGCCAATAAGGAGAGACTATATTTACCCCGTGATAAATTCGGCCGTGGACTGTGTGGAGTATTCCAACTAAGTGAGCGTGTCCTAATGCGAATGCACGACATCCTGATAGCTGGGTCAAGTGTGTCTGCTAGGAAGCACGCCATAATAACGACCGAGAAAACACTGGCAACCCACCTAGGCACTATCAGACCTTTTTTGTCTGCTAAGTATGGTGTTGATGATGGTGGGCTAGTAAATGTGAAGGCGTTGATCGAATTACAATATAATAATTTGATGGAAAAGATCAACTTAAAAAGCCTTCATAAGGTCCTCTTCAGAGCATTGGACAACCCACATGTCGACCTTAAGTCGTCGACAATATGGCTAAAATACGGTGACAACTCACCTCGATCGGAGGCGCTGTACACGTATATGCAAGATCGCAATATTTTTTGGGATCGATCAACAAATACATGTCCTCATTGTAAGTCAAAGAGCATGTCGGTTGATCATTTAGCCACTCGATGTGGATCCATGCTCTGCCACGACTATATGTACAGGCATAACGAAGTAGTAAAGAGTCTTCATCTTCTACTATGCAATAAGTATGGTATTCGCCACACCAGAAAGTTGCGGACTCATAAGATGCAATCTGTAGTAGAGAACACCAGGGTCCAAATTAAGGTAGACAGTGTTATCCGTAGCTCGGTGCTAGTCAAGCACAATAAACCGGACATTGTGGTACATGATAAGGAGTCTGGCCAAGTCCTTATCATAGAGGTTGCCATCACGTCTCAAGACCGTTTGCTGACTGTGGAGGTGGAGAAAAAAAGGAAGTATGACTTTCTTGCAAACGAGATGGGGCAGATGCAAGTCCTCGTTATTCCTATAGTAATGACGTGGGAAGGAATTGCAACAAAGTACCACAAGGGTTATCTGAAGCAGTTGGGGTAGATAGGAAGCTCCAGGCCTATCTACAGTCCACTGTGTTAAAGCGGACCCTAGAGAGCCTGACACTGGAGTATAGGAGGCAGAGCTCTGAGATGCCATATGGGCAGAGGGTTCAATTGGACAAGGCGCTCTCGGAGTTGTTTCAGCAACCAGAATCGAACCTGCCTGAGGAGGCTGGCGAGGAAGGTTGTTGATTATTAAATATTAACTTTTTTATTGTTGGTTGAATAAAGTGGGATTTAAATACAAATAATGGTCTGTTTAATTTTATTAAATTGTTTGCAAACCCTTAAGTGATATTAACTATTGTTGTCCATGGCCTTAGAGAGTCTTTCTTCAAATAAATTTACAGTTTTTGTAAATTCAATTAAATTCTAAGAATAATCTAAAATGATTAACCTTTTGTTTCTTCAAATTACTAATAAGACTAATTTGCTTAGAATAAGCCATCAGCAAATTTTGCTGCTGTTTTTTTAACAATTTGTTTTCAGCTATAACGTCCTCCATGTGCTGCTTCTGTTCTACCGATACATCCTTGATTATATTATTTCGTCCAAACCTTAGACAAACACCGTGATTGGTTTAACTCTTCCTTGCATTTTTCTAGTTCTTCAGCCATTCTGTTGAATCTGACTTGTAGTGTCTTCAAATTAGACTGTTGTGATTTGTTGACTCCTTGTTGACTTTCAAAATCCTAAATTTTATCTTTGTCGCTACTTTTATAGTCTTTGATAGCTGAAATTGAAGTTTATCAACCTTCTCCTTTGACTGCTCCCCCAACTGTTTGTATTTTGTTAATTGATGCTGATATGCCGTCGACTGCTTCTGAATTCTGTCAATCTCTTCCTTTAGTTCTTTAATTTGATTTTTTGAATTCCTTAATTCTTCGTGCTGCAAAATATTCATCAAACTACCTTATGGCCCATTTCTTGCGCCATATTCTTTATTTCATCCTGAAGAACAGTCACCTTTGATTTCAAAATTCTAATTTGAGCATCTTTGAGAGTTATAACGTAAGCCAACTTTCCCCAATAGATGTAGTCTCCCCAATATTTGAAAGAATTGTTTCAAAATTTATTTCATTGGATATATTCCCTAATTGACTATCAGTCTGAGAATAACATATTTCATCAACAATTGGTATATCATAATCCTCAGTAAACAAATCATCTTGTTTTTTCTATTTTAATTATATAATCAACCATAATTTCATCAGCCTTTTCAAAGAGCTTTAATGTTTTGGCTTCCAATTGTTCATTGAGCCTCCTACAGTAAATCTAGCCTATCAACCTAAATTCATCCTCCTTATCACCAATAACAGACATATTACTATGACAACACAAACTATTTATCATTTAAACTAGTAACAATCATATCATTACATATTCTTAATATTTTCTCTATTTTAATAATTTGGTCATTTTGTGAATCATAATTCCTCTAAATATTATATTTATTATTAAACTAAAGTTGTGAGTGTCTTTGTAATATATTTGGTAGAGTAGACTAGATCATTCAGTTTATCGTCAAAGATTTGTTGACTACCATCATTCAACGATGCCTTTGCTGTGTAAAACGTAATACTAAATATAAATAAACTATACTCTGTGGAATCTATATACTCAGTAGAGACGCAAGAACAATCAGATTGCTTACTAACAATAAAAGTCACTAATACATAAAGACTGGATCCACTGGGGATGACCATCTTTTGAACTTCCTTAGTCTATTTGGAGTGGACATTTGAGTGCTACTGTCAATAACAAATTTTACCATTTTCGAGAGACATCTACGAGTGAAGAGGCTGAACTTGATCTCTAATATTATAAAAGGAATATTACAGTAAGCATACTTTTATGAAAACTCTCCAAATCTAAAATATAATAGAGATAAACTTGTAACACTTCCTAGAATACAATCTCTACCAGAGGAAGACAGATTACTCTACAATATAATAACAAAACTACCATTAAATTCTTATGGTCAAGATATATGTCATATGAAGCAGATCTTTGTGAAGAGACTGTTCTTATTCCACCAATGTCACATTGTAATGGGAGACGCCAAAGGAATAGTGCCCCAGATTGGGTAGAGGATATCAAAAATGAATTGGATAGGAGAACAGCATCACAATATGAGGCAGAACCACTAAGAGAAGTGACACTAGCCCACAAGATAGTCTCAGTAATTAGGTCAAATCCCACAATATAACCATTCGATGACGTAAATATAGCTAAACTACCTTCAATTCTAACAGCAGTACACATAATATTATCATCCCCCAATTTAATAATAGAGGAATGTCTAATTGTGTTTAGCATATACACTCTACACATAAATAAACAAATAACCGAGCGTATGAATCATTCATTGCAAGAACCAATTTACCAGCACTCACAGACACACCCAAATCAAGAACAGACAATCTCTCAGCTAATGTATTGATGACATCACAAAACAGAGATCCTTCCTCATTCTACATTTATATTGATAACAACCACTCTAATGTAGGACAGTGAAACTGATTTGTCTAAAGAAGAAGTAATCATTTGAAGACTCATCCCACATTGGATTAATTTTACAGATTGTAATAGGTGAGGAGTGAAATGACCACTTTAATATACATTCAAATCTATCCAAATCGAATATTTTAACAAATCTATCTCTGGAGGCTGTGGCTAATATTAGCATTTCACAATCCCCTACAATGTATGTAAAGACTACTCAAAAGTGAGGTAAAGCACAATTCCATTTGCATTACTTCAGCATTGTGTGCCTTTGTGTCCCATATAGGACTTAGAGATGACAAATCAAATATTCTTAATAATAATATTATATTTACCTAATAAAACCACACGAGTCTCCCACTGAGAGAACAGAGTGGTTTATGTCAACACAAGAACATCTAAAATGAGTGTCTCCCAAGGAATCACAAAGATATGAAGTAGAGGTACACTCCAATGAGGAATTATAATCCTATAATATAGAGAAGATATACCATAATCCATCGTTTAACACAGCCGTCAGAAGATATGGACATAATAGCATCATCAATAATCTAAATAAACAAACAACATACATGTAGAGAAAAGACACATGTGTAGTGGAAGTGTCTATCGTATATAATTAGACCGTCGAGTTGTGGGGTTACTTCACACACAACAATATTACCATTATTCCACACACTGGCTACAATGTTATGAGTATATTGAGAGGCAATCCCTATACAATTTACATCATCACTAAATATTAACAATTAATACTATTCTATCATTGGAATTTCACTACATTTATTCAAATCATCACAGTCATATATGTTGAGAGAACTGTCACACCCTACTAAAACAAGGTTCGCACACAGGCTTAGACACACACAATTTGACTAAACTCATAAAAATCACTACGTTAAGGTCGACTGTACGAGACAACACTCTGGATTCAAATTCACATATAATTCCAGAAGTTGACAGACAAAGAGTGCGACATTGGTTGTGAATACGATAAGACACAGCGTCACAAAAGTTGTGGATCTTTAGTTTTCCCAAAGTTGGGGATGTACCAGTTAAAACAGCCACTCTGACCTGATGTCCTACCAATAAGCAACAATACTACATTCTTTTGTACAGAACGCCAGAACTTGACATGCCTTAACCCGACAGTGACTACATTCATTCCATCCTTACTGAATATACACTTTGACACCTAAATTATGATTGACTCAACTGAGGCAGCTATTTTGTTAGCAGCAACGAGTCCATCCCTTATGTTGTACTGAAATATGTTCATATCATGTTCAGTACCTACAGATACAAAGGTCTCACTGTCCACTGAAAACGACTGGGCTCAGATATAACCACTTACAACGGAGGAGAGGGCTCGATGACCAGAAAACTCGTCAATTTGAACAGCCAATTTTACGTCCCATATTCTCACAAGCGGCTTATGACCGGACTAACTATGAGAGACTAAGTACTTCGCAAGTGACTAAATATTTGCCATTTGGTGAGAGGCAGAGACTATTAAACGTCTTTTGGGAGTGATTGATGATGTGAGACTGAAGGTTTGTCTCCAAATACCACAGAATAATTATTCCCCTTTGATTAATAAGAAAATAAACCCAGAAATGTATGCAACAAGGTTAAGAATTGGAGAGTAATCAATGACACACGACCCAGGTGAGGAAGATCCATATACATAGTCAAGGTTAATTACTTTATTATTAATATTCCTAATTTGCGGTCTTAAAGTTAATTTTGATTCCATCAGGTAACAGCTGAAAACGCGGCAAATTTATTAATTTATAATTTTGTAATTATTATTTATATTTTATAATAATAATAATATATTGAGTCTCTTCACACTGGCGTCATTCAACGTCCGAAGATTGAAAGAAAAACATAAAATGGAGGATTTAATAATGACTTTGAAATTTTAGCGTGGCGTCATATGGTTCACCTTTTATGATGGCGCTCAGTGTCGAATAACACCAAAAAGAACCATTTTCTCTTCCCCATCCAAACTCCTCGTATGCCTGGGTGGTATTTAACTGGAAACTCGAGATGTTGTTTGTTCCCCTGGATTCTATTGCTTTCTGGAGATATTGAACAAAATCCTGGACCAAAACCCCTTGTTATTATGCAACTCAATGCTAACGGTACAAAAACAAAGATTCTGGAGTTACGATGTCTATTATCAAAGCACAAGATTGACATTTGCCTTATCCAGGAATCAAAACTTTCTACAAAGAGTACCTTGCAAATCTTATAAGCCTACTCTGGACTCGGAGACTCGTCACCTCATCGAGCAGAGAAACTCCCTGAAGATGAATCACCAACAAACCACTCCTGATTTGGAAAATATAAAATGTTTAAATCAGAGAATAACTAAACTCATCAAAGAAAAGAAAGATTGGGCGTGGAACCGCCTATCATCATTTATTGGAAATATGAAATCCACGAGTCTTTTATGGAAAACTATTCGTCGAAGCTAATCTTATCAGATGTATCAGAATCTTTTCCAAATACTGTACAAGCTAGCAACCTAATGAAATAACACGCATCTATAAGTCACAAGGACTTCTAGAAAATTTCATTCTTGTCACCATCAGAATTTAATGCCTAAACCAACTTCGTGGATCAATGTATTTACGCATGCCGAGGTCACACAGGCTATAAGATCGATGAAAAGTGTGATGAAAAGTGTGGTCCTGACGGTATTCCGGGAATTTTGCTAAAACACCTTGGTAATGTTGCAATCAAATCGATTACGTCAATTTTTAATTTGTCTTCTAACAAGAACGTAATTCCATGCAAATGGAAGAACTCACCTATTATACCCCTTTTAAAACCAGGAAAACGAAAACTTACCTTCTTCCTACCGTCTAATTTCATTGACGTGCGCATTATCGCGCCTAATGGAGAAACTCGTACTCTGGAAAATTAAACCCCATTTGCCCGACTGCCACTTTCAACATGGTTTCAACTGTGAGTGTTCAACTACGACACATTTGACTTCACTGTCTCAATTTATATCAGAAGGGTTCAATGAACCAAAACGCCATCTACAGACAATATTGGTCTCCCTGGACATCCAGAAGGCGTTCGATTCAGTCCCGAGAACATTACTCACGAAAATAGTTTTTGACACCACCATTCAGCCGGCTTTGAAAAGATGGATAGCCAATTTTCTTTCCGGAAAAGAGGACGTGTCTGTATAGGCCATGCAAGATCGAGGTCCCGTCTTCTACAAAATGACGTCCCTCAAGGATCGCCCCTCTCTCCGGCACTATTCAATTTATTCCTAAACGATTTACCCTGTCCTGGAGGACCAGATTCAATGCTTCTCACATATGCTGACGACTTAATTATCGCTAGCAGGACAAATACGTGGATATGGCAAAATCAGAGCTTCAGTCACATATTAATGTCCTGTAAGCCTGGTTGAATTTGAATCGTCTCTCCATATCCAGGGATAAATCAACGTATACTATCTTCACCACAAACAGAAAAGAAAAATATACACTAGATTTAAGCATATATGGAGATTCTTTACCTTTACAGATTCATCCAACTATTCTGGGAGTGACTTTCAATCCTTTGATGACATTTTCTCAACATGGTCTTCCCCGGAAAGTCGATGTCGGTTGAGGAGCATAGTGGTGTTCCATCGAGAGATTAGCGGGAGTATTCCTGTCCATTCTTAGGATGTGACCAAATAAGTCCCATCTGTTACTTCTTATTTCTCCGTCCAATGGGTGGATATTGTAATGGGAATAGAGGTGTTTGTTTGAGATGTGCTTTGGTCAGGAAATTCTTAGAATGTATCTGAGCTGCATTATATGAAAGGAGTTCGGACTTTCCATTTCAGACATTGTGAGTGTCCAGGTAGAAGAGTTGTACAGTAAAACCGGTTTTACAAACATATTGTATAATTGTTTGTTCCGAATACTCTGGATTTCTGAATTCCGAGCTGGATAATAGTGTTGCAAATGAATAATTGTTTACTAATCGCAAAGTTGGCCATAGTTGCTCCAGACATGTTCCTCCGACCTCTCCCACGGGTACCCATGAAGCTCAGTTCTTGGGCCCCTTTTCCGACCTTCGCGTTCCAATCTCCACTTATGTAAAGTAGATAGCTCGTGGATATTTCCATAAGGGTTGTGGATAGTGAACTGTAAAAGTCATCCAGTTCCGTTGGGTTTTTAGAGACTTTTGGAGATGTAGGTGCATATACATTTATAATTGTAGAGTTAGATCCAGTTTCCAATTGAATTACGCAAATTCTGTCGTTCATTTTCCATATTCTTTTTATATATTCCAGGCGTCTGATATCCACCGCAAAGCCCATTCCGTAGTGGTGACAGTCCGATGGAAGCAAGATAAGGTCGTAGTCAGTATTTTGTTCGTTAAGTCCTTCTTTGACTTTGGTCTCTTGTAGGGAGCAGATAGTAATGTTGTATCGTTTCAGATCCTGGCAGAGTGACCTCCTTTTGACTGACGACTTTAGTCCTCGAACGTTGAAGGATGCAAGCGTGAACAGAGAGTTTGAAAAGAGTAAAAAAACATTAGTGCAATTTGAAATGCATCACCAACCTCAACCAAAAAAAATTAGTGACTTAACTCAAATAAAGTCACTATATGCAGTATACAGGAGACTAAAGTGAAGGATGCAGTTGAAAAGAATAACGGAAAGTTTAGACTTATACTACTAGACTTCGAATGCAACCACTACGGACTTGGCTTTGCTATACATAAATGTCTTGATGGGAGAATCCACAGAGTGTGGAGGGTGAATGACAGAATAGCAGTACTCCAGATTAAGAGTGGGAGGACTGATAATTCCTTTATATCCATAATTAATGTCTACGCGCCCACAATGGCGAGGGTTTCTACAAATCCCGATGAACTTGCTTTATTCCCACCATGAAACCAATAATACTTTCCTCCACCACACACTTGATCGGTTTAAACAGTTTATATATTTTTTCGTCTAGCTCAATGTTTTTCAAAGAGGGGCGAATTGCCCCTATTTGGCGATTTTTTTGTCAGGGAGGCGATGCTCTTCGAAGAGCTCATTGTCATGAAAATTTAAAACGGATAAAAAATCGAGTCTTATATTATTTATATATTTTTTTATATTATATAACATTTATATTAAACATGCAACGTGTTTTTGATTCGGTGGCGTTAAAACTCTGTCGAGTTGGCAAAAATGTTGAAAGGAAAAAAGGAGAAGGGTCACTTGCGTTACCTGATAATATGAATGTAATTCTTGCCATATCCGAGAGCGTTGTGGGTGATGACCCAAAAGAATGGGCGAGGCAGGTAGTCCTGCAGGTACGTAGCAGGCTATCTCGAATGCCCTGGAATGGTTGGCCATACTTGGCGGAGCTCTGCAGTGGCAGATTCAGTACTGCTATATATGTGAGTGAACTCAAGAAGATGGCTGTAGGCATAGAGGGTACTGGTCTAAAGGGGCGGGGACCAGGTGACCACAACTGTCAAAGAGAGCAACGAGCACCAGAAGCTGTGATACGTTGCAGCTCAAGCATTTTATGAGGTCTTCGAGCGGAATCTCGCTGCAGCGGCAGATGTCCCACTTGAGGACCGTAGATTTACCTGCAAGATTCCTCATTGTAAGGTTAACGGTGTAGTGTTAACCTGCATCAATAAGGCTGTGGCTTATGCGGTGGAGGCTAAGCCAGTAGGGTCACTGGGTGACATCTCCCTAGTGCTGTATGCACCACAGATCACCTATGAGGAATTGACGGACAAGCCCAGACCACCCAGTAAATGGAGGAGCAGATCTGTGCCAAGATTGCTTAACAGACTGAGCTGGAAGTACTGGAGGGGCACATAAGTAGTGTTGCGAGAGGGTTAGAGGAAAAGCACCTGCTATAGTAAAGGGGCTAATTAGTAAACTCCGTGTTCCCAAATTTGACCTCAAAGAGTTGAGGAGGGCAAAGGTGGAGTTAGAGGGGGCAATAATGGTGTACAAGAGAAATAAAGTGTGTGTCCTGCCTATGCGGAGCTATAAATACTATGGCTATCGTGAAAAGGCTTAAAAATAAAAAATAAATTTGGAAGACGTCTGAATATCTATTTGGAAAATTGAGAAGAAACCGCTTCACTATTTTATTTTAGTGTTTGAAAGACACAGAAGTGAATATTGGTGAATCCTCCGGATAGCTAGTGCATGGAAATCACTCCCCCATAACCGAAGGAAAACTGTGTCTACTTCAGGATCGTAACCTGTGTTTTGATGACGTAGAAACTAAGTGCGGACATTGTAACTCAGCTAGGAAGACTGTCGGTCACCTTGCAACTATGTGTGGGAAATTCTGAATAGCTCGTATCTCAGGAGGCATAACCAAGTGGTCAGATGTTCACACCGATTTCCTGTCATTCGCTCTGTAGGGAGTCTTTGTATTGAATGTAGGGCTGTTTAATATTATCAGGTATCCAGATTCGATAACAAATAAAATAAGGGAAATTAAATACATTTACAGTAAACTCTCTCAAATATGCCACTCTTAAATTTGCCATTCTGAAATTTGCCAACATTTTTAAAAATTATTTTTATTTTTTTAAATATTTTTAAAATTCTAAATAATTTAAAGCAAGCATGGGTCAGAATGTTCCTGTTGGAGGCTACACCAGACTTTCAATTGCTCAAAAAGTGGAAATATTGGGTATAAAGAAACCAATAAATCAGCTTCATGTCAGACGAAATGCAACAGATTTTTTTCTATTTTTAAAAGGAGAATCTCAAGAAAAACAGTCAATGCAATATTAATGAATGCAGAATCGCTTTTATTTCAGTTCAAAAACAGAAATCCTAAACTAAAAACTTGTAAAAATTAAAAACCCGGAGCTTGATGAAAATCTAGTAGATTGGATGGAATCAAAAGGTACACTATTTACTCTAACATTTAAGGTGCTTTATTGAACGATTCTCAATATTACACAAGGCAGAATCTTTCGATTTATGGATCTGAAAATCATCAAATCATTCAAAGTTCATTTTACAAGGCATAAATTACTACATTTAACGGATATATTGGAATGCGAGAAGAACTCAGTATATGAATCATATAAGAAGATAAATCTTAGGAATACTGTATTTTTTGTAAAAATGGCATGGGAAGATGTGAAATTCAAAAAAATTTCAAACTGTTTTAAACGTCTAGAACGTACAGAATGCGAATCAGAACTTACTAACATAAATGTAACAGATGAAATCGTATCCAGAACAGATATTTATGATCCTATTGAATTCGAAGAATTTATTTCAATTGATTACAGTGAAAAGGATGCAATTGATGATGAAGAGAAATTAATTGCTATGGAGGAACAAGAAGAATCCGGTAGTGTAGAAGTACATGGGTCATTAAACAAGGCTGAAATGCTTTTAAAATTAAGAAAGATTAAAAATTATCTTCTAGAAACATTGAAAATGTCAATGATGCCTAATTCATTACTTCTATAGAAGATATAAAGAAAATATTACAAATTCTAATAAGAGGCAATTGGGAATTGAGTATTATTTTAATAAAATTTAAATAGTTTTTGTTTCTTTGGTTAAAAATATTGTTTTCCTTAAAAATAAAATTTATTAATTTTAAAAGTTTAATTATCCTTTAATAAATTAATTAAAAATTCAAATAAAATTTTATTCTAAAATCTGCCAATTCTTAAATTTGCCACAATCTCGCTGAAACCAAAAATGGCAAATTTGAGAGAGTTTACTGTATATATTCTTATAATAAAATAAGGGAAATTAAATACATTTATATTTTCTTATAATTTATTATTAAATGTTAGAAAAATTTGAATAAAAAAATAAAACTCGTGGTTAATTATGTCAACGTGTGTTAAAATTCGAAAATGGAAAGAAGACTATGTTGAATATGGCTCTACGAAGATAATTATTGATGGAAAACGTTCAGGAAATGATTTTATTTTTATTTATTATTCCCGGATACACCGAGAAATAAGTTAAATTATTAACCCCGGCTTCGCCAGCAAGTGGGAAGCCGGCGACCATCAAAGAGCGTGCAGTCCTGACAGGCCGCTCCCAGAGATCCTCGACTTTTGCATCCGGTGGTCCAGGGCAGGGAAAAAGGTCTCGAACTACTCTGCCAGCCAGAAAAGGGTGGTGTCCACATCGTAGGCGAGCCAGTCCGATTCTGATCTTCCTCGGGAGCGATTGTTCCGTTGGACTGATATCAGGGGGAAGCGCTCCAAGACTTTGTTATATTGAAGTGTCCTTAATGGCCCGTGTTGAGATAAAATCATGGATTCGGCGGGTCCAAGTTGAGTCTTCTTGAGGGGGGGTGATCTTCGACAAGGCTCTTTGTAGGTCAAAGAGGGTCCTGCGTATGTATCTGCGGTTATTGTTACTTAGCAAAGCGTGAACTGGGTGATTCGGGTCGAACGACTGCCGTAGGAATTGTAAATTACGCATTTCCAGGTGGTCATAGAGCGGGAGGATTTTCGACTCCCAATGTAAATGGTCGGTGGGGGTTGACTTTAAGCAGCCAGTTATTATTCTCAGCGCCGAGTTTTGCACTTTCTGCAGTTCTTGAGAAAGGGACAAGGAGATTGAGGGGGCCCAACTTGGTGAGGCGTAGTTGAGTGTAGTCCTGATGAACTGTTTGTAGAGAAGAGTTAAGTTTTCTTTTTGCTGACCGTTTGAGTGGCCAGCTACTGCCCGTAATATGTTAAGTTTCCGCTTGGCTTTTGTCATTACTTCCTCCACTTGTCTGTTGAAACAGAGTGAAGGATCGAAGACAACTCCAAGGATCTTCGGGTATTTATTTAAGGGGAGTGGTTCGTCACCCAACGAGAGTGTGGGGTTTAGGTTGAATTGTCTTCGATCGGTTGTGAACAGGGTAGCTGATGACTTCGAGGTGGAAACACTCATCCAGTTTAAGTTCATCCAGTCGGATAGCAAGTTCAGGTGGTACTGCACTTTTTCGGTGGCCAGTCGAACATCGCCACTCCTGGATGCGATTACTAGATCATCGGCATATGTCAATAGTAACGTATTTTGGGTTGTTGGGATGTCTTTGACGTAAAGGTTGAAAAGTGAGGGTGAAAGGACTGATCCCTGGGGAACACCGTTTGGTAGGAGTCGATATCTTGATAGATTTGAATATAGACACGTATGACCCAGTCTTCCCGAGAGGAAATTTGTGAGCCATGACTTCCATACAGAGGGAATATTTGAAGAATAGATCTTGTTGCAGAGGACCACACGGGAGATTCTGTCGAAAGCTTTAGTTAGGTCAATAGAGGCCAAGACAGTTCGTTCCGGGGGTTTGCAGTTGTTGAAACCGTTGGAGATGTATTGGGTTAGTGTCAGTAAGTGCGTGGTGGTCGAGTGTAAAGGACGGAAACCATGTTGTGAGTCGGAGAGGTCGAGGTAGGGGGTGATTTCGTTAAGAATGATCCTTTCGAGGATTTTTGAGACAACAGATGTTAAGGAAATTGGCCTGAACGAAGAGGGCAAGGAGGAGGCTTTGTTGTTCTTGAGTATTGGGATAATGTTCGACTTCTTCCATAACATCGGGATGAAACACCTGTTGATGGAGAATTCGTAGATATCTTTAAGTGCCAAGAGCCCGTTTGGACCGAGGTGCTTTAGGTGGAATATGCTGATCCGATCGGGTCCCGTGGCTGGTGAGTTTCTTGAGTTTGTAATGAGGTTTTGAACATGACTTACTGATACTTCGAATCGTGCCTTTGTTACCCTTGGGGGTTTAGTAATATGAGGTCGATTTTCTTTATTCATTGGAATATGACTCATTTTGCAATAGTGAGTCATCAAGTCATTTGCCTGGCAGTGGAAATCTTTCGTTTGGTTGTCCTTTCCAAGTCTACCTCCATGGGTTGTGCTCGATTCGGTTTGATTTGATTGTATTTCTCTGATAAATCTCCAGAAACTTTGGGGTTTTGATTTTGGATTCAATCGAGAGACGAAAGTGGACCACTTCTCCTTTTTGAGCTCCGTAATGAGGTGGGTTATCTTCTTGTTTAGGGAAGAAATTTCATCTTGGAGTTGCTGGTTGGTTGTTCGGGAACGTTTTAGGCGTCTTCTCTCACAGATGAGATCCAATATTTCTTTGTTGAAAAATAGTTTGTAATCATGGATGAATCCTTTAGGGACGTGCTTTCTATCCGCCGAAAGGATGGCTGAGTTGAAATGTGCAATGGCTTTGTCTGGAGAGGTAAAATTATTCACAGAGAAGTTTTCCAGCGACGTTTCGACGTCAACCGTGAAGTCGATCCATCTCGCCCTTTTGTAGTTCACATAGGTTCGCCTCGACATAGTTCGTCCGAAATGCAAGAAGATGTCGATCAGAATAGGGTTATGATCTGAGGGTAAGTCATATCTGACATCCCAGTAGATCGATTTTGCAAGGGGAGCTGAGCATATGGAGAGGTCGGGAGACGTGTTAGGATCCCCAGGGCGTGTTCCACATCTCGTGTGTTGGCGGGGGTTATTCAATATCACTAGGTGTTCCAGTTCAGAGATCACTTGTTTCCCTCTGTGGTCCGAATTCTGGTTTCGGAACCATAGTGGATCTTTAGCGTTTAGATCGCCGCAAATAACTATGTTTTCGTATAGTTGAAGGAATTCTAGGTTTGGTCGGTAACTCTTCTGGCAGCAAGACGAAGGGGGAATGTAGATATTCAGAATTGTGTAAGGAGTTGACATAATATTGATGGTGATTGATAGCAATTCCATATGTTTATCAGAAGCCGCTGTCAATGTGTGGTCAGTGGTATCCGTGAATGGGATGGAGTTGTGAATGAGGGTGACCAGGCCACCACCGTGAGATCCATTTGATCGCTCAGAACGGAGCAAAGAGTAGTATTTGAATTTTGGTGTTTGGGAGAAGGCAGACAAACGTGACTCCTGTAGAAGGGCAATGTCAATACGGTGTTTAACCAAGTACTCAGCCAATTCGGTATGTTTCGAGGTGATTCCATTGATGTTAAGTTGTAAGATTCTGATGGGTCTATTCTGCGGCCCTGGGTTTAGTTCAATGTCACCGGATGTCAGGAGGGATTCTTGGGAGCGAAAGCTTCGTGCCCGCTCAATGGTCGCCATCGAGATCTCCTTGAAGAGAGACGATAGGGAAATAGTGTGGTTCTTTTTCATGTGTGCTGTGTAGGGCACAGGCACAACCAAATGACACCTCTTGGTGAGCCACAACGTCATAAAAATTTTAGTTAAAGTAAACAACTAATTAAGTGTATCCAGTTTCCACTTCTACAGAAATATCATCCGGAATCAACATAAAGGGTAAGACGTCCATACTTGCAGTTGTGGAAATTCCTCCAGTGGAGTGGGGAGAGCAAATGATCCTTTTTAGTGCTGGCCTGGCACTGGGCAACACCTAGACAGGTGGATCACATGACGCCACTCTAATAGGAAGATAGAGGAGGAACAGACGAACAAGCATTAACTTCAACCAATTAGTCACGAAACACCACATTGTGCCACGCAGCTAACATCAAAATCGAAGCCAGAAATGATTTTGAATGTTTGAAGGCTAAATGGGCACGATACGATATCTAAGGAACTCTTCCGAAGCTTGGGTTTACCCCCATTGACAAACCGTTACTGTTGGCGTCATTCAAATTTGCACATCAAGTTGCGAAATCAAAGATGCTACATACTATTCCGGAGACTCTTATTAAGCCGTGTGCATTGGAAATTGTGAAAACTGTTCTGTCCAGACGCCTCTCGAAAACTGCAGCAGATTCCTTTTCCTAATAGTTGTATCAGGGATCGAATTAATTGTATCAACGATGATATTCTTAACAAGTTGTTTCAGACATAAAGAATTCTTGTATCAAGATTTCAATCCATACTGATGTTAGATGGCTGTCAAGAGGCCGTGTTTTAACAAGATTTTTAATTCTCAGACGTGATATCGAACAATTTTTATTTGAAATTAACTCTGATTGTTTCAAATCTCCAAATTTTGTAATTTGTGTGGAATATTTGGCTGACATATTCAATCACCTTAACGAGTAGAATCTTTCAAGATGAGCATTATAAATGCTTCTGACAATCTACGTGCCTTCAGGAATAAACTGTTATTGTGGACTCGACGTATTCTAAACAATAATTTTGGAAATTTTTCAACGCTGGGTGAAATTTCTATTGAATTCAACTCGACTTTAGATAAAAATATTAAAAAAGAAATCAGTAATCATCTTGAATGTTTAAAACTTTCATTTTGTGGGTATTTCTTAATCGGAAATATTAAAGATTCTGATGCCTGGATTGTTAACCCATTTGCTTTCAAATAGAAAAGATGGAGGATAGAAAGGAGAATAAAGACAATTTGATTGAAATGCAATCATCTACATCACTGAAAATGTTATACGATTCAAATTCTTTGGAGGTTTTTTGGTGCGGTTTGCAATTTGGTTTTCCGACCCTTGCAAAAAATGCACTGGAAGTTCTGGTTCCATTTGCAACAACTTGGCTATGTGAATCTGAATATTCATCTCTACTATATATGAAAAAATAAGTACCGAAACGCTCTAATTCCTGAAAACGATCTCAGAATTGCATTAGCGAACAAAAAACCACGCTTCGAAGAATTAACTAAAACTAAAAGACATGAAAAGTCTCAAGGAACCTGACTAATTTTTTGAATAAAATTCGAATTCTCTTAGATTTATAATTTGGGGTTGCAAACTCAAAACGAATCGAGAAGCGCTGGTCTAAAATAGTTAAGGAAAAATTTTCTTTTCTCTTTTGTTGTAGTTATTCTGTCGAGAAATTTGATCCTTTATTAATTGGGAAATTTAAAAATCCCAGATGTTTCATAACTTTTAACCCAGAGGATTATTGTGCTATGTACTCGTCATCCAGAAATGCCTGGATGACAAGAGATACTTTTTAATCAATGGTTATTTTTAATAAATGGACGAATGAAAATTGAAAAAAATTTTAATCCTTCTTGACAATGCTTCGTGTAACGAAGATAAATGCTAATCAAATATCGAATTGCTTTTTTTACCAAAAAATACAACACCAATTCTTCAACCATTGGACAATGGGATAATCAAAGCTTTTAAAGATAATTATTCGAAGGCGTTAATTGAATTTATTTGTTGCATAAAGAAGACTTTTTTTGCAAATCACTTTAAAAAATTAATTTACGACAATCATTGATAATAGTATCGAAATCTTAGCAAAAGGTGTCCTGTAAAATAATTAAAAATTACTGGGATAATACCTGTTGTTTCTGATAATCTGACGGAAGGTTATAGAACGAATTGTAGACGAAGTTTTGGAAATTCCGGAAAGCAGCGATAATTAAAAAATTTTTATAATGGTATGCAAAATAAAAAGATGACGATCAAAGAAGTAGTAAAAAATGAATTGGAAGAATCAGTTATAGATATTGTTCCAAGTTCGTTAAAGGATTTTTACTGCTTCAGACAAAATTTATTCAGTAGTTTGAATAAAAACTATGGATATGGAAATAGAATTGATGATTATTTTTCAATAATGATTTTTAAGACTGTCTTTCATTAATTAAATTATAAATTTATATTAATTTTTTTGTTAATTTTTTGACAGAACCTCAGTTTTTGGATCAACCTCAGTTTATGGAACACTTTGATTCGAGGTCCGACTGTATTATTATTTCAAGTACTCCTGAGAAGTCAGAAAGTTAAGCTTCCCTAGCCTCCACGTCCATAACAATTTCGTTAATTATCCTGTTCTGAGTAAGTTCTTGTATGTTTTCGAGTCTTCCATATGTCTCGCGTATTGCAGCATAAATAACTCTCTAGTTCTTATATGGTGGAAATAATATGTCGCGAGCCACAGACGTTACCTTGATAGCTGAAATCAATGTCAATCATCGTCAGATAATGAAATAATCAATTATTTAAAACTGCCATCCATCCAAAGTGGACCCCGCCGACATTATCGACGTTGCGTTGCCTCTCACGATTGCAACAGAGATCAACTGGAGTAGCCACCGGGTCTCACGTGCGTCGTGGTTTTTTAGTGTAGCTAAGCGTCCAAGTTTCTTTAGGAAGCGAAGCGATTTTTCACTTATTCCTCCAGTTGTCAATTATTTCAAAGCAAACATTAATTATTGATAATTATATTTTTATCCCTAACTATCTTTAACATTGACAAAATTGTTAGACAATTTTGCAACAATAGTGACAGCATCTCCGTAGGGATGCTCAAACCTTTGAAGACGTAGTGAAGGATTGGTTCCATAGTCCTTCTGAATACGTAAGGAGAATTCAAGTCTACCCGAAGAAAATCAAAGTGTAATCACCTTTTGTATAATTATAGGCAAAAACCTTTACTATATGTTTCGGGGCTGTCTTTACCGTCTGGCTCTGTTAATTCAGCAATATTATCCACACTTTCCAGGTTGTCTTCACCGTATATCTCCGTTCTCTTCACCGTCTCGTATTTTTCACAATGGTGTTGTAGCCCGGAATCCCTCGATATCTCAGAAACGGACTAACACCTACAAAAAAATAATAGCACAAATTTACATATGGATGAGTGAGGCGTTTGATTGTGTAAAAACACAGCCTTTCGAATGTGCCTTATCCACTCTTGTCATCCGAAACCATCATTTTCGATAGAGGGACTGTTTGGAAGGCACTGCAAACTTGCCAACATTGCAGTCTTTTACAACTTGACGAATAACAGTTCTTTTGATAGCGCAAAATCTCCTACGACAAAGCGATGAATCTCCTGCAAAATAAACACAAACAGCCAACCACAAGAAAGTGGCAAACGCATGAAATCCATCTTCCAATACTACAGTACAGGCTTTCGCTTCCGAAGAGAGGTGGAGAAGTAGGTCCGACCTCTTTCATTTTTTGTCCCACGTCCTACCGTCGCGAACATCACTTCATTCTTTAGCGGAATAGTTTTCATAATGCAATCTTCATCAGAGTATTTGTTCAAGATGAAAGGTAGGAAGATCCCTTTTAACAACTGTGTCGTGCCAGAAGGACTCGTCGCCTTACTGGTGGGATCTGTTTAACAAGAATTGACCTTCGCTGAAAACTCCATCTTTGGGATTTGAACCCAGGAACTTCAGATCCGATGTCATACGTTCGTTCAGCTAGAAGGCCAATGTAATGTAGGTTCGCCACATTGTAAAATTATTTTAATAAATAAGTAATAATTTAATAATTATTAATATTGTCATAGCAGAAAGTTGAATTTACTGACCCTTATTGGAGTCAGAGGAAAAGCATTAGAGCTGAAGTTGTTTTAGGAGAGGCCGGGGTCTGCAGACCCTTGTCAGAAAAGAATTGTGTTCTACGAAAACTCATCCGTATTCAGGAAACAACAAAAAAATATTTGGGCTATCAAACATCATCATGGAAGAATTCATTGAAACATCTGGGCAAAAGTTCAGAGGCCGTCTGGTATAACGGTTCCCGAGAAGAGACGGTGAAGACCTCAGCAATCTACGGAGTCTGTCATCGAATAGGAGAATAGAGACTAGTCTGATCATACAAATGATAGGTAAAATTCTGGTGCTTATAAGGGTGAAGTAAGGGGTTGTGAAGATTAGAAGGTATAATTAATAAACTCTAAAATTAAATGTTATTAATTTAACAAAACTGTGTAAACTACATATAATAAGAAGAGAATCATTGGCATAATAGCATGTTCTTTCACGTCTACAGTAGACTCAATAAAGCAATCGTCCTGTGACTTATCACATACTATTTCTCTAAGAACCAATAATTTTGATTCAGGAGACGCCTTATCAAACATGAGGTCTTTAATGTCTTTCGAGTTCCCATCTGTCTTCCAAATTCGGAGACATTCTGTCCACTGTTTGAAAACTGTACTTTTCCTACCAATTTCATATAAATATAACTTTTTAAAAAGCTGGGCTACCTTCTTGGTTATGGCAATAATAGTGACTCGAAATAGAGCACTTTCACTATACCTAAGCTGTCCCAAGTCAATCCATTTCATATCAGTCCTCATTTTATTCAACAACGACAACAACTTATCATCAGAAGCCTATAATAGAACACGTGGGACAACATAAAATTGATTCAAGGCACATTCAAGTTCGTTGATACAACTAAATGATTGGTTCAGCTGTTTAAACAGTTCGTAAACGAAAAATTGAAGTTCTACAAAAAGCGTAAAGACATAAATGGATTTCAAGGAAATGGAAAAATTTTCAATCAAATTGACACACATTTCCAACCATTTCCCCATCAAATCTAAGTTAAACACAAAATTACTAAATAAACTGACATTAATCTGATTTTCATTTTTGTCGATTAATTGGTGCAGACTGTCCACATTTTTAGAACATTTATTAAGCCAGTCAAGCTTGAATTACAATCAAACAAACATATTTGTGTTCTGCAGCCTCGTCCTCGTCATTTGATATTACTTCTCTGATTTCTTTGGATAGTTTATTGTACTCACTTTCAGACATTGACATGGAATACGAGTCCTCTTGTTGTTTCAAAGACTAACATTTCACGACATGATACCTTAGAGTTTAGAAAGATGACTTGATCAATCTCATTGAAAATATCTAAGACTGGAATATCTTGCCACTCGGGCATTTTCTTTTGTTTGAGTTTAAACTAAAAATATTTAAAGACAATCACATCAGTGGACTTCTCCATAAAGGTGACTCTCTCTACAAAATATAAGTTATTATAACTCTTCTTTTTATCTTTTGGGGGCACTGATTTGTATTTCTTACTCATTTCTGAAAATAAATTCACTGTTTTATTTTGAAAATTAGTTTTTGAAAATATCATTTTACTCAGATTCTGTAAATTTAATATTTTTTTTTCAATTTTTGAGAAATTTGGAGGACTCTGTATTTTATTATTGTACTTACAGTTTCTGATTTATTATTGTTCTCTAATATCAACAAGTGACATTTCAGTGTGTTGTACTCGCATAGAAATTCAAGAAAGGTAGAATTCTTAAGAGTTAATTAGACTAAAACCGCCATCCAACACAACAATATTTGAATATAATTATTAAGTACTTCCTGGTTAACTAATCTTTTTAAATAAAATTATTTTAAATTTATTTTATTAAATAATTTGATTTGGCCACGTGGTGCTATGTGGCTAGTTTGTCAAAAATTATTTTCCTTCCTCCGATGACGTCACTGGATCCACCTTACTGAGGAGACGCCCAATGCCTGGCCGGCATCAAGAAGATCCAACTATTCTTTACCGAGGGACAAGTTCTGGAATGCTGGAACGACTCAGGATCAAGGAGTTAGTTAGTTTGGTTACCCTTGGTCTTTGGAGTAATTTAATTTTAAAAGGGACTACAATACCATACCAAGAATCCTCTTTAATTGCACGATTATTCCAGTAATATAACATTCAACGTGGAAAGTCGGTTGCAGTGATGAGTAAAATGACGATCCTAAATATCTTTTTTAAAACCTCTTGGAAGCAACGTATCTACCGACTGTTTGTCTGACAAATATTGACCTACGCAAGTGCATCGTGATCAATGGTCATTTTTCGTTCTTCCATTGACAGGTTAACCACCAACAGAGCAATTCCAAGTTTATGACTCGTGAAACATTTTTCGACAAAGAAAATTGTTTATTTCAACCTACCAAGTAATTAATAGGTGTCGAACTAAAGTGGCTTAGGTTACGGGTTCGATTCTCGCTGCTGTTCACCTGGTGGAAGGTTCCACGCATCTACGATGCCAAAAGTGTTTGACGAGTGACGCCGTCATCAGTGGATACTCACTGCGGAACTGGATTGTCTAGAAAGGACCCACACACAAGAAAAAGAAAAAAAAGTGAAGATCATTCCTTGGTTCTACGATTAGTTAAAATTAACTGTTCTTTACTTAAATAAAGTGTGTGTCCTGCCTATGCGGAGCTATAAATACTATGGCTTTCGTGAAAAGACTTTAAAAACTTTGTATCATTTATTTGTTTACATTAAAATACGTTACTGATTCTTCTTTTTTTAATTTTATTTAGTTTTATCCCTTTTAGTGAAGAAACCCATAGGTACTCCTGAAAACAATCCGTGACTGGATATCCAAAAATACCATCGGAATCTTTGTACAACAAGATTATGGGACGTCTTCTACTAAATATTGATGTAAGAGAAGTTCGTGTCCGTGTCCACCTACGTTGTGGTCACTACATGGAATTAGGTTCCAATCTCAACAGAATCGGGCAATCGTCCTCTCCACTTTGCCCATCATGACGACCAGAATACGGGCCACCTAGACCAGTCCGTGTATGCCTCCGATTTTGTACAGAACCAAATACAACTGTCTGATCTCTGGGAGCGTCTGCTCTTAACTATGCTGTTCTTATTAACCACCCGTTTCCTTAACTCGAAGGGGGGTAAATTAATAAAAAACCGATAAGTAATAAACACTTACAATATTTACCTAACTTTGTGAAAAAATATTATCATTGTTAAGTGTGGCCACTTAGAGATTCTCGTCTCCATTTGGATTAATTAGATCATTTGGATAACTTGTTCTCTCTCTTGTTCTTAAAATAAAATGTTAAGCCAAAAATGTGTAACTGGCCTAAGTGAGATGTCGACATGTCGTCTTCATCTCGCGGACGGGCGGGAAAAAAATAGTTAAGTGTGCTCAATGTCAATAAATACCGTAAAGAATAACAGAAAGCAATTGCTAGCTCAATTCGTTTTAAAAATAATAGTAAACTAATAGTTTAATAATGAGCACGACGAAGATGGGCCAAACATAATCGAACTTAATGGGGTAGGCAAGATTGCACTTAAAGCAATTTAACGGATCAATCTCTTCCATCCTTTCCACTTACAATCATCCGGTTGATTGCCTTGAGATCTTCTCCAGCACCCCCGGTAGCATAGTACGCGGGCGCCCCGATATTTCTTTCCACTTGCAGCGAAATATTCCTCCATTGCCAAATTTGCAGGTGATGTGGGGTTCATCCGTAGGACGTGTCCAAACAGTCTGTTTGTTACTAATGAATAATAAAATCGATTCCAAATAATAACAGAATTACAAAAAATATTGTCAATTCCTCGTTTTAAATTGTCTTAGTTCATTTTGACATTCAATGAGAGAGTATGCGGAAGCGTTCCTCGTGAGAAACCTGATGTATCTGAGATTTGTATAAATTCGTCTCCCAATGAAGGCAACCCATATAACGGTTGGTATGACAACCATAAATCCAATACAAGCGATAATAATTCCATTTCCGTAGAATCTTACAAGACATGTCAGTGACATATCTAATGCAAACAGAAACAGACCAAGTTGAGTAGAAATGATCCAAACCAATCGTACACGTGGGATCAAATCTGATATATCAGCATATTTAGGAGTTTGAGATTTGGCTAATGAAAGGATGGCGTCGTTTATATAAGGAATAAGAAACATGCTCATTAGAAGAGCCAGCAGATGCACAGAAACGAGGACAACCGTTGCGATTATAAAACAAAGACTAACAGCCAAAGGGACATCATCAAAGTAATTTCCAGCTGTTTCTACTAGAAAAACCTAAATTCTGTTAAACAAAAATACCATTGAAAACTCTGAAAGTAATATTGATACGTGAGATGAGGCCTTCATCTTTTTTTCAGCAATTTCTAGTCTTTTTATAAAATGCTTTCGATTTCTCATCAACAACAACAAATATTTAAATTAATATTAAATAATTTTAGGATAATTATCAATTTCTTCCTTAGAGTAGTCCTCCAGTTTTCGATAAACTTTTTGTACTTGTGGTAATATCCGAGATATGTTCTGTTTTATACTATCGGGGATATTCTAAACTACACAAATGAAATAACCTCTCCTGGATAGATGTGGAGTCTCGCCAAAGCACCATGTCTCAGTAGAGTGCCCTTAAATGTGGGTTTTAATAGCATTGTGCATAATCTGCATATGTAAGACACACTCACCCACGTTGAGTCCTGTTGGTGACGCTCATAAGCCATTGTTTTCTTTGGAATTGTTCTAAACCTAGTGTACTCTTTATAGTGAAGGGTTCGCCAATTGTTGCCCTCCATAGCGATGAGTCTACTATTTATCACAACCACGTGGTCTCCACAATCATCTAATATTAGGAAATGCATAACTGAGAGGGTGATAGATTGTTTGTGTTTTCCCTCAAGATAAGGGATATTCTTAGAAGCTGAATAAAATGGACTTTGATGAGCTGCATCATATAGCCACCAAACACGTGCGAATGTCAACCATTGCTAATATTAGAAGACAAAAATACTTCCACTCGCTTAATAGAAGACATGCTACAAACTTTTATATTTAAATAAAATAATAAAATTTAATTTTATTTTAAATGTTAAAGCTTGCCATTAATACTTCTGAGTGCTTTGTTAATGAACAAAATATGGAGGACGTGTTTATCCCGAGTCGACTTTACAGAAGCAGTAAGAATAAATCAGTATAAACACGGCAAGTTCTGCAAAAAACTCCTTGTTAGTTTATTATTTTATGTGGTCAGATAGGGCAATTAATGCTTCGTTATTGTACTGTTAAACTACTTAACCTGCAATGGAACCAGTTAACCTGTCTACGGGATAGTAAACAACGCCCTTATATGGATGCTTGGGTCAATTTTGATGCAAACATTGCCCATGACGGAGATATTTGCGTTGCTGTAGCCTCAAAGAGGTGTAAAATTGGTGTGGATGTGATGAATTATTTGAGTTTGGGGGTATTTATTTTTAGGAGGGGAAAATATTGAAGACATGTACAGAGTCATTGAGAAAAGATTACACCCTACTAGTAAGGATTACATAATGAGGTCAGATACTCACAGAATATATAGATTTTACCGCATTTGGGTAATTTTGTTAATAAGATAGACTCTCACTGAAAGTTACGTTAAGGCGATAGGACAGGGGTTGGGCTTTCCAACTAAATGTCTTTCTTTCACTTTTACAGAGGACATTTTGGGCACTCGCCTTTATATTGATGGTCGTCCAATTTCCACAGTCTTTGAGGAATTCAAATTGGAAGATCATCTTGTGGCTGTATGTCACGTGCCTTTTGATGGAAATGTACTGAATATTGGTTATAATTATTAGAAATTGGAATGTTTTAATGAATTAGGGGAAGAATTCAGATTTATTAAATTGGACGAATTGTTAGTCAACTCAGATATTATAATACAAGATGACAACTTTTTGGACAAACCACCTCATTATGAATACTAAGCACACGAATTTTATATTTAATTTTATAAAAAAAAGTATTTTCATCGTAATGGCAGAAAGGTTCTGAGTATTGAAATGTTTTTTGTAAGATTTTACACTTAATCCATTCGATGTGGTATCCACATAAATTAAAAAATTTCGTTTTTCCTCCGAAAATAGGCCAGTAACCATTTGTTTTGGACTAAGTATGACTTATCAGGCCGAATGTGATACTATACGACATTTAATCATGAAAATTAATCGCTTTTATAATATTTTGTGAGACAGCTTTGATATTTGAGCATATTTTTATATTGAATGGCTAATATACTAAATTTATTAGTTTTAAACATTTGGATACATAATTTTCTCTCGGATATCAATTGATAGTTTGTAAGACTCGTGAAATTTGGCTACAAAGAAATATCCCTTAAGGCTCAGTCCGCCATTATTCAACATTGTAATGGGTGAATTGACTTAACCAGAAAGCCCGAAACAACTTTATTAGCAAACCGGATTAGGAGTTAGTTTAAGGGATATTTTTAACGAGTCCACCTATGCGGTCTGGACATTTCTGATGCACTCCATTTAGTTTTGATCTAGAGTCGGATCCCATTAATCCTTTTCTCCACAATGTGTTTTACTGGGGCTAGAATCATGTCCTCTTCTGTACTCAGGACATCACGCAGCTTTCTCCCCAAAGTTAGCTTACTGCTTACCTCCTCGATTTTTCCAGAAGTGACATTATTCTTTCCCTCTGTGTGAGAAGTACCATGCTTCACATCCGTATAGTAACTATGGCAGGATAGGAAGGTCGCCAAGCTAACGGACACCTTGCGTGTGCAGTTCAGAAGCACCATAATTGCTTCTGATGGACATGTCGTTTCTATCTAAATTCTTCGATCTCTGTAGGAACATTTCCTGAGGTACTTCGAATACATGCCTCCAACATTTATCCATGTGCCACAGCAACGCACCTCGACGGAAACAAATTCGCATTGTGTACTCATAATAATTTTTGGGTCTCGTATTTGTAAATCATCACTGTAGAACAATGTGGTTCCAGTACCAGCCTCAGCACCTTCCACCCACGGTATTTCTATGAAATTGAATCCCTGTAGTGTTGGTTTTTTTCACCTTGGTCTCGTTGACCACCAGATGTCAATCCTGGTGGCTGTCAGAAGTAGTGCTAGGTCATTATGCCTCTTTTCAAGGATCGGGCATTCACCAACACTATCTTCAGTCCTCTTCTCAATTTACTTTTAGGTGGCCTGGGCTCTCCAACGCCAGGTCCACCATTAAATCCACGCCAAGTACATTGCTTAGTTCTTTCAGCCTTGATATAATTTCCTCCAGTTCTTCTCTGGCACGTTCCTTTGGGGTAGCTAAGCCGACTCTCTGGCTTTTGAGCAGGTTCGTTCTTGGTAATCCTGGGGACGACTTTTCTTTTTTGCATTGGGGGCTCCACCTTGTTAATTTCTGTTTTGATTCCATAATGTTGTTGCGGGGATCAAGCTTGCGTTTAGCCTCTACTAGTACGGGGCACCCTCCATATCTGGCGCCGTGTTTGTGTGAGCCGCAATTGACACACTTGCGTTCCAATCCAGGGTCAACCCTGCATTGGGAAGTATCGTGCTCTCCTGCACATCGAAAGCACTTCTTTTTTCCCTTGCACTGGTATGCAAGGTGGCCGACCTGGTGACAGCTGTAGCAGATCGGTGGTCCTCTTCTTCTCCACTCACAGGAAATCATGTTTCTTCCGACGTAGAAGCCACATCGTACTAGTGATGTGGCTTCTGTCTTGTTCTTGATTGTGGCATCGCTATTGGAATGGTCTGTGATCCTCTGGACATTCGGGTTACTTTACATAAATCTTGATATACAATGATAAGGTCATGATGTCTCTTTAAACCCTATGGTATCTAAAAAAGTTGAAGATGTACACGGAATAGATCACTTTTTATCAGTCGCACAATGAAAAGTTGGGTTTGGTAAAGGTGACTGGAAGCAGGAGGCTGGCTAATCTAAGGACCTCGTTAAAAGACATTCCTCGGAAGAAGACTATGAAATACTTTGGCCTCCTTTTCGACGAGGGAGGTAATTAAACATGCTAAAACACGTGCGCTCTTCTATGTGTACAAAATAAAAGCTTGAGCTGGAGACCTTTGTTTATTTTTTCAACTCCGTAATACTTCTGAATGTTATAATGTGACTTAAAAAGGAGTGACTTAATTCTCGACAAATTTTCAAAATCGCGGTTTTTTATTTTGAAGGTTTGTTAAGAGAGAAATCCTCGTATACCGATTCCCCTATGGCTGGATGAAAAAATGTGAAAGGTTGGGAGGAGCAATCGAAAATCTTATTTAAGGTTTTAAAAACTGCATATAATTGCACGTGTGAGACCAGAATAATGTAAAAATAATCTTTATTATATAATTTGGAGAAGATTAGTACTCAGTTAGAAGAGGTCGAAATTTTGAATTTTTATATTAAAATTAATTTGAGTTTAGGATTTATTAGGACAGGTCTGAAGAGCCTGAAATTCTTATATTATTGTCTGTGATTGAATGACCTTAACTTTAATTTAATCATTTTACAGTCCACTTGTATAAAATACATTAATTCAAAACGATTTCAGGTTCCGGTCTTTATAATATTTTCTCAGCAGGTATTTTTAAATTAGTGTATATGGAGAAATATGTCGTTTTACTTTTTTGTATGGATATTTCAAGTTTGATGAGGGTTAGTGATGATAATGAGCTGCTGTTAAATAATTAATAGACTAATAAATATGACATATTGCACAAATTACAAAATAAAGATATGTTACACATTTTTTATATAATTAAGAGTGAAAACAGTTTTATAAATGATTTTCCATATTTTTTTGATTATTAAATTATCATTTGAACTAAAACTACATACTAATTTCGGTAAATGAGTTTGCTCACTATTAGGTCACGTGGGATATACCAAAATTGAGGTTGTGACTCCAAAGAAAGTGACAGACGTTAATCACACGTCAAAAGAATTTGATTTTTATGAAATCAGAATAAATGGAATAAATGAAACACTACGACTTGACAAACAGAGTGTTAGGAAGCATGCAAACAGTAAATGCATAAAATATGGATCATTATTAAATCAACCATATTCATCCGCACTCATTGATATTTGCCATGGACTGGTTTATTTAATTTGCTTATTCAAGATGGGATATGTTGCAATTGAGGATCAGTCGTTTTACATTGAACCTCGAGGGGACTTTAATGTCTCAAGCGAACACGTGGTTTATCAAAAAATCAGAGATGAACAGAATAAAAACGAAATGAGAGAAAGTCTGGAAAACTGATTATTGTAGAAAGAGGGTATAATGAATATGAGTTGGCGTCATATTCACCAATGAGGCTTGATGCTGTCGTCAGAATCGATTATGATTCGTCAGAAAAACTCTCAGAAATAGAAAAAATGATTCCTTTAATTATTCATAAAGTTTATTTTGTCTAACTATTTCAGACAAACGTTTTATTGCACAAGAATTCACTTGGGGAGTTTTTCTACGTAAATGTTGTCAAAATTATAAAATATGTTAAATATTCTAATATTTTCTAGTTATTACGTGGAGATGAACTTATTATCAACTATAGGAGAGACTTGGGGGATTGTCAGAGAGATAGGGATTTTGACCATGATGTTTTCATTAAAATATTAAGGTGACATTTTATATTATAGCAGTGTTAACTTTCCTATTAAATCAGTCTTGGGAGTTTCCCCAATTTTAGGGGTATGTTCAGCCTTAAAGTGCCTTGCAATCAAATTCAATGGATTAAAAACTCCATTTACTTTGAGTCACGAATTGGGACATTTGTAAATTATTTTAATTTTATTCGGTTTGGGAATCATGCATGATAATACAAGAAAAAATCCATGCGAAGGGTCATATCTAATGCGATCTTATCTAAATTCAGACACTGAAAAAAAATGGTCTACCTGTTCGAAGGGAGATATTCTTAAATTACTTCAGTATTGCTGATTATATAATCAGAATGAGCAAACGGACTCAATGCATTAAGGCAAAGTCTGCTAAAAGGTTAAAACAACACAATGAAAACATTAACCAAAATTTGTGTTCAAGTCCAGAATTTCCAAAATTTGTAAAATCGAAAGTATATTTAAAATATAATAAGATATCCTGTTGGGGGTATTGCGTTAACCAGTATGGCTCGTCGTATACTGCTATTGTGTTTCCAGATGGAACCAAATGTTCGGAAAATAAAGTAAATATGAATTATACGTAGATATGTAAAAGTGGAGAATGTGAATATATTAAGCCTTACCTTCCATTCATCGATGGAGGATTCAGTCTCTGGTCCGAATATGGCGAATGTAATCAAAACTGTGGTTTATCAATTCGTGTACGATCCAGAGAATGTAATAATCCAATGTAATATTATTAACCTCACCAACAGTCCATCTGATGGAGCAAAGTACTGCGAGGGAATTTTTTTACAATATCAGGTTTGTAAAAAGAAGGTTTTCTGTCTAAATAAAGTTTGAGGACTGTCCCGGCAATAGAGAGCCATTTTTGGATGAACAGTGTAAAAAAGAGTTTGGGAATACCTACATTTACAAAATAAACGGTCGTGACTATTATTACTCTCAGATCTATCTCATTACTGTACTTTGTTATGTATGGACACAATTACGGAAAAGGATAAGTTCAAAGATCACGTAGCTCAAGGGTCATCTTGTATTCAGAACAATAAGGAGAGAGGAATTTGCATAGACCAGAAGTGTGTGGTTCAATTTTGTTTATCACTTTCAGTCGGTCGGTTGTGATATGATGATCAATTCTAATGCGAAAGAAGACATTTGTGGAGTTTGTGAAGGAGATGATAGTTCTTGTGGAGCAATAAAGGGTCACTTTAGGACAAGTACAATAGGTGTGTTTTAACTTTTGAATGTATAGGAGATACTGTTTACGAAGCAGGAACTATTCCCCGTGGAGTATCACTTGTTATTTTGGAGAGCCAGGATAGTGTAGAGCATTACATTCAACTTGTTTATCGAGGAAATAAATTTAATGGAATTCATGAAGTAGTGACTTTTAACTACGAAACAAATCTGGGTAATCTTAGAGTGAGCCAAACTCTCAAGTCGAATGGATTCCAAATTAAAATCGAAGGGAGGCTCTATTCTAACATACAAATTAATGTTTGTCAGTTTATTTAAATTTAGGTAGTAAAATTCACTTCAAAGGTTGTGATAGTCAGCTACATCTATAAATTTTGATAGTTACTAACATTTTAATATAATCACTTAAATTTTTGACAATTCATTAATATTATCTTTATTTTTTTAATTATTATTTAGAACTTTCAGATTAGGAGGAATATAGCCATTCAGTTCCGCAGTTAGCAACACCATCATATAACTGTGGTTCTCAATTGTACCTTCTCTGTGTCGAATCTTTAATATCATTAAATTATCGGTTGAACTAAAACTACATACTAATTTCGTTAATCACGTAGAAAACATTCTATTGAAATGCGAGAAGAAACTGAACGTATTGAAAAGTTTATCGGGAATATGGAAGAGTGGTACTCACTCAGTCTTGATGAACGTGTACAAACAGTACATCGAGCCATGTTTATCATATGCATGCGCCTCGTGGGGACCGTCCATATCTTGGACAAATATGAGGAAAATTGAGGAAATGCAAAAGAGGGCTTACAGAGTAACGGAGCGTTGGATTTGTGAAGATCACCGAACCGGACCTACGCCTCTGGAGGCCCTTATGAGACTAGACTCCAGATCACGGGAAGGTGGCCCTGAAAATTCAGGCAGTCCTGTACATTCATGCGCGGACACGAAGAAAGAACACCGAGAAAAAATGAGGTCTCTGTTAGAATGCATCGGGATCACGTGATAATTAGTATGGTTTTACCGTGGTCTTGGGTTAAATAAAAAAATCTTTGTTTTTAAGAGTCTTTTATAATTGCACAAGAATTGGTTATGGAAGAGAACTTCTAGGCCTACAACTTTCTAGCCTTCTTACGGAAACGAAGTAATCCATCTCCGCATATATGGGTTGTAATAACTTGAATAGATCTATCCATAAGATTGCACTCTCAGGTATGCGGAGAGTTGACCGGTATAGTGAGTTTAGTTTGTAGAGTATAGACTCTGACAGTGCAAAACAAACTTGATTGACAATGTTATGGTCTGTCAGTAAAGTTTTTGGATAGATTCGTCTAAATTGAAAGTTCTCTTGACGAGTCAACGTAAAATATTTAATTTCTGAGTGATTGCTTGTCATGGGTCGTTAACTTCATCAATCTTGTGTATGTTACTTAGAAAATTGTAAGAGAACTCAGTGTGGTACCCCCACAGAGCCAATGAAGATTCTGGGTTTTTTTTACATTTCCGTCTAAAGTGAATAATCTTAAGTTGGGGCTTGACGACTGTGGTCAACGCTAAATGGTTTCCGGTTGCGATAATATAGCCATCTCCTAGGATAATAGCAGGAGGTTGCATTGAAGCTGTCAACAATAAATTGACGACGTTAGATCGAACGAAAATCGTGTTGGAATTCTGGTTGAGGAAGGGAAGGGGTTGGAAAGAGTACAAGTTTTTTTTAAATAATTTTGGAAAATAATGTCGGCGTCCATTTGACGGACCCGCCATTTGCCTGACCGTATTCACATTTTTATAATAAAACATATTATTTTACATGATAATGATATCAATTCTCATGATTAAAAATAATAAAAACTTAATTTTTGAAAAAAAACAATTCATTTTTATGATTATCATTATGTGTCGGGTTGAAAATGTCGTATAATCTAAAATTATGGTTTAGATAAGGGTTTATGAATAAAATATGCAGGGTTATTTTTAAGGTTAGGGCAGAAGTTTCAGAAAAATTATTATTGCGCCACACTAATTGTAGTTGGTTATCCTTTAAAACCAAATAAAATTTTGTTAAAAACGTGTCAGATTTTTGAAGTTGGCTTCTTGTTGTTCTTGTTTCAATGTCAATTATTTACAACATTGTTAGAAATATTGAAAATATTTAAATAAAATGAATTATTTTGGACTTAGAATTAAAATACGTTTTTTTGGAAAATTAGTGAAACTAGTAAAGGTCCGGCAAGTGGCGGGTCCGTCAAATGGACGCTCACAAATAATAATAATTAACACTATTGTAGGAGCATAATGTCAAATATACTAAATTCCCACATGTTCCGCATACGAGACTATCATACAATCGTTCACAATAACATTTGTAGATTAAATTTAAGTAGTGATGATATTCTGATGATAGGAGGATTATTCGGTAATTATTATGTCACTCATCTAGTCCACAAGTAACAACATAAGTATTTGCGTCCTGACATAAGATTATTCGTTTGGAAATATCTTTCAAGCCTATGACATTAAATGATATAAACTCCTCTGATATCTTCATATGTGATTAAGACTTGCTGAGTGGAGAAGAATTAATTAGTTAAGTAACAGCAGCAATTAAATAGGACGCAGCAGATGTTGGTCGCTCTCATAGATCGGTCAGTCCCGGCATTGTAGACGAACGTTTTACTAATTCATGGCATTCAATTTGTTGTCAACACGTAGAGGTTGCAAAAGGGACAGAAGATATCGTACTTTGGTAGAGAGGGGTGGTGGCCACATCGTAGACGAGCCAGGTTTACTTGGACTTCCCTCGGAAGAGAGGATTCTGATTGGTCTATTGGAGGAAGAGGCAAGTGTAGTATTTTATTATCTTCGAGTCTTCGGAAGCTTCTCGTAGAAACAAAATCGTGTATCTGTTTCAGACGACTCTTGTCATTGGAGCTGGTAAAAATGGATGATAGCATTCGAGGCAAGCCACTGGTTGTCATAATAATTTTTCTTTTGTTTTGCGGTTTGCATAGAGAGTGGCAGGGATAATCTAGGCTGTAGGCTTGGGAGAGGAACTGCAAGACTCTAATTTCCAGATGATCTCCAAAAGAATCAATTTAGAAGAAATAGTTTTGGATTAAAATCAAATTAGATTAATAAAATATTAAATTAATAATTAAATTAAAATTGGTGATGGATAGATTAGCCTTAAACGATGGTGGTGTTAATGTCGTTAAGGATATTGTCGGAGATAACTGCCGACAATTGTTTACTGACTTTTTAGAAAAGTTTATGATTGTGTTTACTTGTAGTTTTACAAACTCTGAAGGTAACGAAATTTACATGAGACGAATTGAGAAAATGGGGGAGAGAGATCTTCTAGATGTTAACATGGTTGATGTTGACCGGTGGAATGGTACCCTAGGGGTTTTAATAAGGGATGAGTTTTCCAGGTGGGATATACCAATATTTTAGAGTGTATCCTTATCTTTGTTCCTCAGCAAGTAACTTATGTGGGAGGAGTGTGGAAGTGAGTCTGGATGACGAGAGTGGGTTTGTCAAACTCAGAGAACTGGGAAGTGGTCTGGTTGGACGATTGGTTAGAATACGGGGACAAGTGGTGAGGACGGAAAGTGTCCAACCAGAGGTAGTAGGACCAATCTATGTTTGTCTGGACTGTTCAGCAAAGGGAGAATATTCAAGGATGTGTCCTCTTTGTAATGGACGTACTGTATTGGACGTTACTAGTAGTGAACTGGCTGACATGCAAAGGATAAGAATTCAAGAAACACAAACTGAGTTACCACGAGGTTGTATCCCTCGAAGGTATTAGTTAAAAATAACAAATCAGTTTGGAAGTGATTGTACGAGGTGAATGGGTGGAGGCTGCTCAAGCCGGAGACAGAATCGAATTGATAGGGACTGTTGCTGTGGCTGATGATAGATTGTGTTTCATAGCTTGTAATGTCAAATCAGGAAAACTTATGGAGGAGATGAGTATTGACAGGAATTTATACCACAACCTTTGTTATAATTTGTTTCCTTCTATTTATGGTGGATATTCTTTAATATTGCAGGTAATGACGAAGTAAAGAGGGGGATTGTTCTCATGTTGTTTGGTGGAGTGTCAAAGATTACTCCCGAGGGAACTAGACTTAGGGGAGACATAAATGTGTATATTGTGGGAGATCCCAGCACTGCAAAGAGTCAACTTCTCAAGTTTGTTAATAAGCCTATCTAGACACGTAGAGGAATTGAGTCCAAGAGCTGTATATACTAGTGGAAAGTCAACAACTGCAGCTGGTTTGACTGCTGCTGTTGTAAGAGATGAGGGACATTTGGTTATTGAAGCAGGGGCTTTGATGTTGGCCGATGGAGTACCAATAAATGTCATTGTAGGGTGTTTGCTGTATTGACGAGTTTGACAAGATTGATAACAAAGATCAGGTGGCAATTCATGAAGCAATGGAACAACAAACAATTTCCATTGCAAAGGCTGGAGTTAAGGCATCCCTCAATGCTAGAACTTCCATATTGGCTGCAGCTAACCCAAGAGGGGGACATTACGATACGTCAAAGTCACTAAAGAGAAATATTAATATGTCTGCACCAATCATGTCTCGATTTGATTTATTTTTTATATTAATTGATGAATATAATGACGTCACTGATTATGCCATTGCCAGTAAAATTATACAATTACATGCCTTTAAAACACCCCCAAGACAATACTCTCTACAGTCTATTAGACGATATATTGCTAATGCCAGACTTATAAACCCAACGATGACTACAGAAGCTCAAGAATATTTAGTACAACAGTACAAACTTCTTAGACAACGTGATGCCCTTGCAGGACATTCTTCAAGAGTTACTGTTAGACAGTTGGAAAGCATGATCAGACTTAGTGAAGCAATGGCTCGTATGTTTCTCAGTCATAAAGTCGAACCAAAACATGTTAAAGAGGCATATCGTCTCATTAGCAAATCAATAGTTAGAGTTGATCATCCTGATGTTTTCTTCCAAGATGATCAGATGGATGAAATGCCTACTACACCCCTCCTATTTGGTTCATACTCCCCTGGTCAATCAATTGTGCCTTCAACGACTGAAGGATTCCGTTCAGTCTCAATTACATATGAGGACTACAAGCAGATTAGTAATGCTCTAATAACTCATATTCGACGACTTGATGAGATGGCTGAATTTAATCAAGAAATGTCCTCAGGTATTTCCATGTCTGAATGTTTAAGGAGTGAGAAAATCAGAATTGATTACTTGGTATTTGGAGGAAATTATTGGTGAAATTGACAGTGAAGAAGAATTGGTTGAACGTAAAGTAATGTTAGAACGATTGATTGATCGACTTATACACTCAGTTTATATTTATAATAATATAGGATCGAATTCTCATTCAATTAACACAATCAGATTTAATTGGAATCTCAGGAATTGACGATCCTTTCATTGTGGTACATCCTAATTACATTGTTGATAATTAATCCTCACTTTTGTAATTTTTGTTTTCCTTTTTTCAATCTTTACAATTTACGCAAAATTCGAAACCAGTGAAAGAAAAAGAGACAGTAAATGCAACAAAAAGAAACGGGTAATCGCTGCACATTATATTTCCGAGGGTTCCATATGTCCTATGCCGGAATGATCAAAAGACCCCTTGCTGTCATCACCTACCACCAGGAAATCCAACTATCCCAGCTCCGAAATTGTCATTTAAACAAATTCCTTCCCACAATTACTGCATTTTGAGCTTGGCATCTTCTAGAAATTCTATAAAATTTATAGTGAGATTCCTTATACGCATGTACTGAAAAAGCAGTCTCTTCCGATGATTGTTTGGATCGCCCTATGCACACTATATTCCTGAAAGGGAAAAAGAAAGAATTTATGTGAAAGAAAATATAGGTTGACCCAAATAACACCCCTTATTATTAATCACTTTTGCGATGACATGGGTCATGACAAATCTTGTGCACACAGGAAACAATAAGAGTTATTAATTTTTTCCATTTCCCCCTGTCCTGGCCAACATTCCGTAAGGCGTCAAGGTCGTATTCATCTTTTACTTGTTTCCTCACTCTCCGAAGCTCTCTATCCAGCGTAACCTGGAGAGTATTTCTCGGGCGCCCCCTGAAACGAGGTCCGTCAGTTTCGAAATAGTCCTCCATGGCAGTATTTGGTGGTGCCTCCAAATCCATTCTTAGAATGTATACGAATAGTCTCCACCTGCATACCGTTATTTCTAGTGAGATAGGTTTGCTTGATGTCCTGGTATAGAGTATTTTGCTTCTGAGCCTTGAATGTCATGTCGAGGCTAGAGTAAGTCGAAGTTGATTTCTATGGAACTAGTCTAGATTGTGATTGTCCGTATCAAAAAGTCCCCACGTTCCGGCATTGTAGAGGAGAATAGGCTTCACCAGTGAATTGTATAGACGTATCTGTGTTTGTGTACTCAATCCTTTACGCTTTAGTTAATTTTCCTTTAGGCTGCGTAGTGCACTGTTTGCATGTGTCTTCCGCATAATTACGTCTTGTTCATCTCCCAATAATAATCCGAGTTTCTTACTTTTCACCAATGTTTATCCAGCTTAAATTTTTGTCTGACTAGTTCAGTCAATTCTGTTTTCTCCACAATTACATTGAGGAACCACTGGGCAACTGGAGTACTTACCTAAGTTGTCCACCACATCCTGTTCTCCGCTAATCTGATAGCCTTCGATAAGAGTCGGGTTTGTCTTCAGGAGGTTGGCTAATAAGATTGCTTCCACACATTCTATTCCACTCATCACGTAATTCTTGAACCCACCTCAAGTAGGCGTCGGTGTTCGCCTAGGATGCTAGGCCGCTGTCCATTCAATGAGGACATTCGTAAACCGCAGTATAGAAAATTCCCGGAGTCCTCCGGACAAGTGCACATACAACGCAACTGGGTCCAACCTTTCCTTCACAAGAAAACCTACAAAAGAGTCACTGACCTAATAGAATGCATAGTGTTAACTGACAAATTAGGTTATTCGTAAGAGTGCCTAATCAAGTGACATGAAAAACAGTAAAATTGTGTTTATTAAAATAATTATTCACCACAAAGACCAAATTGTTTAGTAAATTCGTCATATTTACGCAGATAATCATTACTCACAGTAGGTTTAGTGTTTTTGACAGCATCCATAATATCATCAATTGTGACAGGGGGTTCCACCACTCTCTCATTCCTCAGTTCTACCCACGTCATCTGTTTACAATTAGCATCTCCCTTCTGACAAGGTTGCCAATATATTCCATCCTTGTCCTTCATCTGCACTAAGCAACACAATTACCCGGGCAAAGTAGGAACAGTTCTGTACGACTTGAACTGGTCTCATCAAGGCAGTCCTCACCAAAACTGAAATATCCGCACCAGAAAACCCATCTGTTAATCTTGACACACGTATAAAGTCATCCTCACTAAGAGTGTGTCTGTTCTGAGCCAAATTACTCCTTAATAAAGTCAATCTGGCCTTTTCACATGGGAGAGGGATGTATATTCGTCTCTCCAGTCGCCTCCTGACAGCGGGATCCAACTGCCATGGAAGGTTAGTGGCCCCAAGAACCAAAATAGAACTATTATTTTTGCCTACTCCATCCATTTGAACCAACAATTCAGTTTTTATTCGTCGAACAGCCTCAGAGTCTTTATCAGACCGAGCAGAACATAGTGAGTCAATCTCATCAATGAATATCACGGAGGAAGTGTCTTCCTTCTCTCCTAAATCACGTGCCATTTCAAACAAATTACGGACATTTCCTAATCTTAAAGCCTGATATACTTTTCAGACTCGCCAACCCATTTTGACATCAAACTGGACGATGAAATGGAGAAAAATGTACAATTTTTGGCCTCTGTAGCAACAGCCTTGGCCAAATATGACTTTCCAGTCCCCGAAGGCTAAGGATTAGTAAAATAATACTCCATAAAGCAGAATACCCCTCCATGGCTGTCTCTTGCCTGTAAACATATGGGGAAATCGTAAGGGGAGTAGTACAGCTTCCTTCAAGGCTTCTTTAGCCGATTCCAATCCTGCCACGTCACTCCATTTCACATTTGGAGTTTCCGTTACCACAGAATCTGACATATTTACGGCAATAAACCCATCAGATTCTTTCTCAGAGAAGAACTCTCATCCTCGTCTTTGTGGGGTTTCTTGGCCTTGGGGGTTTTCTCGATGAATTTATATTTTTTATATCTTTCCCGCCAAAGTCTGCTTGAGAAGAGGAATTATCATTTTTGGTAGACTTTGTTCTAAAATTAAGTAAAATAAAACTCCTCAAGTCTCCGTTTAGCCTCTTCTGCCATTGTGATATATTCCGATATTTTAGCAGTGAGTTGATCTTTGTGAGATTTTGATTTAATTTCCACTACAATATTCACCAAAATAGTACAAGATAGAGCTTGTTGTAACTCATCTATTCCCAGTAAACAGTAATCAAGAGCTTTCTTAAAGTCACAGGAACGCATGCTTGCCACTGCTGCTTCTATGTGCTTTTCTCCATTCTATATTGCCAAGTATAATATACATTATAGTGAATGCCCATCACAACGATTATTTATGTTTTTAATTATTATCACTAATAAATTTATTAATAAATATATTTTAGATTAATTTTACAACTGAAAGTTTTTTTGATACTTTAGTTTATTTAAATAATATGACTCTTAAGAGACAAAAAATCCATATGTTTCCGAGTTCGAATCTCGATGTTGTTTATTCTGGCTGAAGGTTCTATGCATTTACTATACTTTGTGGTTTGACGGATGACGCAGTCAACGGTGATTCCTCACTGCGGAACTGGATTGTCTTAAGTGTTTTTACTCCAAAATAAAATATGTGTCGTCCCCATCCAGAGGTATAATTAAATATTAATGATACAAATACTCGATTATGGCTTTCACAAAAGTGTTGATATTATTATTAAATAATCTGCCAGCAATAATACGACTCTATCTTAAATTTCATATGGACTTAATACGAACAAATATCATTTGGATGTAAACTAGTGGTTCTCAACCTTTTTGGTCTGCGGGCCAGATCAGTAATCAACAATTGCATTCCGCAAAAAAAAAATTTTTTAAAGAAAATTTAAACTTCATTAACTTTTTTTTTATTTTTTTTATTTTTTTTTGGTGAAAATTTTTTTTTAACAATTAAACAAATGTCAGTTGAGGAAGCCTGCTGCGTGGATTGCGAACGAGTTCCTCGGAGTATGGCTATTCCAATCTTTTGTCTTAGTCATAACCCTTCTCGTTGATCCTTTTCTTTCTGGCAAGCAATCCTCCGAGTTCTTGCAAGAATTCAACCGTCATTGGACCAACGGCTCCCGATGATTCGGTCGCAACAGGAGTAAATCGGTAGCGATCCCCGAGGCAAGAATATTTCTTGATTTTTAGGTTTTCCGCAGTCGAAGCAGCTGCTCCAGGTGTCTGAACAGATTGAAAAATGTTTGTGCTTGAGAACGTGTCTATGCAAGTTGCGTCCCAGACCAAAGATCTTCCAGACGTGAAGGGGAAAAGGGTCATCCCGTCAGGTCTCTTCCCATCTCCTCGATCAAGACCCACTGGTTCAAGCTGTGCTGGGAAGCCTGAAGCCTTCAGAGCTCTGACGATCACATCATTCAGAGCAGCATGACGTGGTCCCCTTCCGGTGCTTCTTCTGCAGGACAGCGGGTGCAATTCCTTCGCATCGAACTGTTTTCCGCATCGGCATCGGTGCTCCTGGCAAACGTCTAGTCCCAGCCTTTGTCCGATTCCAATCCTCAAAGAATCGTCGTCCAAAAGGTCCCGAGGTTGGGCAAAATATTGCACCAAGCCATGCTCCACTCCCTCTACTTGAAGCTGACACCAAACAAGCCAGACGATGTTAATTTGCTTCTTTTTTAAGGTCTTCCAAAATTTTGGAGCAGACAATGTTATCCCAATTACTTTGCTTCGTTGAGTCTTATGGGATTTTAAGTCCGAACCCGTTCCATTTCCGACAAGCTTCGTCAAATGACTCATTCCAGCGAAGTCCAATTGTGTAATGAAGGACTTGCCGTGTCAAATGGCTGCAGCTTGAGAGAGACGATAGGTATGCCGGGTACGCAACCTCCAGCGCCGATCTCACTCCGACACCCCCAAATCCTGAGGGAAGCTTACATTGTTTCCAACCAAGTTCGTCGAAGCGGACGTTAATTAGTGACTCGACTGTATGCTTGAGAGACTTGTCTATTGAAAGTAGACTGTCATATTGTTCGTAGCAGGGTGAACATCGGAGTAGATATAAAAGCTTGGGTAGTCCGATGTTGTTTCTCATCAGGAAGAAAGATGTGTGAGAGTCGAGACATGACAATCTTCTCGCAAGGCGTGGTAATTCTTCATTTTTGGAAAGTAGATGGTTCTTGAGTTCTTCTTCGCTGAGTGGGCATCCGAGGAAATATAATTTATCAACTGGCACAGTCGGGATCCCAGGAAGCAGTTCGTTAAAAGACTCCTTGATAGAGAGGAAGTCGGTGTATGGATATGAGACATTTATTAGCTCTGATTTGTTAACATTGATGTCCAAGCCCAAATGTTTTAAAGCGGGTAACGCTTTACGTAATGAATTGTATGTTTCTTTGAACGATCCTCCAATTGTGGCATCATCGAGGTACCAGAGATTTAGCTGAGCATCAATTGAACTCACAACCTCATCAATGGTCAAGGCAAATAATAGAGGTCCGAGCGGATCTCCTTGTTGTACACCCGTTTTTGATTTAATAATTTCATTTTCAAAAACCAAAGACGTATCTTCCCCATAGGATAGATTGACAAGAGGGAAAAGCTTTGGAGCCCTCTTCCAACACGTTTTCATAATTTCGTCTCTTCTGAGAGAATTAAAGGCATTCGTTATGTCCAACTTGATTCCAATGCATTCATTTGAAATATTTTTCTGTGTGAAGAAACGCCTTGCTGCATGAACCGCAACCTCACATCCGTTCTGGATACTAACACCCATTTGTTTAGGAAAGAACTCCTCTCCGAGTTGTCGGCTCACCATGGTCGATGCTACTTTTGCTGCAAGTCTTCTAAAATAGTTCCCGACCGCAATGGGGCGGATTCCTCCGTTGGGTTTTTTGAAAGCAAGTAGCCTTGCAGAGAAGAGCAATTCTCTGGCATATTTTGGGATGTCGCCGTTAACCATTTTTCTGATTAGGTCCGTAATTGATTTGACAAGACAGCGTCCAGCTTCCGAGGTGTAAGTGGACGTAAGGTCCTTAATATGGCCAGGACGTAACCCTTCCAAGCCTCCACCGCTGCTAGCCGCGAAGGAAGTTATTCCGTGGCGCACTTCGGATTCAGTAATGATTATCTCCTGGGTTCCTTCAGGATTCAAAAACTTTTCATAGTCAGTCGGTGCATCTGGATGCTTTAGTATTAAGGTATTTAGGACCTCGGGGTACAAGACAATACTGTGTCATCGGATGTGATAACCCGTAAAGCTGCCCGCACGTCGCCTTCCAGAAGTTTCCGGTTTACTCTCTCCTTTAGTTTGTTGGGGGCATCTTTGATGAATGCTCCTCTGGTTTCGACCTCATTGACATTAAGTGGATGTTCAAGTATTGCGTGTATGACAGCTAAAATTCATTACGTTTCGTTTCAGTTTCCCGGATAAGTTAACTCGGGAGTTTGTTTCTTTATTATTGTCCTCAGATTCCTTTGTAGGTATTCCGAGTGCGACAGGTGCAAAGCATATAAGTTTTAGCCAGGATTCCCAACTGTCAGAGGATAGTGCGTGATCAATGGCATCTGAAAGACACGTTGCTGCGGCAATTCGTACTCCTTTAGGGATTTTTACTGGGATCTTCATGGCTTTCCTAAGGTTCGAGATCTTCAAGAGAGTATGGTCTGTATGTGGCAGTGTAAAGTTTGACTGAGTTATTTTCTCCCGCCTAGGGGCCTCCATTCCAATACAAGAGGGGCACAGCCAACTCGACAGCGTCTCGGCGCAAGCTTTACTCATTTTTATGCAGCCCAGATGGGCGAATGATTCACATTGTGTGCAAGAACAGTTGATTAAATTGCGAAATTCGCAGTATTGCAAGTTGACATTTAATTAGCTTTCGATTATGGAATTCTGGATTTCTGTTATTAATGAATATCCAATCTTGAGTAAAAATGCACTGGAAGTGATAATTCCTTTCCACCCAATTATTTATGTGAAATGGCAATATCTTGTTATTCTGAAAAGTAAAGTTCGCAACCGACTTAAGGTGGAAGACGATATGAGAATGGCACTTACCAACATTGTACCAAAAAATCAGGATCAAAAATCACAATAACTCTAAATATTATGATTTTTTAATTTTGTTAGTTTTTTTTAATTAAATTGTTTTGTTACATGTGGTCGCCAGTCAAAAAAGGTTAAGAAACACTGTTCTAGACATTATATGACTTAAGACATCGTATAATAAAATTACAAATCATACAATGTTCGTTGCCATTGTCTTCAAAAACGAAACATTTTTCCTCCCATTCGGTGTTAAATGCACGATTTTCTTGAATAATCTTTCTACTTTTTTAACAGGTTTTGCAGAGATCACAAATAACATAAACCCACTTTATTTAACCAACAATAAAAAGTTAATATCTATCAACAACTTTCCTCGCCTGCCTGCTCGCCAACCCCCTCAGGCAGGTTCGATTCTGGTTGCTGAAACAACTCCGAGAGCGCCTTTCCAATTGAACCCTCTGCCCATATGGCATCTCCGGTCTCTGCCTCCTATACTCCCGTGTCAGGCTCTTTAGGGTCAGCTTTAATACAGTGGACTGTAGATAGGCTTGGAGCTTCCTATCTACCCCAACTGCTTCAGATAACCCTTGTGGTACTTTGTTGCAATTCCTTCTCACGTCATTACTATAGGAATAACGAGGACCTTGCAACCAAACATCTGCCCCATCTCGTTTGAAATCAAGTCATACTTTCTTTTTTCTCCACCTCCACTGTCTGCAAACGGTCTTGAAACATAATGCCGACCTCTATGATAAGGATTTGGCCAGACTCCTTATCGTGTACCATAATGTCCGGTTTATTGTGCTTGACTAGCACCGAGGTACGGATAACACTGTCTACTTTAATTTGGACCCTGGTGTTCTCTACTACAGATTGCACCTTATGAGTCCGCAACTTTCTGGTGTAATGAATACCATACTTATTGCATAGTAGAAGATGAAGACTCCTTACTACCTCGTTATGCTCCACACATAGTCGTGGCAGAGCATGGATCCACATCGAGTGGCTAAATGATCAACCGACATGCTCCTTGACTTACAATGGGGACATGTATTTGTTGATCTATGTAGTAGTTTAGCAGCGAGACAGCATACTCATTTAATGCTAATAACAAATTCCTCGCATTTAGAGACGTCTTACATAATAACGCTGCTCTTTTACAAATGCCTTCAGTAATTTGTCGCTTTGTCTCAGGCATTATCCGAAACTTTGGAGTTTCGGTACACCCAGATACTTATATCCTTCGTGTTCCTCTAAGACTCTTACTAACTCGCTACATACTTACGTGTTAGTCGCAGACTTTGAATAATTCAAATCTAGTCCTATACTCTCAAAGAATTCCCTGGCACAGACCCCCATGGAGTAGAGCTCCTCGGCTATTTGAGCATACATCTTCAGGTCATCGATAAAAAGAAGGTGATTTGTACTGAAACAAACCCCCACAGTGAACTGGTATTTGCTCAACCGGTCATTGAGGCGGAGACTCAATGGCTCCAAAGAACAAAAGAGGAGGGAGACATGCGATCCCCTGAAAATCGCCTCTTGAATTTTACCTCACCTATCCGGTGCCTATTATAGTTCGATGAATACTCCACCTATTCATCACAACCACTACAAAACTGATGAACCACACAAGCATACACAGACTGTGTAGGCATTCGAGAAGGTAAGAATGATCAACTGAATCGTTAGCCTTCTTCACATCACCCACATACACAAAAGTGATTTTCCGTGGGACACAAAAAGGTACTTGTTGATCAAAGCCTGCTCTTTTGTTTTCTGACAGTTTCGCACAGTACCCAATTGATTCTCGGAGAAAATCCCATTTGCTTCTACAAAGCTCCTGACCTCATTAGCCACCAATTTGGTCATCAGCTTATGCAGGGTTGGCATGCAGGTCAACGGTCAATAATCTGCAGCAGACTGGGTTGTCCAGCTTTGGGATCAAATAAGTTGTCCGGTGCAGGCCCAATCAGGAATCGTTTTCAGGTTAATGATGCTTTTCCGTGATACACTACACATAGACTCGTGCAATGAAGCATCCTCTGATAAAGAAATTATAAACTTTATCGACCCCAATCGTTTTCAATCAGGGAGATATCTCAATACACCTCAAATTTTTTTCGGAAAATCGAAAATTTCACCAAGAAAGGATGGGCTGTACGGGAAATCCTATTCCTCTGCGTGGATAAGTTTCCCACATACTACCCCATGTGGAAAGCATTTCCGCGTCCTGCTGGAAGCATACACTATGGCCATTTTCGTGCAGGTGACGGTAAACTAATCTGCGATTAAACTCAAACAGATTATTTTCTCTCCTTCTCTTACACCGACTTTCATGTGTATAGAGTTTCCTCTTATACGCCATTATTGCCCCCTCTAACTCCACCTTTACCCTCCTCAACTCTTTAAGGTCCCATTTGGGAACAGGGAGTTTACTAATTAGCCCCTTTATTATAGCGGTGCTTTTAATCTAACCCCTCTCGCCACACTACTTATGTCCCCCTCAGTGCTTCCAGCTCAGTCTTCCAAGCAATCTTGGCACAGATCTGCTCCTCCATTTCTGGGTGGTCTGGGCATGTCCGTCAATTCCTCATAGGTGATCTGTGCTGCATACAGCACTAGGGAGATGTCACCCAGTGACCCTACTGGCTTAGCCTCACCGCATAAGCCAAATTCTTATTGATACAGGTTATCACTACTCCGTTAACCTTACAATGAGGGATCTTGCGGGTAAATCTACGGTCCTCAAGTGGGACATCTGCCGCTGCACCGAGATTCGCGCGAAGACTCATAAACATGCTTGAGCTGCAACGTATCACAGCTCTGGTGCTCGTGCTCTCTTTGACAGTTGTGTCAGGTCCCCGCCCCTTTAGGCAGTACTCGTTTGCCTAAGCCATTTCTTGAGTTCACTCACAGATATAGCAGTATTGAATCTGCCACTGCAGAGCTCCGCCAAGTATGGCCAACCATTCCAGGGCATTCGGAATAGCCTGCTCGGACTCACGTACGTCGTGGCTTTTTAGAGTAGCTTGGCATCAATTTTCTTTAAGAAACAAGAGATTTCCTGCTTATTCCTGGTGTTGTCTCAACAACAATGAGGTAGAACGTGAATCAATCGCGTAGCGCTTCGTATTTTTTCTCCTTTTCCCTTATTGTTTTTTTCCGCAGCATACACTGTTTCTTTTGACAATGTCATCAAAACTATTATAGAAATTCTCTCACATGCATTCTCGGATTGGTTTCGAAAAACCAGGGAACATGTGCATACAAAATCAATAAAAAAGGTGAATCCTGGAGGAATATTAATCGACAGAAAGAAAAGTCTGATTGTATCATTTATAAAATTTTAACGTACCTAACTTATAAAATGAACGTAAAACATCATTGCAGCGACTAGAAGAACCAATCAAAAGATACATTGAAGATATGAAATTGTAACTTCTGAAAATATGGAAGCTCTCCATATAAAGGCGAGTAGCAGATTTGTCATATCTTTAATGACTATTATTCCTCCAATAGGCCACGAAGAAATCCATTACAATATCCTTATGAATTTCTTCAGGACTTCGGAAGCGTTGTACTTTGATAACCTCGGAACTTTTCCCCAGATGTTTAGAAGAATTCATGATGATTTTTGCTGGCGCGTCTTCATTCTTAGAATATGATCAAACAGCTTCCAGTGCGTCTTCACGATCAGGGTGCACAAATTACAGAAGAGAATCTTTTGTAAAACCGAAGTTGCTTTCTATGAAAGGAATCAAGCCTTTGTCAATCGGGTTTTTAGATTCTCCATGTTCTACAGTAGTACCTAAGGATCGGTTTCAAGAAAGCCTCATACAATTTGAGGCAGACTGGACGTCTTTTTTTCATGAGCTTATGCATGCTCATCACAGATAATAATTTTTTCTCGCAATGTCTTCAGAGTCCCCGGAGAGGGAGTAAAGCTTTATGGTCTACCTCCAGTTTTTGTACTTGGCTGTTCCATCCTCTTGACCTCGACGATATCTATTTTCGAAGTGTTTATTGATAGAGAGATTTGGCCAGGTGGTCTGGGGCTACGTCCAGAATACGTCGAAATGCTTATTTGTTACTTGAATCATAGTCATCGTTGTAAACTATTTCCATAAAATCGTCGCTGTAATACTTCCGGAGATCTAAAAAGTATACAGCGAACAATACCGGAAAGAAAGAGTCTCTTTGATGTGTGCCCACTGTTTTTACGATTTTTATGATAAACGAATTCGCAAACCCGTATTTGATTGCAGTATCCGTATTAAGGTGGCCGAGTCCCGATCAGGGAACTTTCCAGCATTTCGATGAGTTTTTCTCGATGGGAATATCGAAAGCTCTCGTGAGATCAATTCCAAGAATGGTCCTTGAACTTCAGAATCTTTACTGAATAGCACAATTCCACTATGCCACCAGTCCTGAAACTACTTAGGCTTTAAGCCAAGTATCCGTCCACTGGCTCTTGGATCCGATTAATTCGATCAAAGCAAAAATTTTCCACAAGGTGTTTTTTGGGGAGGGGTTTGATTCCTTTCTGGATTGGTATCAGTACTTCTTTTCCAAGCTCTGAAAAGCCCTTATTTGTTATCATTTCACCCAACAATCTTTGTTTCTCTGCAGTTCTGCTGGGCCAAATTTTAACAATCCTGAGGATATTTTGTCTGGTCTCGGAGAGCGACCAAATTTCTTCAACAAGTCAAAGGCATAGCAGAAGTATGCTAGAACAGTACTAGGATAGTTCTCCCTTCCATGTGGTCCAATAATAAAACAATAAAACGTTCGTATCCTTTTCGCATTCCAACTTTAGCATTCCAATCACGTGCAATAAAGAGGAATAAAAAAGACTTCATCCAAGATGCAATCTTGACAAGCTATAATTCGGAAAGTAAATCCTCATGCATAGCGAAACCCTGTCCAAAGTGTTTGCAGTCTGATGCGAGTAGAATAAATCTGTAGTTTCTAAAGGGTTCGTCTAGTCTGAACTTCGTTTCTTGAAAACATCAGACAACAAATCGATACTTCTCAAGGTCAAGACATAGTTGGTGCTTCTTCAACCAGCCATTGAGGTCCCTGGCGTTGAAAGTAAGGGTAGAGAACAAACAGGTGTACGAATGAGTGGAGAGAGTCGTAACTATTTTTGATATACCGGTTATATTTAACAAAATAATAGTTTTGTCCAACTTTAGAACAATTTATTAAGGAACAAAGTGAGCAAATGGTAATATAACGTCCACCCTGGCTTTTCCTTCTCAAAATGGTGAGCGAGATTCGCTCAAATAACCAGCAGTCTCCTTATCGTGTAGAAATCCGAATCCCTAGACGACTCAAGAATTCCAGCATCGCAAGCGAAAGGGAACCAACGGTGAGTGGAACAAGCAAAAAAATAATTGGTAGGACCATGTACTTTGCCCGTCTCAACCTCTCAGCGGCAGAACACATTCCAGAGGCACTATGGAGTAGGTTGCAAGGGGTGAACCTGTCGGTTCAGGTGACGTCCCAGACAAAAGGTTTCCCGTCTTCAAAAGGGAAGATTGTAATCCCATCTGGTCGTTTTCTGTCCGCCTGCAAAGACCGATTGGTTCGAGCATGGAGGGTGTCAAGCGGCGTCCAAAGCTCGCCTAATGACTTCGTTAAAGGCCACATGTCTGGGAAATCTACCTGCACTCTTCCTGCAGGAGAGAAGTTTTAAGCCGAACAGTCGATCTGGTCTCCACATCATCACGGATGGAAGACAAAGACTTTTGATCCCAATCGTAATGATATCCCAATACGGACGCATTCATCATTCAGTAAGGTACCCAAAACTCCATTGGGGATGGCGTTGAATCAGACACCGATCTCGGAAGACGCCCTCGATAACATACACGGCGATGTTGGTTATATGACACTAGCAGATTTTCAAAAGAATTCAGGCTTAAAGTATCGTCCAGACTCTGCTGAGAGAACATGGAAGGTGGGGAAAACTGATATGTACGGCTCCTGGCCTCACGAGCATGACCAACGTCCAGTAGAGAATTCAGGGAGGGAATTTAGAATCCTCTTGACAAGAGGGTTACAGGTCATTAGCGACATGAGATATGCAGGGAGAGAAATGTCTACAGAGTTGCAAATTCTAAGCCTTCCGAGTCTCACCAACAGTGTGGCTTGCTTCCATGAGTAATCCTCGAACCGGACGTTGAAGATAGGCTCTGCTGTCGAACGGATAATCCCGTCAATCTGTGCGAATTGGTCACACTGGTTGAAGTAGACAGCAGTCCTCAGGACATATGCAAGCCTCTGTGCGTTGAGGGTGTTCTTTAGGAAGAAATCCTGTAAAACAGTATCTGAGGGTCTCCAAGGGCCGCATCATCCAGATACCATAGGTTGAGGGGGTAAGTTTGGTGATTGTCCAGGTTATTACAATAAAGTGAGGATAGTTATAATAGTTGATTTTGAATATAAAAATAATATTAACAAACCAAAAAGTACATAAAAGACAATTGTCAACAAAAATCATCTCCAATCCAAGTCCACGTGATAAATTCTTCCCCACAAATTAATTCTACTCCTTTTCTTACACGAGTCTCTTGAGTCTCTATTAGTTCGACTGCCTTCTCCCATATATTTTTCATCCTTTTCCTATCCTCCAACTCAATTAACTCATCCCTTAAATGAAGGAAAGGTACAGAAGGGGACAAACATGATTCACCACGTGCTTTATTTCTACGTTTCTTTAAAAAGTCTTGAATAATACAAATAAAGACCAATAATCTTCACAGCCATCTCCCCGACTTGCCCTGATAGTCTCTGATTTCTGTCTCTCCACCATTTAATGGAGACGACAAAACATAAAACAACATCAATTAATTAAACTAACCAAAGAAGGTCCACCAAAATAAATAAAACATTCTCATGAAGCCAAATAAGATTCGACAGTACAATGATTTGTGTGAAATCTTGGACTTTAGTTCGTAAATCTGAGACACATTCTCAGCTTCCTTTCCCAATTTGTCAAGACAACTTTAGTAAATACTAATAAAACGCGACTCCCAGCTTCTTTTCATAAAATAACCATTCCAAAGACTGATCGAAGGACTCACTCCCACAAACGATAGACCTTCTTATTTGACTTACATAAATAGAGCCTTTCTTGTAAGGATAGTAGCACTCGACGTTTCCTACAATCATACAACAACCAACCCAAATGAATCCTTAGATGTGATATTATTGACTGTAAAACATGTTTTGCTTCATTAAGATCACATTCATGACAAAATAAGTCTATTCTCTTAATAATGACAACCTTTAATAATTGGGTTTTTTATATCATCTCTTGGTTTCACAATGATGAAATAGACTATAGAGAGTATAATAATCCCAACTAAAATCAGGAGAATGTCTAGTTTTGTTAGGATACTGTTTGAATTTCCAGTTTTATAAGTGAGCGGCATTTTATTTACACAACAATCAATACTTGATTTTTTTAATATTTAATTAATTTTATATTAAAATATCATTATGAGATATTTTTTATAAAATAAATAAAAATTGCATTTATAATACCCAAGGATCTTTTTTCTCTATTTTATTCAACCTATTCACGGCCGATCTTCCTACACAGGAAGTCGAAAATAATATTCTTTTTACTTATGTTGACGACATCACTATAGCTTCCCACGATCGGGGCCACTAATTCAAGATTGCAAAAAAACCGGACTGTCTTAAGGAATGGTCACTGAAGAACCATCTGTCGACCAACACTGAGAAGTCATTCACAGCTCTTTACAAATCAGATAAAAGACTGCGAAGATGGATGGTCGATTTAAGAACTACATGTTGTTATCTTTCTTAGATATCAAAGGATCTTTGGGTGATTTTTGACATGCACATTCCGTTCTAGTTTAATGTTGGAAATGTAATAACAAAGTGTGAAAAAAGGCTAACATGTTGAAATATCTCTCTGGATTATGGAAGATTGGGGATAACTCTACTTTAGAAACTATATATAGCCAATTCATTGAGCCATGCGTTTTTTATGCATTCGCCAATGGATTCCATTTATTTCCTGGACAAATACATTGAAGATCAAAGTTATCCAAAAATGGATTCTAAAATTACGGAACGATTGACTTCTGAGAAGTTCAGTCTGAAAGTCTCTTGCAAAATGAATATACTGAAAACTTTGTCAGTGTATTCTTTCGACCTGTAATTTATGTCCGTTGATATTTGTTACGCGGGACTATGGATTAGTGTTGGTGGACTTTACTCTAAAAATCTGGAGACATGTTTTACGGAGATTTCCAGTTGTACAACAAGAATTCTTTTTCGATTTTGTTGGGAGATCTTAAAGCAAATAATGGGTGTTATAAGACAAATCAGGATGGACGAAGTTTGTAGTTCTCGTCCGAAACCTCTGGAATTGATGTTTAACGCCAGAAGATCCAAACCACTTCTATTATAATGGTGGTAACAAACATGGAGTTTTCTTGTAAGCCAACACAAACAATCAGTAGAGAGATCCGCTTTCTTTCACACGTTCTATTTTCGCAGACATAACTTCATTCTTAGGCGGAATGGTGATCTTCAGCAGTGGATTTTGTCAGGAAGAAGTTAGGAAGATCCCTTTCAAATACTGTGTCGTGCTAGAAGGACTCGTCATATTACGGGTGAGATCTAATTGACGAGAATTGACCTCGATGAAAAGTCCTACTTTCGGATTCGCACCCACGACAGTCAGAGTTAATCATAAAATGTGTCCACACAAAAAGCATGATTCAATAAATAACAATTCCACTTAAACAAAATAGGCAACTCCCAAAATTGTCTTCAAATAAACTTTATCTTCCTCTGAGCTATTAATTACTATATCGAAAATTATTGAGTGGATTGTTTTCAAGAGATTGTGTCTGCAAATTCAAGACAGTATTTTTTGTTACCGCAGCAATATGGTTTTGTCCGAGAAAATCATGTGCGGAATGTTTCTACCAATTGAAACTGTGAAAGCAGCTGAACCTGTTATTAAAGTACTTTCACGAAAGCCATTTTTATAGCCACGCATGTGCAACACCCAATTGTCCTATATAGCTATCAAACCAAAGCATATTGATGAGTGGAACCTTCAACCAAAATGTACAGTATCGGGATTCGAACTATGCATTCGCTATATAGACGATCCGGTTCCGCAGTGAAATGTTCACTTATGACGGCGTAACTCGTCAAACCAAGGCATATTGATGAGTGGAACCTTCAACCGAAATGTACAGTATTCGAACTATGCATTCGCTATATAGACGATCCGGTTCCGCAGTGAAATGTTCACTTATGACGGCGTAACTCGTCAAACCAAGGCATATTGATGAGTGGAACCTTCAACCGAAATGTACAGTATTCGAACTATGCATTCGCTATATAGACGATCGGTTCCGCAGTGAAATGTTCCGTTTCTAGTAGTTGCATGAGCTTTCCTCCACGAAAACTATCAAAGTTCTAATCAATTCCAAAAATATAAACTGCCTTCTTGCATCTTTTCGTCATATCCATGTGTCCGCACGATATCCGCAGTAGACCTCCCCCTATTGAATCCACTTTGTCCTACCTACAACAACTTGTCTACAGCAAGTGATATTCTATCAAGGACAATTAGCGACAATAGTTTTCGTATAGTCGTTAGAAGAAATATGGGTCTCAGATTTTCAACTGACCCAACTGACTTCCCGAGTTTTTGTATAGGAATTAAGACTCCTTGTCCGAGTGGAACTCCTGCGTGTAGTGAAAATATTGTTTAGAATCTTGCATAGCTGATGGGTAGGTGAGAGGATGAGTATTTTAGAAGTTTTCGTTTATACCGTCAATACCAGGACTTTTTCGCATCTCGAATCTCTGACAAACTGACCTATTTCATCATCATTTATTTACCATTGGTCCCTTCAAGTTAAAGAAACTGGTGGCTAACAAAAACGTTACAGCAAGAGCGGACACTCCCAAAGATCCGACAGGTATATTTGGTTCTGAAGAGAACTAGTAAGTGGACCCGGACAAGTGAAAAGATGTTCTGATATCTGGTCAAGAAAACATGATGGGCATAGTGGAGAAGACTATTTGTCCAATCATGTACAGATATGAATGTAAATTCAACTGATGACCATAACGTAGGCGCGCCAAGTAAACGAGAACTCCCTGTGGTAAGGAAGTTTCGGTTCCGTCAACAATAGGTGTAATACACTCAAGAAGCTTGTTTATACCAAGGCTTCTGATGACTTACCCAGTATGGATTGTTTTCTGTCGTGACTGAGAAAACTCAGACTCTGGGATGGTTTGTAGAATCAGAATTTGATTACAAAGATTAGGAATAATTCTCCTTTTGATTGTGGAGATCCAAAGGCAGTGAGCTGGGTGTCTCAGAGCACTACACTTGCAAAGAATTGAAAACTTAATATCTTGAAATGGTCCCTGATTGGAAAATTTTTTGATTCCCAGTGTAGGTGATCATTTGGACAGTCATTAATTATTCTTAGAGCAGAGTTTTGAGTCGTTTGTCATTTATTCCAGGGACCCCAGGCAGGAACAGCATAGTTCATCGTTTTTCTGATAAATTGTCTGTAAATAGTGGGCAAGCTCTCTTTGCTCGAGCCAAATGATGTACTTGGCATAGCCCAGACTACGGTGAACTTCTGAGATTGTTCGCATACATATGAGACATGTTTTGAAAATGACAAAAAAGTATAAAATATCACACAAAGTATTTTAGGGTTTTAACCACAGGAGTCGAGTATTCATTACTCCTGAATTGTCAGCAAACTTTGTGCTCGGTTGAACGATGTTTCTCTGAGATAAAGAATTTTCTAAGATCCAACCGAAATTTTTTACCAGAAAATTTAGAAAGTTATGTAATTTGTATGTAACAAAAGTTTTAGTGATTTTATTGTTTAGATGTAAAGTTAATTTTTTGGGTTAATTTTTTAGTTATTAGGTTAATAAAGTTAATTTTTTAGGTTAAATTTTATTTTTTAGGTTTAAAAAATTTGCCCTACACAAAATATGGTTTTGATTAAACCAATTTTCCTCTGACAAGTTCCAATGATTTTCTCAATATGGGCAGAAAAACACATGTGGGTATCAAAAGTGACCCCCAGAATTTTAGGTTTCTTCGTAAAAGGAATTTTTTCGTTGTCCAGGAATAGATCCACGGTACATTTTCCGAGCCTTTCAGGTAAATAGATGGTGGAGGATTTTCCGGGAGATATGTTCATCCGGTTTTGGTGTAGCCAAGTTTGAAATTGTAACAAGAATTCTTGTACCTTTTTTGAAGCATTCGTGAGGTCTTGATCACGTGAAATAATGAGTAGGTCATAAGCATAGGCGAGAATTATCGAGTCTTCCATAACTGGGTTGGGAATATCGGAAAGGTATAAGTTGAGTAGGGCAGGAGACGGGGGAACCTTGGGGAACTCCATTTGGAAGTAATCTCGAGACTGATCAAATTCCATCCAAGCATACACGCCCTTTTCTTCCGCTGAGGAAATTTGAAAGCCGTAATTTTATGTTCGAGTTAAAATATTTTTTAAGTAAAAATATAGTCTTACTTAAAAAATATAGTCTAAATATTTTTTAAGTAAGGATTTTTCTGGATACAGAATCGAAGGCCTTTTGTTGGTCGAAAGAGCATAAAACAGATTTTAGATGTGGTTTTCAGAAAAGCTTTCAATAATGAACTGGTTCAAAAAGGTGAGGTGTGTTTATGTAGACCGGTCTCTCCTGAAACCATGTTGGAGATGTGCAAGGGGAAGGGCAGGGTAAATGATGCATAGAACGAGTTTTTCCAGGAGTTTCGAAAATGAGCATAATAGTGCAATGGGTCTGTACAAATAGGGTCGCTCTTCGGCCTTCCCGACTTGAGAATTGGGCGTATGTTGGACTATTTCCAAATTTCTGGAATTTGTTTATGGTTTATTGAAAAATTAAAGATGCTCCGGAGCGCTTCTATTCCAATTGGGCCAAGATGTTTGAGCAGAATAGCCGGAATCAAATCAGGACCGCAGGAGGGAAGACTTTTAATTTTGTCCAAAATAGATAAGCAATATAATGAAGAAGACCTTTTTGGCTTCGTGGTCGTAAAGGAAGGGCTGGTTTTCAGGAATTTCTTGTGGCTGATTCCGACATAAAACTTCATAAAGTTGTTTTATTCTTGGACATTTGGCTAGCCTGTGTTATTAGGTTCCGCATATGGTCTGAGCTTTTTAATGGTCTTCCACATGCATTGGGTAAATTTGTGCTTGCAAAGATTTCTGATTCTGCTTGCCCATTCATTCCTTTGAGATGATTTCAACCTCTGTGCGACTGCGTCGTTGAGGCTCTTGATTTGGCTTCTCCTCCCGGGGAAAGGTAGAAGATTTAATTAAGCTGATTCCTTTCTTTGATGAAGGCTCTAGTTTCTTGTTGTACCGCTTGAAGGAACATCTAGGAATAAATAGTTTTTTTTCCAGTAAGATCACGTTATTCAGGTTTTTCACAGCTCCGTCAATAGATTTGATAAAATATATATGTACAAGTAATCATAATTTTTAAAAACTATTTCTCGCACCCCTAGGGGCTGCGAGCACCTCCAATCGAGAAGCGCTGCTCTAGAGTCAGTCCGTTGTGATTTTAGCCAAGTTGGGTGTTAAATCTCCACAAATAATTAGGTTCCTTAGATTGTTCAACTTCGAGAGGTCTGGGTTATATCCCTTCGGGCAAGGAGGAGGAGGTGGAACATAAATATTAGCAATGTTGACTTTTCCAATGACAGTGGGAATCGAGATACCTGTTATTTATGTAACATCATCTTGGGTCATAAATTGGTTTTCTATGCTGGATTATAAAAAATTGATGGTTAATTAAAATATTTAGTTAATACCACTAACCGCAAAAATTAATCATAATTTTTTTAATTCTAATGTTATTCATTAAACGATATAAACAAATCAGAACCATCATTATTGACAAGAATTCCTATACCATCTTAATTCTAAGAGTATTAGTTATGGTTGTTGCAAAACAAATCAGGATGGACGGCGTATTACCAGTATCGCCAGCTCTGTCTATGTGGGAAGGCCCAAAACTCTCGACAAAATAGACGGGGAAATCTTATCTGCCAGAATCATGATTATCAAGGAGGTAATCGGCAGTATATGGAAGGATGAAACTGACCGTATATGGATGTCTGAGGCTGCGAAGATTTATGTAAAAAATCCCTCTTTTTGGAAATGCTATTGTAAGATAATGTGTCCAAAGTCGGGGCAGAAAAGATTATATTAAAGAAACAAAACGAGGGCGTATGTATGACGGAGGAAACACCTTCAGGGATCAGCTCCAAAAAATTTAGGGTGTGGATCCATGGAGTTTGATTCCGAATGACAAAAAGAAAGTTTTTACCAATATATTGAAATAGTCCGACGAGGAACTTCATATTGTTGATGGCACTGTCAGCGCCTTGGAAGTGATGACGACTGTCAGGGAATGCAAGGTCAATTCTCCATGATATAAGCTTATCAATTAAGCTTATCAAGGAGGATCCGGATATTTGACTATCTGCGATGTCTTTAAAATGGGTTTTAAAACTTAGCCATCTCTTCTCAATATGGAAGAAAGCTGTCGTGAAGATGATTCCAAAACCAATGAAGCCAAAGGAAGATGCGACAAGCTACAGGCCAATTAGCTTAATATGCTTTTTTCACGAAAGTAGTTGAACGTATCATTTTCAAAAGACGTATAGAGGAGAATGACTTTCTGATTCAGAGTAGTGGGGTTTTCGTCCTGGAAGAGGCTGTGCAGACTGAATTCTGAAATCATGAAAGCAAGGGATTTCAAAAGGCAAGCAGCTTGTAAAGCATGTATTCCGAGATATCTATTTGTTTGGCTAAAAAATTATCTTCAGGAAAGACAATTTTTTGGAAAGTGTGCGGAAATATATATGATTTAATGCTATTCAAGAGGAGTACTACAAGGTTCAGTATTGAAGCCTATTTTGTTTAATATATTCATGGTGAGTTTTCCACGTCCGAGGAATATTAATACTAGTCTTCTTATGCGGATGACGTAATTGTGATGGACAAATCCATAAAATCTTATATATTTGAAGGAAGAATCCGGAGTATGTGGATCAGATTGAGCGATGGTGCAACATGAGAGGGTTAAAGCTCTATGCTGAAAATTCATGCGCACTCCGAATAAGAAGTGGAAAAAGCAACTGAAACAAGCATACACAGTGGGAGTAAGCAATGCACGCATCTGCGCTACCTATGGGTCACAGGGAGAGGAAGAAGAAAGATTTTCAGTGGCTCCTGTGTACATGAAACTTTAGCCGTAACACCTACCTGGTCATCTTCAAGGAAGTTATTCCCCATAGCCTACTTTATGGGTCTAGGGGTGGTTCTCCCCAAAGAGGGAAAAGATCTACCCCTCATAGAGAAGACAAGGAGAGCTTAATTAAGCTCTCTTTAAATAAGAAACTGAAAGACTGTCTAAGCGAGGAAGAAGATAAGCTGATGGCACCGATTAGTAGGATTTGGAGGATCGGATCAAAGGTTTCAAAAAAAAATAAAACTGGGAGAAAAGTTTTGAGAAATTTATTATTATTACCCCCAGGATCATTGGGTCAAAAAGAAAGAAATAAAAGTTCTCATCTAACTAAGTGATCCCAGACCGACAAAGGTGAGGACGAGTCCGGCGGGGTCAAGAATCCAGAACAGCTCTTCTCATTAGACATGGCATCGGCTCAAAATTTTTGTATGATTGTAGATAATTCGATAGTATTTGGAATAGAGGGCAGTTTGGTAGAATAGCCTCTTTAATAGTTTTCGTTGTAGTTCGATTAAAAAGTTTTCAATGGGTTGGATATTGTGATCTGGTCCAATTAACTTTATTGCAGTCTCCGCTTCGAGAGCCATAGTTCCAAGTTGTCGAGCATTTGTTGAGCCAACTGAGTCGCTGATTGAATGCTTCTGTTCTTGGAGCAAGAATGATACCGTTGGCATAGGAGAGGATTAGACAGTTTTCATTACAGGTTTGTGGCATGTTTTGAGAAATTTAAAAAGGAGGAAGGATCCAGATGTGGAGTCCAAGCCTTATGGTAAGACTCAGATGTAAAACTCCTTAAATCTATGGTTAATAAATTATTATTGTTAACCCCGGATCCACCAATAAAGAAATTAAAAGTAATCAACTAATCAAGTGTATCCAGTTTCCACTGTTACAGATACAGAGTACTTCAAAATTACTCAAGTCCATACAGAACCAACATAAAAGGTAGAAGACATCCATTCCTTGCAGTTGTGAAAACCCTCCAGTGGAGTGGGGAGAGCAACTTCTTTCTTGGTGTATCCGAGGTTAATGATAATAATCAGACACATGTTACCTGGCCTTCTGACTGAACGTCAACATTTCGAAATTAAAATCAAGTCAACATTTTGAAATTAAGTTACATTTAACCATCCAGAATAGTTCCCCTCAAGGCCGAGCATGCAAGAATGTTGAGGGAGGCGTGGATAACCTGAATTTTTTCATTCTGGCTATGACGGTGTTTTTTTGGTTCAATAAATATAAATTATACACTTGTCAAAGTCTGATAATAACGGATCTGAAGGTCGTGGATTCGAATCCGAAGGATAGAAGGTCAATTCTCGTCAAACAGATCCAACCTGTGAGGCGACGAGTCTTTCAGACACGACACGCAGTTGAAAGGGACCTTCCTACCTTCTCCCTGCCTAAATCCTCTAGTTTAGATTACATTATGAAAACTCCTCCGTCGCTAAATGAAGTAATGTCCACGACGGAAAACGTGTGATGAAAATGGAAGAGGGCTACTTCTCCACCTCTCGTCTGAAGCCTTTAATGTACTATTGGAGGATGGACTTGTTCGGCAAAAGCAGATGCCCTCCCTTGTAATAATTAGTTATGACTGTTTGTGTTGGACTTACAAAAGATTGTGTGAATAAAATAAATAACAGTTACTACGACAAAGTGAAAACGATTTCAAAGCTCTGAAAGAAGTATTTTCAATGACGAAGGTCTCTGAGCTCAATCACTATTGCATTTCCAATTTAAATGATGACTTTTTTTCCTAATAATGTCTCTATAGTACTTCACATCTATCTACTCTAAGTCGTCAGATGGATCGTTTGGAGACCCTATGCATGTATTTAGAGGACTAAAAATAAGGTGAATGTGAAAATGGATGAAGGAGAGAACATATAAAAGTATTCCCTTAAAGTCAAAAACAAATATATATTTTGATAGCACACATTACAAGTCCCTTATATAATTAACTATTACAATATAATCAATCCAACGAACTCTGTTGGGCAATCTTTTCTATCATCTCCCATTTAACTTTGTTTTTCTCCCTTTTATCGGCATCTCTGAAAGATTAAATCTGTAAAATACTCTTTTTTGTTTGTGTAGTAGTCTGAGAGACAATTTTCGTATAGAGTACCATCAAGAGTCTTCATTATTTCAATAATAGATAAGGACAGATTTCGAATAGAACTTAAATTAAATTCACATGGACAACGCGTTCCAATGGTGGAGAGAATTCTGAATACTGGGGACAAATTCACCCATAGCCAGGGGGATGTTCTCAGCAACTAGTTTAAGGAAGCTCTCATTATTGAAAAAAAGTAGGGCATGTTCAGATATCTAACATAAATAACACAAACACCTGAAAATGAGGACTCTGAAAAAGTGATGCAAGTTTTTTGAAAAGGGGGTCAATAATATTAGACATGTCGACGTTATTTGAACGATTAATAACTTCTTCCAGTTCAGTCATAAAGAGAAGCTGAAATGATAAAGAAAGAGACCTCTTTTGAGCTATTATTCCTTGGCCAGTACTTAAAGAGTGAAGTAATAACCTACATATATAATAATACAACCAATGAGGTCAATCTCTGATCTTTCTGAATGTACTGAATTACACAGTTGGAAAGTTGACGAAAATATGCAAAAATCATATTTGACTTGTGTAGAGGCATTATTTGGTGTTCGAGGTAATCCTTGTGTGATTCCTTCAATGGGAGAGCGAATCCATTGATTATGCTATTTCATAGAGTATTACACTATAACCTCACCAACACTGCTAAAAGTTCTTCTATTCCGTAGAATGTCTCATCAGAATAGGCAAAACTAATAAATAGCCAAGTTACAAACTTCATGAAAATGTACCCAATCCTTCTCCTCAGAAATAGTCTCATTTTGACAAACCTTCCATATACTTTATGCAGTAAAAGTCTAAGAAAGTCACGTTCACGGCTATCTTGGTTGTTGAATGTTCTCAGAATCTGAATGAGATAACCTAATAAACTTTATTTAATAGTCTTTCAGTAATCAGCTGTTCAAATGCTGGAAAATTGAGGTTACTAGAGTCGATAAGTCTAAGAAAGAAGTCATAAAGGTGCTTGTATTAGATAATCTGAATACTTGAAGATAAAACCAGGAAAGATCCAGGAAAGGTTCGTCTTCCTCTTCAAAATCTAGGGAATGCTGGTAAAATCTAGAGAGAGGTATGTTTCGGTCAATGTTTACTTCAAACTAATGAATAACAACTGATAATACCATTGTTAGTACATTACGATAGCAAGCAGAGGGAATTACCCCTCCTTGACATGTAAACTCGTTGATATCGTCGAGACAATCGCGATAATCTATCAAAATAGAGGGACACTCATTTTCATCATTATTGTATAGATTGTTAATATCGTTAAGTGGGGTAGTGGAAAGAATTGAAAACTTAATGTTGAGAATTTTGGAGAGTTGTTGTTTGGAGACTTCTACTTTGTGAGAAAATTTATGACCTTTTATTGGAGTTAAAAACTCCCGTGGATGTAGTTTAGTGGAACACATGAACAAAATTAAATTATTTAATGTTATTAATAATGTATTCTATTTGTAATTATCAAAATTAAAATATTAATAATAATAATAAAAGACATACTGTAAGGTGATGCCGCGTGAAATCATTACTCTGCAATTGGGTCAGTGCGGAAATCAAAGTATTTTATTATTAATTATGCATAGTTGGCTTTGAATTTTGGAAGAATCTTTGCACAGAACACGGAATTAGGCCAGGTTTCTCCTTCCTCTTTAATATAGACGGTATTGTGGAAGAGTATGCCATCGGGGGTGAGGACAGGAAGGACGTTTTCTTTTATCAGGCAGATGACGACCATTATATTCCCCGAGTTGTGCTTGTTGACCTGGAACCACGTGTTATCAGCACAATTAGGAATTCAGCCTACGCCCACCTATACAATCCTGAAAATATATTTGTATCCAAGGACGGTGGTGGAGCTGGGAACATTTGGGCCTCTGGTTATGCTCATGTAGTTGTAATTTCGATGTTTAGGCATCTAAACTATACGAAGAGATATTTGATATTATTGATAGAGAGGCAGACGGGTCCGACAGTCTTGAGGTTTACTATTGTGATCATTTGTTAGGGATTTACAATTTGTCATTCCATTGCTGGAGGAACTGGTTCTGGTATGGGCTCTTATATTCTGGAGAGACTCAATGATCGGTAATCGTAGTGTTTAATCAGATACCCCAAAAAACTTGTCCAGACATATTCCGTTTTCCCAAACCTTCAAGAAATGTCCGATGTTGTTGTACAGCCTTATAACTCAATTCTCACTTTAAAGAGACTTACTGAGAATGCTGACTCTGTCGTATGACTTGCTAATATTTGAGGTTGTACTGGACAATACAGCCCTTCACAGAATAGCCGTAGAAAGACTTCACGTTGAGAATCCATCATTCTCCCAAATAAACCAAATAGTGTCCACTGTCATGTCAGTATCCACTTCCACTATTCGATATCCCGGGTTTATGAACAATGATCTAATTGGGTTGATTGCTTCCTTAGTCCCTACTCCCAAACTACATTTTCTTATGACTGGGTACACTCCATTGTCCACTGTGTCGAATGTTTGGATATTTTGTTTATCAATAGACCTCATCAATAATGAAGACTTCTGTTTTGGATGTTATGAGGCGTTTACTGCAGCCTAAGAATATGATGGTCTCCACTTCTCAGGGAAGGAATTCTGATCATTGCTATATTTCAATATTAAATATCATTCAGGGAGAAATTGATCCTTCACAGGTTTGTTTGGCAAACTTATATAGGTTCATAAAAGTCTCCAAAAGATAAGAGAACGTAAATTAGCAAAGTTTATATCTTGGGGACCTGCTGGCATTCAGGTCACACTCTCTAAAAGTCACCATATGTCCAGACTTCTAACAGAGTGTCTGGACTGATGTTAGCCAATCACACAAGTATTTCTACGGTTGTATTAATTTCGTTATTTTAGTTATTCGATAGAACATTGAAACAATATGACAGACTCAAAAAGCGTGAAGCCTTTCTTGAACAGTACAAACGTGAAGAAATGTTTCGTGATAATCTGGATGAGTTTGATAGTTCAAGGGAGGTTGTTCAGGGTCTTGTTGATGAATATGTAGCGGCATCTGGTCCTGATTATGTAAAATGGTGTGTTTGTAATAATAAATAAGTTTTTGTTTTTATAATTTGTGATTAAATTTTAATAACTATGCACGTTCTAAAGTATAATGCATCCTTTTGGGAATTCATTAAATCCAGTAGGGAAGAGACACACGCTTTTTAGTCAATAATTTTATAATAGTTATTGGGAAACTTCTCATCGATGAAAATTTGATTTTATTACGATAAAAGTTATTTAAAAAGTTAACTATTAAATTTTATCAAAAAAACTCAATTCCCATTTGCTTCTTTTTGATATCTCTAGTATTTGCATGTAATAAAAACGAAACCTCTTCGTTTTCAACGTTCTCAAAAAGATTCTTTTCAATTTCGCTTAAATTGGATGCTATTTCATTTTTGTTTAGGGGTTTCATTTCAGTAGTTTCTTCGTGAATGAGTATCTCATTATCATAATTAATGGACAATTATCTATAAAAAGCAAAATTGACTTCTCTGCCATAAAAGGTTATCGAATTTTATCATCCAGTTAATAAAAATAAATGCAGTCATCCATGCTCTTTTGGAACTGTAATACGAAACAGAACACCGGTAATCATATTTTTTGAAACACTTCGGCATTTTTGATTTTTCTTTAATTTATGATTTCCAGACATATTTTTGCATAACATCACAGATACTCTATCTTTGAAGTTCTTGTATCCTTAAAACGGAGTCTTGCAGATAGTTTTGGATGGAATAAGCCTGTATAAATCCCAGTTTCATCCAGGCTATAAATCTGCTCGCAGGTATATGATTTTGAAACTTTTTGAAATTCTTTGAGAAACCCTTTAATATCGACACTTTTCTCAGTGCACATTTGCCCATGTAATTTTCTCAGCCAAAGAGTTTTTGAAATAGTGGAGAGAAAGCTGCTTAACGTAGAATTCTGTTTTACTGGATATTAATGCATCGTTCAACAATGCACCTTAAAATTTATAACCATTAAGAATATCTTTTGATTCCATCGAATCCATCCACTCAACAAGCTTTTCATCAAGATGCGGAAACTAACTTTTTGACTTTTTTTGTTAAGGAATTTTTAGTTTTGAATTGTTCCAAAATCGACTCAAGACTCTTTAAGATAGAGTTAAATGTTCACTTTAAACAACAAGGAAAAATTGTCGGCAATTCTTTGGAAAGATAATAAGTTGTTGTCGTCCTTATAACGCAATATTTGCACTTTTTGTTCGTTAGTGAGTCTTTTATATCGACAACTAGAAACACAACGGGCATGCTACTATAATAAAGTTATATTGTGTATAATTTTCAGTAATTTAAAAAAAAAAACTTTAAAAAAATTATGGCAAATTTCCACTAAAATTAGAATATTTCTTAAAAAAATGGCAAATCTGAGAATTGGCATATTTAAGAGAGTTTACTGTAGTTTATTCACAACGTGGATCGATGTGAAGAAGGCTTTCGATTCTGTCAATCATGTATTTTTATGTCGGGTTCTTGATCGCTCTGGAGTTCCTGAATGGACTGTGAAGTTTATCAAGAATTGAATAAGCAAGTGGAATGTTATTTTGAACCTCAACAAAAAAGAATTGGAAAGATCAAACTCACTAAAGGAATCTTGCAAGGAGACTCACTCTCTCCTCAGCTGTTTACTCTGGTAATGGACCCACTAAGCCGAATAATAAATATAAAATTCCCGAAGATATGCATTGATCAGAGTGATCCGTCTATTGTGACATATGTGACTAACCATTTTCTTTTTATTGACGACCTGAAAATAATTGCAGAATATGAAGATACTATTATAAAAATGATGGACGACATAGACAAAGTTATGGAAAAAATTGCTGAAATTGTGAAGAAAAAGATAGAGATGCTGGCGAATTCGAAGTTAAACGCTGTAAACTTGTTTAAAGCGATAAATGAATACGCACTCTCGCTATATAATTATTACATTGGGCTTATCTACATTTAACCACGTGAATTCGAAGCTATTAATTTAGAAATCCGGCGTAGTGACCTATCTAACTTGAACACTGACAATATAAAGGAATATCAAAAGAGGAATTATTTGGAGAAGACTGATCAGAAATTGCTTCATTCAATTAAGTGTTTTGAAAATATCAATGGATCAACAGAATGGCTTACTGGGGGAAACCAAGGTCGGAAGCAATGTACTGCATGATACAGGATCGGATTCAGTTCTTTGAAAAGATGAAAGCAAATTGCAGTCATTGTGGTATGGCCAAAAAGAGTGTGGATCACCTGGCTACACGATGTACCAGGATGCTTAGCGATGCATATATGCGGCGACATAACAAAGTTGTGAGATGTATACAACTATGTCGTCGTTTGGAATAAAAAGAACCAAGAGGGCAAAAACGCATACAGTCCAATCGATTGTGTCAAACAGTAAAGTTGAAATACGAGTCGATACAACACTACAAACGGATATAAAAGTTAAAAATAACAAACCTGATATTTTCGTACACGATAAATCCAAAAACGAAATAATACTAATAGAAGTAGGGATCACTTCCCAAGATTTGCTAAAACATGTTGAAGTGGAAAAACTCCACAAATACGACCTTCTGGCAGGAGAACTAGCACAAATTCACAAGGCCAAGGTGACAATAATTCCGATTGTTTTGACATGGGATGGACTAGTAACAAAGTACTACAAGTCCTATATGGAAAGACTCAACGTGGATGTCTCTACAAGGGCGTACATCCAATCAATGACGATTAAAAAAACTTTAGAGAGCATGATAATCAAACATAGACATGGGCTGAAAGTTGATGACTATAATGAAGTTACAAGAGTGGCTAATCATCTTATCTCAAGAGGCTCTGAACTCAGAGGTGACGACGAAGAGGAACCAGGAGAAACAGCTGTCTTGTCTAGTGATTCGCTTTCCCAAGTGGTATACGAGGGAACAGTGAGGGTGATACAAAGGGCCAATGCCTAAAGAGGAGGAGAATTCAGCTTTTTTTAAAGCCTTTTCACGAGAGCCATAATATTTTTAGCTCCGCATAGGCAGGACACACACTTTGGAGAAGACTAAATAAAGAACAGTTAATTTTAACTAATCGTAAAACCGAGGAATGATCATGACTTCTTTTTTTCTTTTCTTGTGTGAGTGTCCATTCTAGACAATCCAGTTCCGCAGTGAGTATCCACTGATGACGGCGTCACTCGTCAAACCCTTTCTCCATCGTTGATGCGTGGAACCTTCCACCAAGTGAACAGCAGCGAGATTTAAACCCGTAGCCTAAGCCACTTAAGCCCGACACCTAACACTATGCCACTATGTGGAGAGTTAATGACAGAATAGCAGTACTCCAGATTAAGAGTGGGAGGACTGATAATTTTTTATATTAATTAATGTCTATGCGCCCACAATGGCGAGGTTTCTACAAATCCCGATGAACTTGATCTTTTATGTGTCACTAACGCTTACCATCTCTGATCTCAAAGGCTCGTTAATGACCTTTTTGTGTGGTGATTGGAATGCTAAAGTGGGACATTGTTTATGGAGAGAACCCTGTATGGGTAGATATGCCAAGGGGAGGAGGAATATGTCAGGAAAATCGCTCGTGCAATTTTGTAACATATTTGACTACTTCATTTGTAATTCTGCATTCGACATAAATGCGAGGCATAAGACTACGTGGACTGGACTCAGAAAGAATGGAAATAGTGACTATGTCCGGATATACAACCAGATTGATTATGTTATGTGTAAAAGATCTCTTCGTGCTTTACTAACAGACTCCCGCAGCTATGGAGCACCATCACTTAAGTGATCAAACACTGCTGGTTGCACGTTTCAGAATGAAAAGATATTTCGGAAAAGATGGAGGTAGAAAGAAGAGAGCTTATCTGGATCGTTTTATTATGGAAAAATTATGCTTATGTGAGAAGACGGGTGAAGATTATTGTATGGCAATTAAGAAGGAGATTGTGAACATAAATATGGAAAATCCCCCAGAGATGATTTGGAATGCTACTGTTGATAGAATAAAGAAGGCAAGTTTCGACGTGCTTGGGAAAAAAAGGCCGGCAGGATTTAAAGGGATCTTCGATCACGAAATTGGCACATTATCAATTAAAAAAAAATTGCGGCTGAGAATGGAATCGTGTACAAATAATGATACTTACAACGAGTTAAGAAGAGAAAGAAATCGTTTTGTCAAGAAGATTAGAAGGAGGAAGAAGGAAATTTATGTCAAGAAAATTGACGAACGTGTCAGTAAAATTGAGAAGTTGGGATACGTAACACAAATGTTTCGAGCAGTTCGTTTTGCAGAGGGGAGTTCAATCTACTAATATTTGTATTCACGACAGTCAAGAAATGTATTGGATAATAATGAAAAAACTGAGATTATTGCCGAATATTTTTCAGGACTTTTGAATGAAAATGAAACCTCATATGTGGAGCCATTTGAGAAATCACCAAGAAGCCTGAATCTACTGATATCTACAGAGGAAACTAACCTGGCAATCATTAAACAACAACAGGGCAGCAGGACCAGACAACATACATCGAAAATGATCAAGTATGCACCAGGCGAACTGACAACCCTCATTACAAAGATTTTCAATAAGGTATTTGAGACGCATTCCTCCTTGAAACTTGATGATGGAATTTTGATTCCTCTGCATAAACTAGAAAATAACAAGGGACCGATAAAAAATCTAAGACCTGTGATATTACTGGGATCATTGATGAAGATACTATCCCTGATAACTCTTAGTCGGATATCTTCTGATGTTTATGAATTTTTGTCGCCGGGACAGAGTGGGTTCAGAAAGGGACACTCGACCGCAGATGCTGTTTGGTCTCACAGATGGATATGTGCTTTGTGTCAACGATACAGAAGTGATTTTAAGATTTTGGGAGTGGACATGTCCAGTGCGTTTGACACTGTCAACAGAAAAACATTGTTGGACGTTGCTGGAGTTTTCTTGATGAGAATAACACAAGACTTGTCTGTTTCCTATTATCACTGAATTAACTGTACGAGTTGGGAACACAACATCGAAGCTTTTCGGGACAACAGTTGGAGTACCTCAGGGAGAGTCTCTATCTCCGGTTCTATTCGTCGTATACCTGGAAGCGTATTGATAGCTCTTATAACAAAATGTGAAGGATGCATGCCGATAAAGATTATATATGCAGATGACATAGATTTTGTGTCAGAAAATGATCTGGAACTTGGACTTGCTTTAGAGATATCCCTGGAGAATTTAAGAAAATGATCTGGAACTTGGACTTGCTTTAGAGATATCCATGGAGAATTTAAGAAAATGATCTGGAACTTGGACTTGCTTTAGAGAAAATCCATGGAGAATTTAAGAAATGGTCTCTGCGAGTTAATCAGGAAAAGACTGAACACATAAGAATCACAAGGGAATCAAAATATATTGATGAAAATTGGAGGCAAAAAAGGAAATTGTGATCCTTACTTGGTAATAGTGAAGACATGATGTATAGAAGAGTTCTAGCCACTGCCATGTATAAGAAAATGCAGAAGATATGGAGTCAACGAAAGCTAATAAAAACAAATCTAAGAATAAGATATACAACGCATATATAAAACCGGTGTTTATGTACAACTCGAGTACATGGGGGGTCACAGAGCTAGAGCTCAAGAAAATGGATATATTTCATCGCAAACAATTACGAAATTTAATGGGCCTAGGTTGGCCCAAGAAGATTTCAAATAAGAAATTATACTTTGTGGCACAATCGAGGCCAATAAGCACATTATTAAATCAAAGTGGAGACTGTTCGGCACGTGCTCAGAATGGACATAAACGCTTCTGAAATATAATAATGGACAATTACTTCAACAATGAGATCAAACCATCATTCAGAGGAAGACCCAGAGTCACTCTACCCGTGGCTCTGAACAAGGATCTTAATGGGATTAGAAGAAATCTTAAATCTGCAAATGACCTAGAAGATCTAAGGACAGATGCGCAAAGCAGAGGGCCTAGTGAGGCAGATTGTGAAACATGTGGCACAAATGGGACCTTAGTTAATGTAACGTTCTTTGGTTCTGTGAAAGTGTTTTTTTATAATAATTAATGGCATGTGACATTGACCAATACAACGAAGAGAGAGAAAATCCTTAAATTGTACAAATTAAATTAGACAGGACTCAACAATATTATTTCACAATAATATAAAAAATATTACAAATTAAAATGTATTTTTCGTGTTGATTGACCTGCATTTATCTGATAATATAAAACATATACTTTTGAAAATTTTAGAAATCGACATTCTAAATGAACTTGGAGCAGTAAGTTTCATAAGTTTCTCAACTTTAAATAACATTAAATAATACATTCATAGGAACTTGATAATTTTTCTACTTTACTAATGGAAGAAGTCTCAGAAGTCAAAACTTCTTTACATTTAGAAATAATAAAAACCAGATGGTTCCTGATCTAGAGACAACTTCATAAGTCTGTCATTATCTGATATTATAAAGACATAACTCAGATAATTGTCAGCCTTTTTAAACATAATTCCCTTAAAATAACATAATGCGACAACTTCATCATGTATTTTTTTGAAAACATTTCCCATGAGTGTCCTCGAACTCTTTTTGATGTTAGCACACTACATTTGATATACTAATGAACTGATTGTTTTTCTCTATAGAATTTACTGATCTGACTGGTCATTGTCCTCCATTTGTCAAAGTTAACCAACTCGTTGACATAATTATCATTTCCCTCATTAATAAAACATAAATCCTTCCTGAGAATTGGGTAGTATGGGATCTTAAAGTTAGACATGCAATACTATTGATTCTCTTCTGTTTTGTAAGTGATCCATTAAGGTGTTTCTGTAGCAGGCCATATTCCGTATTGGATCAATTAACTTTGACAGTTTATGGTACTTTCTCATCAGTTTTAAAGATATTCTGTCCCACGTCTGAGTGAGTCTAATGACAGCCCTGTTGGAAAGGCCTCCAAGAATGGCAAAGGAAGCATTAAAGTTACCCATTCTAATAAGAATGCCTATAATGAATAAAAACAGTAAACTTGAGACATTTATGAAGATTGAGACAAGTTTAACTCGTTTTTCAATGTCTGGTTGTCCACAAATCTCAGAAATAACCCAAAACATATCAGTGTTGCACAACTGAGCATATCAATAAATACTACCTCTGAAAATTTCTTTAGGGGTAAACAAACAGTTCCGAGTCCACACACGTCTGATATAAACTCGAAGGGATCAATAGCACTAAAGAGGTTTCGATGTCGAGAATCAACAGCACGTGCAATACTAGTAGGAGATAGTTTGTCCACAATAATAGCTGCATCATTGACAAGTTCCGATAATGTTGAATTTGATGTGAATTTGTGGGGATTACCATTCAAAGTAAGATAATATCTAATTATTAGTACAACTAACCTTGATCCTACTGGTAGACTATTCCAAAGGTCACATGAATTATAAGTGAGTTTTTGTGATTTAATAACACTGCCATTCATTAAGGAGACTTGGTAGAGATTGTATGACCTAATATGAATGAATAATAATACATTGGGTCACAAACATCCTTAAAAATGTAAAGTGCCATAGCAATCGTATCCCGAACAGTCATGTCCTATAATGTATAACCGAATTACCTGAGTGATGGGAATATATTTAAAATTCCTGTCTGATTTGTAAATCTTAACCACTGCGAGTTTGTTGTCATCATAATTATTATAAATTATGTCACAACAGCGAGTGTACTGTGATTGAATATAGTGTTGCCTGTAATAACCATAAATAAATACATATTTTTGAATAACAGTTTAGAGAGAGGATTCTCACTGTGTATGTCTTTTATAATGTTTGATGAAACGAGAAAACCTACAATAACTAATATATTACCATAAATGTCCGTTTCTACACTAAGTGTGTAGTTGGATGAGAGTGATAATATTTTGTCAATCTTGTCACGTGTTAACATGCGAAGGGTTGTCTTGTTAATTTTTGAAATCTAAATATTAAAGTCAATGAACCTTATCCCCTCGTTTTACATCAGAAACACAGGATTTTGTGACAAATACCCCCAAAGATGAGAGACAGTAGTCAAAGTTAAAGGATTGGGAATCACAGACAACAACCTCACGACTGAGGGCCATTTTAGAACACTCAAAAGCAAGAGAAGTCAATTTATCCTCAAATCCCTAACATAATAAAATGTACCCACCTGATTGACCAATATACTACAAAAATGAAGGAAAAATTCCCAAAGGGATGAATTGTTTTCAAAATATGAAAAGTGGGAAGAAACCCAAATATAAAACAGATTCACAGTTTTCTCAACGAGTGATGGGTGAGTAATCCATTCCATCATTTTGTTGGGTAACAACAACTCATCCTCAATATATGCTCTGAAAGTCATCAAGAACTCAATAATGAAGTTGTCATCACAAATGTCACTAATAAGATAATTTACAAGCCACTCCTCCCCTGCCTACATAACTAACAATGAATACAAACTCTGAGGACGATAGAAGACGTTCCACCTTTCTCGAATATGCACAAAAGTTTTCCGTCAGTTTCCGTAGTAAGCAAGGTTGAATAACACTTTAATAGTACAAATGAGTACAGTCTCGAGTATTTCTTTGTATTTTTCCTGTAAAATGCAGATAAATTGAGTGTCATCCTTAGTTGAGATCATTGTTCCCTTATGGAATATCCTCTCACTTGTGGGTTTTACCCCAAAACTGAAATTACCATAAATAATGGACCAGTCACCAACGCCGAAAGAACGAATAGTCCCACCCATGTCTTTCACATTGACTCCCCCGTTGATAATGACACACCATGAATCCAGTTCCTCTCCGTCGGCAAGGATAATCGTCCCAGCCTCTTCCACCAAGCCATAAACCATAACTTTGCATAATTCAAGTTTGACTGTAGTCGTTAAGTTGTTAAATGCCTGTTTAATAACATGAGATACAGTTAAATGATGGACAAAATTGAGAAGGACATTTAGTTCTGCTTCTGTTCGTTCATTGGGTTCTTTTTCAAGAATTTTACAGACAATTTCTTGTGAATTCAATAGCAAGTCACTGCTGTCAGTATCTTTGTAACTCACTATTTCGTCAGATGTACTCATATCAAAATAATTATCGTTGAAAATGCACGGAAAATTGATTAAATTAGATTATTACAATGAATCAAATTCCATAAATTTTCAAATTTTATTTCTTTTTTATATTTAAATTTATTTTTTATTTAATTTAAATAAAAAGATTTTTAAAATGAGAGAATATTAATTTGCTTTGTTTTTAGCACATTATTTCAAAGAGCAAACCAGGTATCATAGTTGTTAGTGCTGTTTCTGAAGCCGTGAGCTGTGAGTCCAATTCCACACATCTCCCTACCTGATAGAAGTATTCTGTGCCTTCCTAAGAGGCGTCAGGTAATCAACTTGTCTTAAGAATAACTTCTTTTTCCTTTTGTCTCCGGCATCCAAAAACTGTGACTCTCCCATGCTCCATTGGAGAGGTTACCAAAACTGTCGATATGTATGTGATTCAATTCTTGCTTCTCAAAAGAACATTGATTTATGTAAGTAAATTAAATGATTAAATTATATTAGTAAATTATTTTTTCGGACTTATTATTCCCTCTAATTGACTCTAATTATTATATTTTCAAATAAACCTTCAATTGAACATTTGTTCTTTTAAGGAATTGAATTTCTTCATGATGTTTTTTATCCTCCAATTGTCGCTGTTCGCTGAGTTTGGTCTCGATTTTGTCGCACTTTATTTTTGATTCATTCACACAATTCTTTAAGTCTTCAATAACATTGGTCAGTTCGGAAATCTTTGATAATTCGAAAAATAACCTTCTTTTCCGTTTCCAACATTCTATATTCTGCCTGTAATGCTTTTCGTATTCCATAAGCTATGCTGCTTTCATACAGCGTCTGATAGACTGCCAACGTCATCTTTATTTCGTCCCTTACTCTTAACAAAAGAAGTCCTCTTTCTGCACAAATTATAGTCTCCTGTCGAATTAACTCATCTTTTATTATGAAGTTGTATACCGAATGTTTGAGAATATATTTCTCTTCGAATGGGGCATATTCCAGTTTCTCTGGCCTGCTGTTGTTGTAGTCTCCTATCAAGTTCTTCTTGAAGGTTTATTACATCCAATCTCGTGGCTGGGTTGCTGGAAACCTGTTGCATCCATAACTGATTGTTTTCTTGCCATTCACTGATTGTCAATAAACTCTAACTGTGGAGGTAAGATTGAATCTAATATTTCTTCAGTTTGCATATTTCTTTCATGTTTTGAGTTTGGAATTTGAAGGGATGCTCCTTCCTCTTGTTTTCTAAACTTTCCTTGTTTAATCTAAGAAAGTACTAAAAATATGACTTTGATCGATTTTTTCTCTAAAGTTTTAATAACGAGATGTGGACTATCATATTTCAAAAGAGAACAGTTTGGGGGAATCATTACTAATATTTCTATAGTTACTATTATTATATTCTAATTAATATTAAAAAATTCAAAAAAAGTTAAACGTTTTGGTTAATAACAGACAGCCGCACAAAGATCATCTGGCATAGGGGGTGCCTTTCCCTTAGAGGGAAACTCTCTCAGTGGAGCAATTCATTGAGTTAGAATCGGGACAAACAGCATGAAGTGCAGCAGTTAGATCCTCTTCCATTTTTCTAACACATGAACAAATCTTTCACGCCCCGAGGACCGTTGGTCGATAAATAAGTTTACTGCAGTCCTCAAAGGTGAAAATAACTCTGAGTCTAATGCCTCTCAATATTCCATAAAGGTAGTCAAGCGTGTTTTCATTTGGTTGACAAAGACGGTATTCGCAAAGGAAGAGCAGGTTTCGACTCCAGACCCTGCGAAACTAGAGGAAATAGAAGATCATCCAATCTCTTTCTCTAAGTCATTAGTAATTGTTTTTTCGATACAGGACGCAAGATCACATGCGAAAACATGACGGGAGACCTTAGGGATCCTAACAAAGATGATTTCTTTCGACTAATGTTCGATCCTCCAATTAGAAACTCTTCCGGAGTCATAATTCCGATATGATCCGAGGCAGAGTATGGTATATTACTATATTCTGGCTATGATTTGAAGTCAAGCACACGTCAACCTCTACATAGGTCTTGCAACTTTTTTTCTCATCTTGGCACAAAATGATGAAATCGTTGCAAGGTGTCACAAACGATTCCAAACTTTATACAATTACTCAGTTAGCACAATAATGTGAGCGTTATTCCCGTACGGTCATTCAAATAATAATAACACCAGGGACCGATAATTCTTGGTTAGAGCACTACAAAGCATGTTTTTATCTTGTTTTTACTATATCTGGTTGTTGTATTAATTAAAATAAGTATTTTTGGTGGGTAAGTCAACGAAACAAAAACTCAGTAACAAGACTTATAAATTTATCAGGGTTCTCTCGATAGACTGAATGGCCACAATTCGGTACATAAACCACCTGTTGGTTAGGAAAGTATGACTTTTGTCTGTCTAATTCCTTCATCCTATTGTAATAATTTATATAAAACGGCATATATGATGAATCTTCACCACCAATAAAAAGGACTAAATCTTCCCACCGAGACTCAGGTATCTCCCCAACGTCATGTTTATGATGATTTACATTTCATTATACGTAAATGTATATTTTCCATCCTTAAAAATTAATTTCTGTCAAGAAAAGAGTTTAATGATTCCGTCTACCAAATAACACCTATTAATACGCTTATTAGAGAGTCTGTGCTATTGATGATGTGGGATTTCATCTCTGATAGGCTCATTGCATTGTCTTGGGGTATTTTATTCGTGATAAAGTCTCTAAGTACCCACCATCATCAATTTCAACAAAAAGTGATATATCCACAACAATTAAATTTGCAAGGAACCGACCCTAATGTAATAATAATCCACAAACGTATTGAAGAGCATACAACATCCCAGTAATCCCACCCATGCTATGTCCAAGAATACTTATTTTATCATGACCAAGCTTAATTCTTAATTTTTCAATGTCATCGACCATATCCTTGTATATATGGTCATCAGTATAAGGACTCTCTCCGTGATTCCTGGTCTCCACTGCCACCACCTAAATAATATTATTGGAAAACTTGTATCCCATAATTTGACAATCTTTTAGCAACAGAATACCACTTAACCATTCCACTCTGAAAACCATGCAATATATAAAGAGGATATGGATATAATTCATTATTTGATTTAAATATTTTGTAAGCCAAATCCACAGCTCTTTATTTTCCATACAAACAAACCTTTTCAAACACATGCTTTAAATAAATAGTTTAATTATTTTTAATACTTAAACTAAAATTAAAAATCATAAAATTATCACGACTCTTGGATATCACTATATTCACATCTCATTACCAGCATCAGAATGTGGAGTTACAGACAGGTTTTGTCATGTGCAGGCCTCCAGGAGTCATGTTGTTAACGTTTGAGATTTCTAATTTGACGTTCTTGGGTGGTGCCATTAGAGGTGGAAAAGCATCTGACTGCATGAGAAACTGCACCATAACCATTCCTAACACCGACACCCAATGACAACTCCGGAGTCAATAAGGTACAAACACGTCTCGTAGTAATTTTCAAAAAACAATCAGATAAAGTAATTCTTGACAAAGATTAGCCGAATAACCCTATCAGACTTGCGGAAGGCGTGCAGGTTTACCTCAAAGAAGAGATCTCTTGAAAAAATAGTCGTTTCAACAAGACTGTAGATAGCGTCGAGAAAATTCATTCTGGCCTCTCCAGTTGTAGCTAAGGTAAGTCCTTTACATGACTCGGACGTAGGCTACCAAATCCTCTACTACTGAGGCCTGAACTTCCTTTTCCGTGATGACTAGAGGCGCGACTGCTAGAGGAACGGGCCCAAATCGTTTGGAGAACATGGATGTTTGGCCTTCAGCAAATCGAACGTCTCGAGGTCTGAGATAGCCAAAGTTTTGGCAGAAGTGAGTAAATGAATAGTGGCCTTTGTATCAAATTCAAGAAGTTTATGACCGACGCTTCCTGAGACTAGTACTATCTTTTGGTTTCAACAACTCCGAACGTGAAAAGTCCAGACGAGTAATCCAAAAGGAAAAGTCGATGCTTTGGCCTTGATGAAGAATGAGAGAGATTGGTTGGTTGGTCTACCGGAGATCGTTTTAAACAAGAGAGAAGAGCAAAAAAATCCATACATGATTGTTCATTCGCAGACTATAGTTTAACACCAATGGACAAGGAAAAAGGCAGGAAAGAAGTTTGCCTGATAGGTCCCTAGATAAAGATTATTCTCGTCTACCAGATGTTATGATGATGTTTTGATTTACACGATTTGCACATATAAGAGAATAAATAAAACACATCTAGAAAATATTGTGTATTTAAGAAAATATCAGAATAATCCGATTATTAAAAAAAGGTGGTGATAAATGTCTCGATACGATACTAAGATTTCATAAAAGTACAGGATTTAGACGATACTTTAGTCACTACTAGAGATAGAGACTTGGGGTCATACAAAACACTTGACCCTATGATTTTCTCAAAAGACTTTAAATTTATCCAATCAAGTTTTTACAACATCAAACCGAAAAAGGACTTTCGTAAAGACAACTGTTGTTTCGAATTAAATCAAAGATTTTATCAGAACCTATCAGCAAACAATGAAGCAACGTTGTATGATGATGAGAATTGTAATTACACAGATTCCAAATCATCAAATTTTCTTACGCTAAGTAACATTATTAGCATTACCATCCGTTAGGGATTTAGTATGGAAAATATAAAGTCATGATCTGATGTCTTCAATAGACTAAACTGGCTAGTCGTGTTGCCCATCGACAAACCTTCCTTCCCAATTGGTCGAAGCAATATGGCTTGTGATTTTTAATGAAGAATGCTATGGTTTCAAATATATCCAAATACTAGAATATTAATGGCAGAATTGGGGTTCTATAACTCGAAACAAATGATTATTCCCCCAATAATGTACACAATGGGTGAATTAAGAAGAATAAATTGTAGTTATAATGATTACATAATGTCTTAGATAAACTTACATTAAATTTGGTATAAAAGGAAATGAGATAAAGCTGATCCATGTATAACAAACGTAAAGTAAAATAACTATTATTTCAACTCTCATTTTTAACGTAACTTAATTCATTGGTAATAAATATAAGTAAATTTTCCTAGAATCAACAAAAGTTAGGGAAAAACAAAACATTAAATTATTTTAAACATTAAAGAGTGAAAACGGCAGTTAAAGAAACCTAAATATCGCACATCGAATATTCTTTTTGAATTTAATAATTCTCAAACAAAATTCATCACAATAAAGTCAAACATTTGCACAAACTCAAAAAGTTAACTCGAATTATGTTTTTTGATGATAAATTCTGATCAATATGCACTACATCCATGAATCCATATATCTTCAAAAAATCTCCAACATTTTACAATTTTTACTTTACTCGGATTCTATGTCTTATTCAGTCGACCTACCTCAGTTAAATTAGGTAATTTCGAATAATTGTCAAACGTCTAAATCTGGAATCCACGAAAAAAACTGAAAAACAACGAGACGGAATAAAACCAGAAATCGGCTAGCATTGTTTTGCCTTGGTTCGGCATCGACGGACGAAAGATACCCTGTATTTCAAAAAGATAAAAAGACTTCTAATGGAAGATAAACAAGAATATTCAATTCATGAGGCAGAAATGTGTGATTTATTGAAGATAATCTCCCTATTAGTTAGTTAAGTGACCCCCATAAATAACTTTTGTAGACCAGTGATATTAAATAGGACGTTCGCAATTTAGATAAACGTGTTTATGTATAACTGTTTATTAACAAGTTTTTGATCATCATTAATACCTGTAAATGTAAATAATATTAGCTACTGTCAGACGTATCAGTTTATGTCTCCTACCTATCCTTCCATTTATGTTTTCTTACAGTCAACACCCTCACTGTCATTACAACAAATAATAATGTCATTTATTACTCATCAAATATTGTTAAAGTAATTTTGTCCATAACAGTACCACCACATTTTTTTATTTTAATGAAAATCCTGTGCCAATGTTAACTCTCCCGTTAATTACCCATCAACCACAAACCCTGAAACATTCCTACGTCTCATCTCTGAATTACGTTCTTCACGGACTATCCCTGTGAGATTCCCAAGGCCGTAGGCCCTTTCCAAAACGATCGAAGATGCCCTCCGGACTAACGCAGTACATGATTGGATGCGCTTATTCAGTTTTGCGCCTTCCGCACTGGGACTTGATCGAGATGGTCACGGAAAGGTGTCTTTCGCTACCATTATGAGGACCAACATTCGTTCTTTTTTGGGAGTATTCACATCTCCAGTTGTTCCATGGTTTTTTACCGTACAAAGGAGACACGTGGTCATAACGAGAAAGTTTTAAGAGAACTGTCCGGTAGAAGTTAATCGAAGGTAGCACCTGCGCAGCCATCAGGACACTTTCCTCGAGTGAACCACGAAAACCGACTCCAGACGCCTACAATATTTTACTGAACAAGCATCCACAGCCGCCCCAAAATCTACGCCAAGTCGCTTCCCCATCCGGAGTGACTCCCCTGATTGCATCAAACGATGAAGTTCTCCTCGCAATACGGAATTTTGCCCCTAGTAGCAGTGGCGGCCTCGACGGAATGAAACCTGGCTATCTGAATGATCTAACCTTTTGTCCGTAGGAGACCAGTGACTTCGTCTTACGAATTCAATTACTTCACTCATGAATCGGATCATGTCTGGAGTTCTTCCCAAAGTTATCCGCCATGTCTTGTTCTCCGCAATATGATAGCCTTTGATAAGAAGGGAGGCGGAGTAAGACCAGTTGCGGTCAGGTTTATCTTCAGAAGACTAGCTGCTAAAATCGACTCTAGACATTCTATTCCACTCGTCATAAAATTCTTGAACCCCCCTCAAGTAGACGTCGGTATTTGCTTGGGATGCGAGGCCGCTGTCCATTCAGTGATGACATTCATAAACCACAGTATAGAAGATTCCCGGGGACATGTCCTGGTCAAACTGGATATCAAGAACGCCTTCAATAGTCTAAGGAGGGACAATGTCCTGGAGGCGTGTGTTGAAAGATGCCTTAATATTTTCGAATTTGTGAATCAGTCATACAGCCTACTTTCATCCTTACTTTTTGGATGAACTTATGGTATCTGGATGATGCGGTCTTCGGAGGACTCCCGAATACTATTTTCCGGGATTTGGAAGTGATAATTCCAGCACTGTTGGATGCTGGACTGGAATTAATTACATTAAATGCGAAATCTACAATTGCAGACTTTCAGAAAGAAAAGTATTCAAAAACGAGATTATCCGTACGACAGCGGAACGTATCTTCAACGTCCGGTTCGAGGATTACTCATGGAAGCAAGCCATGTTTCCAGTGAGACTCGGAGGACTTGGAATTCGGAACCCTTTGGACCTTTCCCTCCCTTCATACCTATTATCGCTAGTGGCCTGTAACTTCCATGTCAAGAGGATTCTACACTCTCTACCTGAATTGTCTATTGACAAGGACGCCGGCCATGCTCATGATGCCTGGAACCGCACTTATCAGCTTTCCCTGCCTTCCTCGTTCTCTCAGCGGGGCTTGGACGATGCTATATGCTGGAATTCTTTCAAAGATTTGCTAGTGTCATCTAGCCACCGTCTTCCGAGAGCGGTACTTGACCCAACGCCATTCCCAATGGAGTTCTGGATATCTTTCTGAATGATGAATGCGTCCATATTGGGATCTCATTGCGACTGGGATTAAAAGTCTGTGTTCCACATCCGTGCCGATGCGAAGATAAGATCGATTGTTTTGGCCTACACCCTCTCTCCTGCAGGAAGAGTGCAGGCAGATTTCCCAGACACATGGCCTTGAACGAAGTCGTTAAACGAGCTTTAGACGCCGCCGGACACCCCTCCGTGCTCGAACCTGTCGGCCTTTGCAGGCGGGACGGGAAACGAACAGATGGGATGACAATCTTCCATTTTGAAGCCAGGAAACCTCTTGTATGGGTCGTTACCTGCACCAACACATTTGCCTCTTGCAACATACTCCAGAGTGCCTCTGGAGCCTGTTCTCCTGCTGAGAAGGCCGAGAAGATGAAACGGGAAAAGTACGCGCTCCTGTTCAAGGATTTTTTTTGTTTGTTCTAGTCGCCGTTGAAATGTCTGGTTCCCTTGCTCCTGCGATGCTGGAATTCTTGAGTCGTCTAGGGAAATCGGAATCGCTACACGAAAAGGAGACCCTCGTGAGCGCTGCTGGTTATTTGAGCCAATCTCGCTCGCAATCCTGAGAGGGAATAGCCACGCAGTCAGGGCAGCTTCTATAATAACGCGTTACTCTATTTTCTTTCTTCAATAAAACTTTTGTATTAAAAAAATGAAAAACCAAAAATAAGAGAAATTATATAATCACCACCCTTTAATTTTAATGAGAGCTTACTTCCAGAGGATTGAAATCTTTTTTGGATAAAATTTTTTGCGGGCTTCAGCTATTCGTGGTAGTTCCGACTTTTATTAAAGCGGATAAATTATCATCAGAGTCTCGTTCTTTAAGCAGTTTTTTTCAATTTCATAAATGAAAAAAACTGTTCAAACTTATGTCGAACCAAACATAGAAATGATTTTTGTCGCAAACTTTTTAAACTTTCCAAGATGTGAAAAGAAAGCAGGTATTCTAACCTCCAAATATTTAGGCTTTAAGTATATAATCTGATTGGATTTCCTATAGTTACATTTGTGAGCTTTCATCTGCATTGGAAACATTGAAAGAGAATGGTGCTGTGAATAATGACAAATGTTTTTCAAAAGACGAGAAATCATTAAAATCTTTCCCTGAAATTTCTCTACAACGATTCTAGTTGTCTTTCATACTTGGAAAAATTCATTACAGATGTGCATCAAAAGTACTCATGAGCTCTTTGCACGTAGGAAAATAAACTAAATATTCATTTTAATAGCTGTGACTTACATAATTTGTGTTCGTCAACAGTATTCCTGGTTAATGAAATATCTTTAAACATGTGGGCGTTGTCTGGACAAGTAATTTTTGCTGTTTTTACAAGGCATCGTTTGATGAAATCACCATCGCATTATGATTTCCATTCATTGCAAGTATTCTGCTAATTTCATAGCTTTCAGTAACTGATGAAATACTTTGATTATAATTTTTTTATGAAATGAGTCTGTAACGCAGTTAATTTTTTTCGCAATTTATTTAGCTTTGAAACAAGCATTGAATCTTCTTGGTTAATAAGCAACTTACTTTCGAAATGATTGTATGTTCGATGATTAGTTATGTTATGTTGTCCAATTTAGTCGTGTCCGACCCTTGGAGATCTCATGAACGAGTTTCCTCCACTCTCCCCGATTCGCTGCAATTTGGAGTAGCCTTGATATAGGCATTCCCGTGACGTCTTCCACCGTGGATAGCCACCGAGTCCTTGGTCGACCAGGTCTTTCTTCCCAGTAATATTGTTCAGCATAATGTTCTTTCCAGTGAATCAGAGCGGACAACATGCCCAAAGAACGCCAATCTGTGTTTTACGATTCTTCCTCTAGCGAAATGTCAGTCTCTACCCGTTTGAGTACATTGATAGTTGCTATTTGGAGGTCCAAGATTCTTAGTAACCTCCTCCAGCACCACAGCTCAAAAGCATTAATTTTCGCTATCCGCCTTTTTCAGTATCCATGATTCTGCGCCGTATAGAAAAACCGGGAACATTGCATTAATTAGTCTGCATTTGGTCCTTAAGCAAATATCTTTGTTTTCCAAATTCTATTCATTCTCTGGAAGGTGTCTCGTCCCATGGCAATTCGCCTCTTGATTTCCAGCCTCCGTCACCATTCCGATTAATTAGACATCCCAGAAAGACAACATTATCGCAACTCTATTTTTTCTCTGAATCTTAGAATCAACTCCCTGAGGCCATCCTCTGTTTTAGCCAGTAAGGTTGTATCGTCAGCATAGCGCAAATTATTGATGTTCCTGTCTCCAATTTTAATTCCGTTATTTGATACAGTATCCAATTTAGTCATGATCATTTCGGCATAAATATTGAATATGATGGGAGATAATAAGCATCCTTGTCTTACTTCTTTACAAATTTTGAACCAATCGGTATCTCCATACACTGTTCTAACAGTAGCTTCTTGATCCTTATAAAGAGATTTGATAATATCAGATGGGCATCGAATCCAAATTCTTTTAAAGCGGACCACAGCTTGTCATGTATAACGGAATCAAAAGCTTTCCGATAGTCAATGAAGCACATGTATACACTTTTTGGGATTCATGGGCTTTCAACATAATCCACCGGACATTTGCTATATGGTCACGTGTGCCTCGTCCCTTCCTGAATCCTGCTTGGACATCCGGTAGAATCATTTCGGCATTAGACGATGTTGTATTATCTTTATAAGTATTTTGCTGACGTGGGGAATTAAGGCTATTGTACGATAGTTTGAACAGTCCTTGCTATCCCCTTTTTCGGTATTGGAATAAATATAGATCTTTTTCACTCACGTGGCCAAATACCAGTTTCCCAAATTTTTTGAATTTTTTGCAGTGTAACCTCCAGTAGTCTTCTTTATCCTTCCTGGCTGCCTTTTTGAATTCAGAGTTAAGTTTTCTTATCTCGTCTATATTCCCAGAGACTTTAGCAGTTTACGAGCCTCAGCAATGTTTAGGGTGTTGGCAGAGAGCCACTCAGAGCACTTGGCCGGCGTTTTGTATTTGACATGTTTTATGATTAGATTGGTAATGTTTTTTAGGTTGTATTATTTCGGTATATCGATAAACTGGTTACATGTATTTTTCCATCAACTGTTGTGCAAAAATAGACAAGTTCCCATTTATCTTGAGAGACTCTCTGTTCATCGTTCAGACACCGTTTCTTAGTTCCACAAGAAGCACGTGACATTGACAAACAAGATTTACAAATGTAATAATCATTACAAAGGGAAATAAGTGAAAGTAATTATTTTACAAATCCTTTCTAAATAAATCTTCTCTTCTTGGGGCTAACCTCTATTCCCTGAATAGGTCATGCCTCTCCTCAGCTTGCACACACTTCAAAAGATTTACAATAAAATTTAAGTAAAAAAATAACAAAATGATTTTTTGTGTTTTATAAATCGAACCCCATATTTTTTTGTTTTTAAGCACATTCACGTTACAGTAAACAATGTTTATGGTTTCTCTTGTGCCCAGAACACACACTTTATTTTAAGCAAAACAGTTATCATAGCTAATCGATGAGGGAGAACCAAGGAATGCTCTTCTTTGTTTTCTTTTTCTTCGGTGTATGTCCTTTATAGACGATCCGGTTCCGCAGTGAAGTGTTCACTGATGACGGCGTCACTCATCAAGCAAAAGAATGTTGATGTGTAACCCTCAACCGAAATGTACAGTATCTAACGACCTTCAAGCCTCTCGCCCGGTAACTGTCACATTGCGCCACCCGGACATATTTGATCATAATTTATTCTGAATATTCCAAAAATGTAATTTTTAATTCATTTAGTTATTTATTTTCTGACTTATAAAAATAATAAATGATATAATTTGTAATCCATAATCAATTAACATAAAACGTGTTTGATTTATTGTAATATCAAAGAACACTAAATCTAACAATGCTCTGCAATTCAAAGACGAATTCGAAATTTAGAATGATATACTATTTTTTTCCCTATGCAATAAAATAGTCGATTCATCAAAGGAATTTAAAAGTGATACAACAAAGGATAAATCTATAAGATATCTTTTCAGAGTTATCGTATGTCCTCCAGATGTTGTCGCCACAAGGATTATCTAAGACAGCTGGGGTAGATAGGACACTGGAGTATAGGCAGAGCCCGGACATGCCATATGGGCAGAGGGTTCAATTGGGGACAAGGCGCTCTTGGAGTTGTTTCAGCAACCAGAATCGAACCTTCCTGAGGAGGCTGGTGAACAGGAGGTTGTTGATTATTAACTTTTTATTGTTGGTTAATAAAGTGGGGTTTTCGTTTAATCAGGAAAATTTATTAGTTGTTGTTAGTTAAATGTTTAACGAGATCTAACAATGCATCGTCTGAAGCTTCCGAATGAGGAAGATAAATTAATTTGAGTTTTCTAAAATATAAATTTACAGTAACTTAATATAGATGAATCCACCTAATGTAATTCCCAGAACAGCAACAATTCCAAAGAATATTCCAACATCAAGTTTAGTTTTAACCTTTACTTTAATACAAAACTATTCATTGATGCAACATAATTTACGGAATCTAAAAATATAAAAGTATAAACGATATCCACACAGACTGTTATATGTTTCTCATTACATCTTGTAGAAACCCATTTTCCAGTTTCATCAACAGTAATGCATACAATTTCGTTATTGTATTTTGGTTCGCTTGGAGCCAAAGAGTAGTCGACTATTTTTAATAAAAATATAAATTACAAGAGGATCTCCCAACCATTTGAGAGTTGTGTCATTCCATAATATTCTATAATCCATATAGAATCTTTGATTTTTATTAAGTTGACTAATAAAATATGTGGACTCTGTTTTGACCATAGATAAACCAAATTGAGAACAAATTCTTGCAGAATCGTGGTAATTTAATGGTTTTCCGAACATTGTATAAGTTTTCCTCTCATTTTAATAGAATATGTTTGATTTTTAACATCTAAATATTATTAAATTTTATACGAATTTATTTGTGCAGTTAATGCTGGAGTAATTATTAAGTCAGTGGTTCCCAACCTTTTTGAGAGCACGGAACCCGACAGTTATTTTATATTTTATAACAATTATATTTTACTAATATAAAAAATAAAATAGTTAGTGAGATGGTTGAGGCTGATGTCTCTTGCATAGCTCTGTAATATTTGGCCTTTTCCTTGACAAGGATAAACACAGGTCTTCTTCCACATACATTAGGTTCGCGTGTTTTTTATTCATTATATTTGTTAATGCAGAAAACACACTTTCACATAGATAAGTCGTTGAAAACTGGACCAAAACTCTTAAAGCTTTGTTTGCCAGAATAGGATATTCTTGTTTGACAATCAGCCAAACGAATCAATATCAATCTGTAAATATTCCATTGTTTTTTTTATAATGATAGCTCGTTTCCAGTTATTTCGCACTCAGCTAAAAATTCCTCAACTGATATGGGTGGAAATAGTTATTCGTGCATGTAAACAGTGACTTCAAATGGTCTACAATTTGTGGAACAATTTCTTTAAAATTTCTTTTTTGCACATGAGGGAACATTTCCAAGTTTCCATTCGTGATCCGCGCAACTCAATAATTTTCATTTCTTCCTTGCATGCTGATATTGAGAACATTGAGTTCATGAAAAATATCGGCGAGGTATGCTAATTTGCAACACCAACATTCATCATTGAGGCATTCAATAAAATCATCCAACTTCTCTTGTATACAAAAAACCGAAAATTCGTGTCTTAGTTCATATAAACGAATTAACATATTTACCTTTGAGAGCCATCTTACTTCAGTATGCAAAATCAAAACTGAATGCATTTTCACAAAGTTTCGATAACTGTCGCAATTTCAACGGCCTCGTTTTGATGTAATTAATTATTTTTACAATCATGTCCAAAGCACATTTAAGCCCAATAGTTTTTGCGATCAATGCCTCGCGATTTTATATCATCAAAATATGAATTTATAATTGAAAATATCCCTTTGTTGTTCCGAGCAACTCTTTTCAGCAAAGAAAATCTTCAACAATGGATTCATCGTTCATATATCGAACGAAACAAGGAATTTCATTTTTCTGTAATATCTAAGTTTTCATCCAATTGAAGCGATTTTTTATTCGCCGAACCAAAGTGGCTTCATTGTCATCAGACATATCCTTGATGCGTCTGCTCACAGAATTATTAGAAATAGGAATTGAGTCGAGCTAGCGGCAACAATTTCTCCGAACATTATCTTCACTAATTCTTTGCATGCAGGCAAAATAACAGTTTCAAAGAGAGTATGCGATTTCATATTTTTAGCGGTAATCTCAGCAACAGCATAACTATCATGCAGTGCTTTTTCGTTTATTTTTAATTTTTTGTAAAACGGGATGCTTGAACTTTATTCTGGTCCAATTTCGGCATAAAATATTATTTTTTTCCTCTGAAAGTTTAGGTGCTTGGTTAGAAATGACGTCTAAGTGTCGTTAGAGCCATAGAACTATTCGCAAGTTTTTCACCGCAAACAGAATAAAGTGGTAGAGGATAATCTATGTCCTTAGTCCGTGTGAAACCAAAGGCAATATAACTTTTCGAAAAGATCGAACTTTAAGATATGCACTGTCACAAGACTCCATTTAGACACGCGCAAATTAAATTAATATGTTTTGAAAAAAGAATTAAAAAAATTTGTAACTTCGCGGAACCTCTAGAATATTTCGCGGAACCCAGGTTGGGAACCTCTGATCTAAGTTAAAAATTTATATAGCAATTGTCGTCATTTTTGTAACAAATAAATCTTACGTTTCGACAGAAATCATTTATTCATTTTCCTTAAGAAACTTGGCATAAACGCACTTATAGGTTTGAGGATCTTTTGGATAGCCAACATCCCAATTTGTAAAATTCTAAATAATTTTTTTTTAATTTTACGGTTTTATTATCAAATGAATAAAAATTAAATTAAGGCATCTAAATAAATTAATATATCTGAATCATTATCATCGCCTTTCATGAGAACATGATCCAAATAAACTGAACCAAAATTAATTTCAAAATCAACGTTTTCTTAAATATTACATTTTATTAAAACCAATATTACATTTTTGGCCCTAGGTTGGCCCAAGAAGATTTCAAATAAGAAATTATACTCTGTGGCACAATCGAGGCCAATAAGCATCGACATTATTGAATCAAGATGGAGACTGTTTGGACACGTGCTTTGAATAGACGTATACGCCCCTCCAAATATAATAATGGACAATTACTTTAACAATGAGAACAAACCATCGTTCAAAGAAAGACTCAGAGTCACTCTACCCGTGACTCTGAACAAGGATCTTAATGGAATTGGAAGAAAACTTAAATCTGCAAATGACCTAGAAGATCTAAGGACAGATGGGTAAAGCAGAGGGAGATGGAGACGCCTAGTGAAGCAGAATTTAAAACACCTGACACAAGTTAATATAACGTTCTTTGGTTCTGTGACTGTGATTTTAATAATAATAATCAGCACAATTTTCTGTAGAATTGAATAAGGAATAAAGAACTGTGTTTCTTTTATCACAAATTGACAAAGCTTGATTACGGTAAGATAAAAAATCGAAAACATAAAAGGAGTATTTTGGAAGTATAAAATTTGCGAAAAATAATCTAACATTAGAATTTGACTAACGATGCTTGTTCTCTTGGTTACAATTCTTATACAATGAGAAATGTTGAAGAAAGTAAATATTTTCTTTGAAAACGCTTTAATTGAATATTCAAATCATTTTGGTTGTTGTCGAAAAAATAACTTTCCGTCTTTTTGTCCAAAAAAACACCTCGCAGCATGCACTGCTGCCTCGCATCTGTTCCTTACACCAACCCCCAGTGGAGGAGGGAAATTCTTCAGATTTTCTCGGACAGACAATGCTGCATGCGATTTTCGCTGTCAGTCTTCTGAAATAGTTGCCGACCGCGATGGGGCGGACCCCACCTTCAAGTTTTTTGAAAGCCAGTAGATGTGCACTGAAAAGAAGCTCCTTTGCGTGGGGAGGAATATCTCCGCGCCAAAATTAAATGCGAGAATGCTTTTATGAGCTTCCGAAAATTAAAAGGATTCAGACTTAGAAATTTAGGAGCCCCAATTTACAATAAAATTTCAAAAATTTTATTACTTTTTATTAGAAAACTAATTAACATCTAATTAAGAGTAAACAAAGCTTAACATCTCCTTTTGGCTCCAGGATTGGTCATTTCCCAAGATCTTTTTCTTCCATCACTCGTCTCTGGTCCATTGTTCGACTTTTCAAACACATTACCAGTCTCAATGGGGATCAATTCATAGTCCTCCTGTTTTTCAGTTATTGCAGAAATATTGTGAACATATGTATTCTCATCCAAAGCTTCATCATTAAATTTCCATTTCTCCGTCTCATGATCAGGAAAAAATAAATCATCTGGGAAAATTTTGTCGAAGATGCAGTGTCAAAAGAAGCTCAAGGGGAACGATCGAAGATGCAGTGTCAAAAGAAGCGGAAACTTTGCTCGAGAATTGAAATAAAAATTCCAAACCTGGAAAGGATCAAGACGTCATTCTTATGGTCGGGAAACTTTATATTTGTTATTATTAAGTCTAACATCCTTCAATACTTTATGCAGACAATTCACTCAATACTTTAAAATGGTTCCTAATAGTCAACAAAGAGAAAATAGTCTATATCAAGATCATGAAAAACGAAATCAATTGAATGTTGTCAACTCAAAAAGCTATGACCACTGTTGGGAGACTCAGAAGATGTAATACCAGCATTAAGAAAATGCGATCATTATCTCATAAACATATCTCGGAACAAAAACAAAATACTTTACAGCTCTTTCGTTCTCCCAGTTATAATTTACAATTATGGGACTTGTGGCATTTTTGAGAATAGCCCGACAAACTGTAGTCATTCCATCGAATCAATTGGAATTGGTTGGCCAAAGAAAATAAGCAACTCAATATGTTATTGCACATTGTCAGAAATCTAACAAAAATTTATTAAAATAAAATGAAGAAACAGTCAGTCAAGGGTCATACATCGATCGCCCTTATTGTGTGGATATTCCCTCTCAGGACGTCGAGCGAGATTCGCTCAAATAACCAGCAGCGCTCACAAGGAGAGGCTTGCATATATCCTGAGGACTGCTCCCTATTTCACCATGTGACCATTCAACAGCGGAACGTATCATCAATATCTGATTTGAGGAACACTCATGGAGCAAGCCCATTTCCGGTCAGACTCAGAGATCTTGGAATTCGCAGATCTACGTGTAAATACTATTTGATAAATCAGTTTTATTTTATATCCTTTTTTATATAACAACTTTGGTGGTGTGGTGCATATACGTTTCAGCTGGAAAGAATGAAGCGAATCTCAGGAGCATTTTTGCGAAATCAATTATTATACCATTTATGAGTCAGAAATTAAATTAATGAATTAAAAAGTATGTTTTTGAATTATTCAGATTAAATTATGATCAAAAAAATTTTGTAGCATTTAGATGGCCCTACTCATTATTAACGGCTTTCAAGAGAACTCGAGTATTATAAGGGGTGTTTCAACTCAAATTTGGACTCGCTCTACGTGCAGTATATTGAACCGTCTCTAACTTACGGGTTTGCTGTATGGGGAACCAACCTATCAAGCAGGAAAATATAAAAAATCAATACCTTCCAAAAAATGGCCAGTAAGGCTTTGCAAAGGTTTTCTTGGACACCTCTAAACTTTACACCTTTTGAGGAATTATTGAAAAAAACCAGAGCCTTACTACCCTCCAAAAAAGTTATAAAACCCCGCCCAATCCGGAAATGCGTTGGAACCCGGGAAGAACACCGAGCAAGAATGAGATGGCTACTCGAGGCGGCCGGAATCACCTGACGGCTATGTAGTTAATTAATTTGTCGGTGATTTTTGGCTTTTAATAATAATAATGTGTCCACTTAATACCTTGTTTACTCTCAATAGCAATAGTTTAATACTCGGTCACAGTTTTATGCACATGAGCTGTGCCATCAGGTTTTTTAGATTTTCTCTTATCCTCAACAGTCGTATTGTTGTCTAAAAATTTAATGCCTTTAAATTCACCCCAAACTCATATTGGAGTTATGCAATCCAGTGACCATAAGAGAAAATGTTTTTTTTTACTTAATTGCCTAGTACCATTCCCTCATGTCTTTGTATTATAGATTTAACACTACTTAATTTGAGAGAGTTAGTAACCATTATTCCAGCATCCACCGTTTCGTTACTATATCCTTGTGGTCTAAATTACTGTGCAACACATACTACCATTAAAACGAGGGGGAGGGCGACTGGATAATAGATAGAATATCATAAGTTGCGATTAAATTGCGGTAGTCCAATCTGTTTTAACATTGTTCTTTTTAAATTTAAATAGACCACAGCATAACTAAATAACACGTAAAAAATCACGTAAAATGTATAAATTGGCCATTTTTGGTTCCTTAAAATTTTGTGGTCAAGTTGAAAAATAAAATCAATAAATTTGAATAGCATTTTTTTAGAAAATACCTTAAATTAATAAAAAACATATTTAAGTTTTATTAAAATAATATTTAATACCTAACTGTTTTTCTTTGCTTCAGAAATACTTGTTTTCTAATTTTTTATTGAAGAAATGAGAAAAACTTCTGATCGTCTCATCATATGCGAGAAATTCAGTGTTTTTGTTGTCAACAGTTTGGACATATTGCTCGGTTTTGCAAGAACTTAGAAAAGTGTCTACATTGTTCGGGATCACATAGAAGATCTGAATGTAAAGCATCGCATGATACAAAAAATTGCGTTAATTGTGGGTCGACTACTCATCTGGCAAATTATGGAGGTTGTCCGAAAGCTATGGAAGCCAATCGTGAGAAAATGAAGAAAGTTGCTGAAAAGTCAAAAGTCTCCAAAAAAGAAGATAAGAAACTTGCCAAATCCGGAAATAGTCATACTATANGGGTTAATAATAATAATTCTGAATCGAAACTCTTTCGTAGTATTCAAGTAGATCTTCCAAGACTAAGATGCTAACTTCATCAGACTCTCCCCTAATATACGTTTTAATTTGGGCCTACAAAAAACATAATTTATCAAACATGCAACCTGCTGAGGAAACACCAGAGGGTTTTTTTTATAATATCCCAGATTCTAGACCCTCAGCGTCTAGAGAATATGTGGGAGGATCCGTTAATGATTGCTTAATGGAAAATGAAGAATTCTTGAAATTTGATTATATGTGAAAATTTTTAATATCCTTTTTGCATTTTTCCTCAATCCTCAAAACGATTATTTTCCTTTACTTATTTATGGATGAGAAGAGTGGTTTTTCACTCCGAGGAAAGAATGATCATTCTGCCACTAAAGAAATATAGGAGAATAGCTACTAAATTTGCACTCCAATTGAAACTTGATACAAACTGGATATGGATATTAAAAAACGGTTAGAGAGGCTATGGAGGAGAGGATTATGCTTTATTAGCTTTTTAACTAAAAATACAATATATTGATTTTGATACTGAAAAGTGGCTACCCTCATCTAAAGAAGAACCCTTACTGTAAGAATGCCTGTGGTCTGACTTCCTATATTTAACTTACTGTAGATAAACCAGTTTGGAAGAGACCTCAACGAGGCTTTATAGGAAGACCGATGTTATCCGAAAAATCCCTCAACCATACCAAACTTAATTTTTTGTTAATAATAATTTCATTTTGGTAAATATGCTTTCTTATCAGATGACGTAATTTTACACGAAATGTCTACTAAGTTTCATTATGAGTAAAATTCTTTGTCTTCTTTCTTCTCATAGATGAACTCCTGAGACATCGAAAATACGAAATTCTGAACAAAAAAATTGTCAACGAACCCTGGTCCAAATATCGTCTAGCCAAATTTGATTTGAAGATCATTTATCGGAAGTTTCACATATAAGATGATAGTAAACATGATTCTCTAAAATATCTTGTTTTCCATGATAACTCGTGGAATTTAAAATTTTCATGATACTAATCGCTTTGAGTGGTAGCACCATCAGATTAAAGGCCTCAATTTGATGGCAGATTGGTGAATCTATTGGACCACTGGGGGTGTAAGTACAATAACATGATGTATGAGAAATCAAGAAGTGGTGATACTAATATTAGCAATAACCACAGGAAGATGGTAATTATTATATTACAAATCGTTATCAAAGTTCTAAAATCCACAGTCTGAATTTTATTTCGTAACTCATATCAAATCCTTCCTTCCTCACTAAACCTACAAAGGTTATAGAAGCAAAAACAATAAATAGATCCATTAAACGTTCTTTAAAACAGCTGTGACTAGATTTACAATCTTCTACCAATTTGACCATTAAACCAAGTGGTTTTTTTCCCTACAGCACTTAAATGTCATTAAATATTAATTTTATCAATGAGATAATATTATAGTGAACTAAATATCAATTTTAATTATTTACCTATAATTTTTTTTATTTATTTTAATTTAATTACACGTTTATAAGTGTCTGCGGTTGTGAGATATGCCAAAGAATAAAGGTTAGTAGAGTTGGACATAATTATATCCAGGAAAGGGAGGAAAAAATAGAAAAAGAGGGAAGAACAAGGTAGATGACTTCATTAGAGAACTTGTCCTTAGCAAAGAAGGCGAAACGGGTACATAAGGAAACTAATTTCAACAGAATATGGCTTCGTGCAAGACTTGTTGGGAAATTGTCGACTAAGAGTACTCTGTGGAGACGGAAGAATTCGGTTGTGCTATATTCGCGGAGGAATGCGGAAAAAGGTTCCAATTGTTTTTCTTATGGAAGGTGTGGGTCATCAAATATGACATCGTATTGGTGGGGATCAGAGAATTCCAAAATGACGTTGGCGATATTATCCTTAAATACACCAACGATGAAATCCAAGAGCTCAGGAGACGGAATTTGATCCCTGAAGAATGTAATCGCATTTTTGTATGCTTAGTTGCTACGGAGACTCAGGCGATCACAGAAGACGACACCGTTAAGTTCTTGAGGGAGGATGACGAAGAGAATGGTCAGTCGGAAGAGGAGTCAGACGAGTATAGTTCTAATGACGAATACGATGAGGTTAAATCTATGGTTAATGGAATTAGTCTGAAATTGAAGAAGAAAATAATGCAGTTAGCTATAATTATTATGGTGATGATGATTAGTTCGACTTTTCTTATCACTTTTTTGTTTCTTTGTTTCTATATTTTAGTTGTTTTTAGCGTTCAATTATTAGACAATTGATAATCCAGTTGATACACATGTTTCAGGAGACTCCCAATAACTGGTCGGCATCCTAGAAGCATTTATCTTCTCCTACTCCATGGTAGGACGAATATATTGAATATCTGAACAAAAGAAGTGTTGGTGCACAATGTTTTTGGGTTTGAATATAATTCGTTTTTTGGGGGAACTTGATCAGTCAGGTAAGTTTTTCACAGGTAGGAGGGTTGAGGAAACAACGTACCTTTATTGCACGAAATGTCTACTTAACTTCATAATGAGAAAGCCCATGCGTCCTTATTCTTTTTAGCATTGGGGAGATGACGGACTTGGGAGACGTCAGAAACCCCAAGTTATGAACAATAGAAAGAAATGTCGGATGTATGAAGTATCGAGGTTTGAANAATTCTATAAATGATGTCCTCAACTTCGTATTCTATATCGTTACCAGTTTCTTCCATTTAAATGACGATTCTAACTTTGTAGCACTTAAATTTAACAACAAAGTAAAATATATTTTTTAAATTTTATTAATAAATTTTTTATTAAGTCCATTTTTATGAACAACATTGTCTTGCGAGCTCTTGAAGCGGCAGGCTTCCCGGCAGTACTGGAACCTGTGGGATTGGACCGCGGAGATGGGAAAAGACCGGATGGGTTAACTATCTTTCCGTTCACTGAGGGAAAATCACTCGTATGGGACTGCACTGTTGTGGATTCTTTCTCGAACTCGATGATGCTCAGCTCGGCGCAGTCTGCTGGACCGATCTGGCCGAGAAAATCAAGATTAAAAAATATGGCGAAATTGGAGACCGCTACCGTTTTGTACTGGTAGCAATCGAGAAGTCTGGTGCGGCTGGAAGTATTACAGTCTCTTTCCTAAAGGAAATCGGGGGAAAATTGGCCCAGCGTAAGAAAGACGTGCGGGAAGCGGTCTGGCTGAGGCAAAGAATTGGTATCGCAGTTATTCGCGGAAACGCTTACTCCGTGATGTCAGCAGCCGCTCTCCCCCATAGTTAATAAATAATATTTTATTGTTAATAAATTTTTGATAGAATAAAACAAAAAGTTCATTTTTTCATCAAATTTTATTAATTTATGTATTTCATCAAAATGGAATTATAATAGTGAATTGTGGATCAATTCCTTTGAGGTCACATCCATTAGAATATAGCTCAGAGTGATAGAACAATTGATTTCCAGAAAGGAAAGCTATGAACCTACACAAAAGTTTTTCCATTTTTAAACGAATAAAGTCAGTGGTTCTGTTCTTTTCACCAGAGTCTGAGATCATCAAAGAAAGGGAATTTTTTTATGACTGATACAATGAAAAGACTTCATCTTTTTGTGCACAATGACACTATGTGCTTCCATATCAGGGGAACCATTTATTATATTTTTTTATTAACATTAACCTCTAATGATAAAAAAGTTAACAACTACAAGAAAAAAAGGGTAATGACTCAGATATGACTTCAAAGGAAGAAAGTACAGATATTTTTTTATTAACATTAACCTCTAATGATAAAAAAGTTAACAACTACAAGAAAAAAAGGGAAATGACTCAGATATGACTTCAAATGGAGAAAGTACAGCTTTAAGGAGATTATCATAGTCAATATAAATTCCGTGGCAATTAAAATCAATAAAACGGTAAATGAAAAATCCACTGGAATTAACTTTGTGAACAAAACGAAGGGGATGCAATAACACAATCATAGGGTTCAAACCGACTCAAAGCAAATTCCTTTACATTCGGTGGANATGTTATTTTGACTAAAAACTACATTTTTTGAAAATTTTTAACAATTTTAAGAACAAATAAATATAGACAAAAAATCACCTTAATGATTATCATGTGTGGGGTCGAGGGATGAGCATCGAGCCAAGTTTAGGTCTCTGCTAGAGCGCGCTGGGATCATGTGATTAGAAGTCATAGCAAAGGGAAAGTTGAGGAATTATCTAGTTCTGCTAAAATGAATAAAGCTGGTGACCACTAAAAACGCCCAGTCAATTAAATCCCAGCGATCCTGCAAGTCTATAAACATTCCTTCTGTTCCCGAACGAGTAAAAAGATCCTCAACATTTCTCCCATCCAGATATTCTAAGAGGTCTGGTTATAATGTTTTGTCGTCCACAATGACTCGAATCCCATGAGAGTACCCATAAAGAATGTAGAAAAATTAAATTATATAATTTTTAGTAATCTAATTATTCAAAAACACATATAATAATTGTATAATCATTAATATATAAAGAATTCACAAAAATACTAAAATATAACCGAAAAAATACTTCTTCATTTACCGTTGAATACAATACAGTGATTTATTCCAATATTCGATTTAAACGACGTAAAAAAAATTTCTCCTTATAATTACATTTTTTAAAACATAAACAAACAATAATTGAAAACTTCATATTTTCTATCAAAATAAGACAATTTAATACAATTTAAAAACGAATATTTAAAATATCATTGAGTATTTATCAAAACTAAGACGAGTACGCTAAAATTTCTTTAACGTTGGACTTGATGGATTTGCTATTTGAAACATTTATTTGTAATATCAGTTTCCTCATATTTATCGCTTTCTTAGAGTCCAAGGATCCAGAAAGCACCTTTGTTCTATACACTACGTTGTTACACACTGATTATGCCATAATTGAAAGATTCGTGTTATGCAAATCAACACTTTGTCAGTAACTCAGAATTCCATTTATATATTTATACACGTGTCAAGTATGCCTCCCGTGTTACACTGATTATGCCATAATTGAAAGATTCGTGTTATGCAAATCAACACTTTGTCAGCAACTCAGAATTCCATTTCTATATTTATACACGTGTCAAGTATGCCTCCCGTGTTTTTTATGCTTTCGTTCAGTACCTCCCTTGTCTACAATGTAAAAGCGGTATATATTTTAAGTTTATAAAGCGGAAATGCCTTACCAAATCAATTTTGTGATCCTTTTTAGTAAAACACGTCAATATCTCACTTTTAACTTCTTTATATGAAAACCTGTTTATGAGCTTTGTAGAGAATGAGGAATTTTCTACGATTTTTACTAAAGCTAAGCTAACGATGTGGAGGCAAATGACATATCACATTCTATTTTTCTATCAATGATTTTTACGATGGATTTTCATATTCTAGAAATTATCGGCTACTTTGCCTTATCCTCTTNATATCTAACTTTTAACTTCTTTATATGAAAACCAATTCATGAGCTTTGTAGAGAATGAGGAATTTTCTACGATTTTTACTAAAGCTAAGCTAACGATGTGGAGGCAAATGACATATCACATTCTATTTTTTTATCAATGATTTTTACGATGGATTTTCATATTCTAGAAATTATCGGCTACTTTTTGTGCCTCCCCGTGTGAGATCAGACAAGTCTTTGCCTTATCTTCTTGAGTTTCCATATCATCCAGAGTTTTTGATTAAAATGTGAGTATTTCCCTGTTCATTATTTTCGTTTTTTATGAACAAATAAATAAAAAAGTATTAAACCCAGGATTTATTGAAAAATACATATTTGAATATTTTTATTAACAAAAACATCATGAAGTCTTATTGGAGATCTTTAGTTTTTATGTCATCCAGAGTTTTTGATTAAAATGTGAGTATTTCCCTGTTCATTATTTTCGTTTTTTATGAACAAATAAATAAAAAAGTATTAAACCCGGAATTTATTGAAAAATACATATTTGAATAATTTTATTAACAAAAACATCATGGAGTCTTATTGGAGATCTTTCGAAGCACAAATGGTTGTATCTCAAAAATCAAACCTACCATTTTTTTGCTTCTTGTGGGAATTCTGCTAATCTTTATATAATTTACAGGAAATACTATCTTCACCAGAAAATATAATTTCAACTCATTTAACATACTTTTGCTTTGAATTGTAACCTCGACTTTTTCCATCGACTGCAGAGTTGAAATGTTCTGGCAATCCTTGATGTCCGATCCTTTAAGTCAGTAAACTTGTCCGACTGTAGAGATATTTTCATAATTGGATGCCTCAGATTCTAAATTAGAATTTTAATAAAGATAAGAATTTATTGAATTTTCCGAAACGCATGATTTCTTGTTCTTTACTATTTTTAGTTTTTGTGGTTTAAAATCTACCAGATTTCTTTTATTTTTCCATATACTGTAGCCTAGGTTAACTGCCATGGAAATATAGAGATTCCTTATTTAATCTCAATTCTTAGATCAAGCTACGATCCTCAGTCGATAATAAAGTAATCCTTTATCCACGTTTAAGCATTGAGAGATAAAATTAAGATTATTTTATGGAAGAAATTCTAACTCTAAAATTAGAAAGGGATGTTGAGTCTTTGGGAAGGCTAAAATATAAGTGCCTGAAGTATGGTAGATTCTTAGTGATGTGACGTTTGTTCTTCACCCAAAAAGAGCTCAGGGGAGTTCGGTATTTCATTTTATGCTTTCTTCAAGAGACNTGGTTTGAAATCTACCAGATTTCTTTTATTTTTCCATATACCGTAGCCTAGGTTAACTGCCATGGAAATATAGAGATTCTTTATTTAATCTCATTTCTTAGATCCAGCTACGATCCTCCGTCGATAATAAAGTAATCCTTTATCCACGTTTAAGCATTGGGAGATAAAATAAAGATTATTTTATGCAAGAAATTCCAACTTTAAAATTAGAAAGGGGTGTCGAGTCTTTGGAAAGACCAGAATATAAATGCCTGAAGAATGCTAGATTTTTAGCGATGTGACGTTTGTTCTTATCCCAAAGAAAGCTCAGGGGACTTCGGTCTTTTGTTTTATGCTTTCTTCAAAAGACTTGGAAATCTTATCTCAGCACGCTCAGGAACGACCATGTTCTTCAGAGTCTCCTAAATGGTTAACGATTGTATATATCCAATTGCCCACTCACCGCACCAGTCATTAAATTGATTGCAGCAGTTATTAGCAAAGTCGAGAAGATTGTCACTTTATCAGACAAAAGTTACCAAATTGATTTATACATTAATGAGAATCGAACAAATAAGTTATTTACCAGTCAATACTTTCAAAGAGATTGCAAACTGTACCAAGTGATTGCACTTTTTAAAAATTATGATTTTATCAGACGAACATACCAAATTGATCGCAACAACATCTAGAAATCACATAATTTTCGGTTAAACTGATCAACACAATTGGATTGTGTGATAGAACAGGTGTTGTTAACTGTGGACAATTAATAAATTATTTGCTACTTCTTTGGTTTTCTTTATACTCAAAATTTTCATTCCATGCAGTTTTACATATTTATAAGATCAACAGATAGACTAATACAGTAAACTCTCTCAAATTTGCAGTTTTTGGTTCCATCGAAATTGTGGCAAATTTGATAATTAGCAGATTTCAGAATAAAGTTTTATTTGCAGTTTTAATTAATTTATTTAAAGATATTTAAAATATTTAAATTAATAAATTTCATTTATAAGGAAAACAATATTTTTAACCAAGAAAACAAAAATTAACTAAATTTTATTAAAGTAATGCCCGGTGGAGGCTATTTGGGCATGTACTAAGAATGAACCCTGACGCACTCGCTAACAAAGCGATGGAAGATTACGTTGACAGTTGCGACAAACCCTTCCGCGGACGACCTAGATCGACACTTCCGACTGCCTTAAACAAAGACCTAAATCGTGTGAGAAAAAATCTAAAGACGGGGGGACGACCTGGACGAATTGAGATCACTCGCATTCGACAGAGGAAGATGGAAAAGACTAACTACAAATATTGTTTCTTTGAGTGTTGCACATGTAATCATTATGGATTTTGTGAAAGTGGCATAATAATACTCAAGTCCGATCCTACCGAAGGATTTTTTGTTTGTTCCACTCGCCGTTGAAAAGTCTGGTTCCCTTGCGCTTGCGACGCTGGAATTCTTGAGTCGTCTAGGGAATCGGATCGCTGCACGAACAGGGGACCCTCGTGAGCAGTGCTGGTTATTTAAGCAAATTTCTTTCGCCACCCTGAGAGGGAATAGCCACGCAGTCAGGGCAGCCTCTATATAACCGTTTACTCTATTTTTTTCCTTAATAAAAGATTTATTTAATTCCCAATTGCCTCTTATTAGAATTTTTGATATTTTATTTATATCTTCTTATTGAAGGAATGAATTCTGCATTATTATCATTTTCAATGTTTTCTAATTTTCAATCTCGCTTAATTTTAGAAGCATTTCAGCGTGGTTTAATGACTCATGTACTTCTACATAACTGGATTCTGTTTGTTCCTCAATAACTTTTAATTTCTTCCTCAATAGTGATTTGCAAATATCCCAGGAAGGGATCAATTTATAAAATATTCCTGTCTCATCCAAATAATAAATATTTCAGACAAGTAACTCTGAAACTTATCAAATTCTTTTAAAAAGCCATTAATATCCACATGTTTTTAAGTGCGCATTCCCCATGTAATTAACGCATTCGAAATCCATGTATTTTTTTTTATTTTTTCAAAAACCCGTAAAAATCTTTAAAATTAGTTAACGAAAGTTCTTTAGCGAAAAATTCTGCCTTATGTAATATTAAAGAATCGTTCAATAAAGCACTTTAAATGTTAGAGTAAATAGTATACCTTTTGATTCCATTAAATCCATCCAATGTACTAGATTTTCATAAAGCTATAAATATTTTAATTTTTTACAAGTTTTTAGCTTAGGATTTCTGTTCTTGACTGAAATGAAAGCGATTCTGCATTCATTAACATTGCATTGACTGTCCTTGAGATTCTCTTTTTAAAAATAGAAGAAAACCTGTTGCATATTGTCTGATATGAAGCTGATTTTTTGGTTTCTTTATACAGCAATATTACCACTTTTTGAGCAATTGAAATTTTGTTGTCGCCTCCAACAGGAACATTCCGACCCATGCTTGCTTTGAATTATTTAAATTTTAAAAATATTTAAAAAAAATAAAAATAATTTTTTAAAAATGTTGGCAAATATTATTGAAAATAAAAAACATCAATAAAAATGGCGAATTTCAGAATTGGCAAATTTAAGAGTGCCATATTCGAGAGTTTACTGTACTATCAAAATGGATTTGATAACAGAGATCCTACTATGACTATGATTCGAAACCTTTATTCGTCGAATAATAGGTTAACTACGTTAGCTACATTATTTAGTTAATAACTATGTACATGACTCTGTCAATTCCTAAGAGGTGTCATTTATATTTTTATTATTTATTTAGTTACCCTGACTACCCTCGGCAGTTTCCCTATTTTGTTAATAACTGATTATTTGTATGAAACCGGACAATATTATGTGGACGGTGAAAATCAAGAAGTATTAAATTGATTTTATTTATTTTAAGAAAATCAAGTCTTGAGTTGTTATGGAGCCTTTATACATTCCTTACGAGCGAGGTTTACACTATGGATCGCTATGGAGACCAATTGGATAGGCCATTGTGTTTCAAAGTCATCTTGGCTTATTAGCGAGACCATACGCCCGAGTTTTTCTGAGGAAGATCAAGGATTTGCTGCTTATTGCTTCGGTTTCTTGAGAAAGTGAAAAACAAGATTGAAAAAAACGTTTTAGTTAAACTTTTAAGTAACTTTGACTCGGAAATATAATATCAGTCCGCTCAGAAGAGCAAAGTGAAGACTGTACAAGGAAGAGCGTACTACTTTGAAGGCCGGAAAGAAGACTTCATAATTTAATTCATATCCACTAAAACTATTTGTAGTCACAACAGTCAGCGGTGGCTGAACTGATTGGTTTTGATTCATTGTCCTAAGATTCTCCATTGAGAATTATAAAATGAGTGAAAACAAAAATGGAGTTTTGAATCAATAATAAAAATTCCTTTATATTTCACATCCTTTCCATAATTCTGATGGATTTGTTTGCAATAAGTATTTTAATATTAGAATGTATAAATTAAAAATCGAATATTATTTCTCAAAGTTATAATTATTTTTTTACTTAGCAAAAATCTTATTAGCAACTTTTACTTTAAGAATTTGATGAATCTGTCTGGTATGTAGAGATTACAAAAATGGCAAAATTGAACAAAATACGGTTTTTATGTAATAAATTGCTTCGTTACGTATATTTTTGATAATTTTTAGTTACCATGACAACCCCTCCGCAGTTTTTGCGATTTTGTCAAATAACGGATTAACTATAAAAAATCAGCTAATAACTTGTGGATGGACTAGAAATCAAGTATTAAATATATTTTATTGTTTAGGAAATTCCAGTCTTAAGTAATTATGGGGGGTATTATTTCCCACCCGTTTTCTTCAACTCGAATTATTAATCATTTCTTTTTCCGTAGAGACAAGCGGACTCTTAGGTAAAGGAAAGAAAGTTGTTGTTCGAAAGAAGTTCACTGCCATTCAATTCATTCATTCTGCTTGATTATTTTGATTTTTTGTTTTGAATAATAAAAATTTCTCATTAAAAATTGAGTTGATTACTTTATAGGCAAAATAACATAAATTTTCTAAACTCGCAAAAATGACAAGTATAAGCCCGACTCTCTTACTCTATTTTTGTTTTGATTGATAAATAAACAATTTCTCATTGATTTTTATGTTGTTTTGAATTACAGTCTCACACATAGTCAGAGGTGGATAAAATCTAAGGTTTTACTCATAATTTTGATGAAATCTTCTACCTGCGACAGTAAAGTACATGACAGTAATGTAAGTGGGAAATTTACTGCCAAGTATCTCCGAAAAAGAATTAAGACTATTTTTTGCCAGAACAGGTTTTATTTATAACATTGGGCATTTTCATGAGAGGAACTATTGCTTCGTAACGAAATTTTATTTGACATTTATAAGAATTTGGGAATAATGGGTAAGGAAATATCAAAGATTGTTTTTCTCGCTCCAATTTTTCGTTTTTGTATATGAATGTAATAAATAATTACTTTTCCATTAGACTTTATAAAACCAATTAACAGGTGGGTATTAACAGCTCAGTTCTCATGGACAAAATAAATCTGTATATTATTAGACGATATGATCTGAAAATATCCTGTGTTATAGTAATTTGAAACATCACCAGAAATACATGCTTATTCGATTATGAAACTATTTCCCAAATTAGAATGTACGTGATGATAAATTAATTCGTAGCAAAATGATTTATTTAATAAATTACTGTTTTATATAATGATTTTTGTATTATTTTTTGATTATTGTCTGTTTGCTTCAAATATAAGGCATTTAATAACACAATTATATTTAAAGTAGTTTCTAATCGTAGTCTCACAACCAGGAGGATGAACTGACAGGTTTCACTGATAATTTAGATGGAATCTACTACCGGGATCTGTTGTGAATAGAACAACTCCATCCCACCAGGAGGATGAACTGACAGGTTTCACTGATAATTTAGATGGAATCTACTACCGGGATCTGTTGTGAATAGAACAACTCCATCCCATGTCAATGTGGCCAATATTTTCAATAATTATTACTAGGAAATTCTGACTATAGAAACGAAGAGCAAACGAACTGTGTTTGTGGAAGACTCAGCAAAAGAATTTAATATCTCAGAATGGAAGGCCGATTTTTGAAAAAACAGGGTTTATATCCGAAATAAGGCTTTATCTTTGGGGGGAACAAGTGCTTCATAATGTAATTTTCACTATTCCTAAAGTAATTAATCCACTGAAAATTCAACTATTAAGTTAAATAACGGATTACTTATAAGTACACAGGAAATAACTTGTGGATGGGAAGGAATCAAGTATTAAATTTATTTATTGAAGAAAATGCAGTCCTGAGTATTATGGAAGGTATTATTTCCCAACGTCTTCTACTTGTTCGACGTGGATAAACATGAAAATGACATAAATGGAATAAGCAATAAAATCGTCTGTGGTGTTCATATTAATGAATTAAAGTAGACATGAAATGAAAAATGGCTGAACGGATCGTTTATCTAAAAGCCCAACTCATAAATTATTCTAAACGATTGTGAATTGAAAAAATGAAATTTTNAGACATTTTAATATATTGTGGAAATTGTTAGGTTTGTTTTTGAAGACAGCAAGAAATAATAGTTTAGGCATTTAATCAAACAATAGAGATTATGTGTTTAATAAACGGGAAATGAAAATCTCAGAAAAATGAAATGATGATGCTATTTTGTGTTATTTTTGAGGTTTTGTTTGTTTTGGTTCGAATTGGAGGTATTGAGAAGCAGATTTTGTTTATATGCGAAATATGATGAGATTTCTATTTGTGGTTCTTATTTTAACACGTTGTTTATATATTAATTATTATTAAAATATTACGTAGTTTATTACATAATTTAATTTCATAATTAAATTTACGAACAATATTCCTGGCAAAGTGGTTAATTGCAGAAAAATAGTGGTAATTATGACGGCTCATGAAGATCCCCTAGAGCTGGGCATCAAGCTATATCTGGACTCTTGACTTTTCGAAAAAAATGTATCGCATAATCATAAGATTCTTGTTCAAATCTATTCAAGTTTCAATTGAAGAAATTCTGAGAATCTGATCTTCGTCCTTCTTTTGTGAGTGGATGACAAGTCAAATCTAAATTCTTGAAATTTCTCTATAATGTTCGTAGTTATTTCAGCATATTTCCCTCGCAGTTATAGAGGGGGCAATAATGAGGTAAAGGCTGTACTCCTCTAACATATACAAGCTAATATAGAGTGCAAAGTAGTAATGGTACCTCAATGCTTGGGTTCAATAGAGTTGGATTCAGTTAGTTTTATTAGGGCTTTATGAAGTAGGAAATAAGATTCATTCCTTTATTTGAGTTTTCCAAACATTTGTTATCGACTCCTTCAAAAAATTAATAGGAATAAGGAAATGGTAATTCTATACATTTTCAGCATGTTTTTTTACGTAGGACTGACAAATGACTCGAACCTTCTCAGTAGAGATCTCCGAGGATTCTGTCTTTATATTTTATTAAAAAGATTGGACGGAGCATTAATACCAAAGAGGCCAAAAATAAGATAGACTTCCAGAATATTGGTCCAGTGATATTGGGGTTACTCAATCTATTCTGTGAGTTCAACTCTAAATTCCTAATAACAAACCCAGCATTCAATTTTTAGTAAACTGACCTCGAATTTATAGAATGCCTCCGTTTGTGGCTGAGTCGGAGGTAAATCAGATTTGTAGTCACGTGTATGTTAAAAACAGTAGTGAGTAGCATTCTGGAAGTCTTGTGAGAGATTTGGAACTACAAACAGCTGAAGGTCAAAGATATGTGTAGACTCGTTCATGTCACTGAATGACTTGAAAAGGAATGAAGAGACCTTGTTGTCTTTCTCACACCTAAAGAACAACAAACAACTCTATTTGACTGACTGAAGTCTAACTAGGGATGCTTAACTTCAAAGAGTATCAACTAGGCTGTAAAACCAATACAGCTCCACGTGTCGTGTGATTGATATGTGTACATAGATGTCTTTACGAAAAAACTATTGTAGAGGAATGTCTAAAAGCAAAAAAATTTCTTTTCAGTTGGTCGTCTTACCATCAAATATTTCTATCAAACCACTATGCCTGCTATCGAGAACTTACGTGCAGTTGAAGATATGCTCTTTGCCTCCAACAATCAAAAAAGTCAATTTGGTTCTCTAGGAAATTCAATAAAGCTGAACTTATATCGCTTAAATTTTATTTTCGTATAATAAGTTCCCCTTCCATGACGGGATTGTATGGGCTCGGGGAAAAACAAAGAGCCATGTTGAGTGTCTACTGGGATGAGTCGGGATCAAATTATATCTACTTCTGGGTCTCTACTTGTGATCTTTTGGAATAAATTCACTCTAATGAAAAGCGTCTCGATCACTAAAATATATTGTGTCGGATAATGACATGTATTTGTAGACCGTTTTCTTGTTGCAGCACATTAACTGATATCCAGAGTAGTTGACAAAATCGTGCGACAAATTTATTGAGTTTCTATTGACGTGAAAACACGCATAATGAGGCTGCCATCATCGCAATATACGTAGAATTATTTTGATTATCACCCTATACGTCCAGCTTCTGACAGGTGTCTCTATCATAGAGAAGTTTACATTTAGATGTTTGTAATTTGAGAGTCCCGAAACCACTTGTAATTGATATCCCAGATATTTCCGTAGTCCCATCGTTTATTAGTGATTGTAGTTTCGCTGAGATGTCCGTAAATCGAATGTTATCTCTTATAATGATGAGGAGACCCCCACCACGGCGGTTTGAGCGGTCCAGGCGGATGCAGTGGTATCCTGGAAAATGCAGGGTATGTGATGGAGTAAGTCTGCTTTTTTGAAGTAAAATTAGGTCACTGTTCTGTTCTTTAATGAAAGACTGTAGTTCGAGACTTTTGCTATTGATTCCGTTAATGTTTATCTGCAGAATTGATAGTGGAGGGCCTGGATTAAGTTCAATGAATTAATAAATGTTGTAGAAGATTCATTTTTTGGTGTAATTTTTAATAAATCATGAGTTTCATGGAGACTTTAATTTGTGTTCTTATTTCTGAATCAAATTCCATGCTGAATTCTAAACTATTTAATTAAATATCTCTTTCTTTCTTTTATTGGCGTCATCAGATCCACCTTAGTGAGAGACATCCGAGTCTGGTGCTTTTTTTAAAGCCTTTTCACGAGAGCCATAGTATTTATAGCTCCGCATAGGCAGGACACACACTTTATTTAAGTGAAGAACAGTTAATTTTAACTAATCGTAGAACCAACTTCTTTTTTTTGTGTGAGTGTACTTTCTAGACAATCCAGTTCCGCAGTGAGTATCCATTGATGACGGCGTCACTCGTCAAACCCTTTCTGCATCGTAGATGCGTGGAACCTTCCACCAGGTGAACAGCAGCGAGATCGAACCCGTAACCTAAGCCACTTAAGCCCGACACATAACCACTATGCCACCAGTCTGGTGCTTATTTTTTATAATGTGAAAAAAGTGTGTCTTGCCTATGAAGAACTATAAATACTATGGCTCTCGTGAAAATACTGTTAAAAAACACACATTCATGCGAATTGTAAATTATTCGTCCCCTGTTATTTGAACGATCCATACATGTTCTCTTAGAAGAAGAGTGTGCCATAAACTACCTGTTATTCCGCATTTCCACATCAGATTCAGTCAATGTATTTCAGAGTCCAGCGGGCTGTCCTCACGGCATGCCAGTTCCACAAGTTGGGAGGTAGCAGAGGCGTACTTTCATCGTATACCTTCATCCCATGCTTATGTTCAATAAGCATCTTTCAAGCGTTCTCTTCAGAACAACTTTATCCACGTGATTCCTTAAGCATCTTGAGACAACTCCATCCCATGTCAAAACCACTGGAATAATCTTCACTTGTAGAGTAGCCCAAGTTCATTTGCAAGCAAGTCATATTTGTGAAGTTTCTTAACTTCAACTTGCTTTAGTCGGTCTTGTGAGGTACCACACCGATTAAGGTTATCTCTTTTTTTTGTCGTAAACAAAAACATCAGGTTTATTGCAAAACAAATCTGACTGAAGAATCAGCAAAACAGCATAGAAGTCGGTTAACCAAATTGAGAACACATGCACAACAAGTCCTGGCTTTGGAGGTCCCAGAAGAGACTCAGCGTCGTTTGTCAAATAATCGAAGCCCCCTTTGAAATTTTTATTCTGAATTCATAGTATTCTTTGAGCCCTTCAAGGCAAGTATTGAATAAAGAAGTTTCGAGATTATTCATTATTCTTATTGAATCTTTTAAACAAAAATCTTCAATCTCATCATTTCCATTATCAAAGTCCCATTATCTTCAATTCCGTTTATTTCAAGTTCCGTTAACCCTGAAACATGTTTATTAAATAATTCAGATGCTTTTTTGAATTAATTTCACGAACACTTGTTTCTTCGTTTATTTTCATCCAACAATTGACAATCGTTGTTGTTGTTACTCGACTCCAAGGTTGAAGAAGTGCTGTAGTATTTTTAGGAAATTTAAAAAATGATAAGTTTGAAAATTCTTGAAATTTGTTGCACGGTGCATTATCCACAAGAATCAAAATTTCTCTGTTTTTTGACAATTTCAAAGTTTATTTTTTGTAATTATTTATCAAAAATATCAGTCGTCACACAAGCGTTTTCGACGCTGTGTATAAAACCTAAAAAAAACCTAATAAAATATACCCCATAATTTTCAGTTTGTAAATTTTGTAAGCATCTTGGCGATTTAGAATCCCCGATAACAAGAGGCTTTAATTTCTCACCTTCAAGACTGAAAAGAAATGAAACTTTGCTTTTCGTTTTACCAAAACAATCATCATTTGAAGAAAAATGATTTACATGAATTTTTAACAAAAATAGAGGTTTCGTCGCAGTTAAAAATATCTTTTTTCTTGTATTTATCAAATAAATTGTTGTAGTCGTTAAAAAATCTATGACTTTATTTCTGTCACACGAGTTCTTTTCACCCGAAATTAATTTGAACAATAATTCATGGCGCTTTTTAAATCGATCCAACCATCCATTTGATGATTTGAAATCATTGAAGTCAAGATTAGCTGCAATTTTTTTGCAATAGTTTTGAGGAGAAATCCTGAAACTGAAATACCATCCTCTCTCAAATTTTTAAAGACTTCGAATACTAATCGATCAATTCAAATAGAAAGATCTGATTCGAACTTCTTAGATGAGAGTTCATCAGAGCATATTTGTGTTTTTGATACCCCTTTTCCGATTTCTTTTTTAATTCGTGAAACAGTTCCTTTTCCAATATTGTATAATTGACAAATTTTTCTTTCTGACATATTTTCTTTCATTAAAGAATCGGAAATCTTCTGTTTCAGGTGGCGACTAAGCTTCGCAGGCATGCTTAAAAATATTCTAAAATTACAGTACGACCCCGCCTCAATAAAACCCCAGCCTTGGGGCACCCTCTGTTTTTGGGGCGATTTTTTAATAAATATTATTTTGAATGATTTTTACATTTTTTACATTTTTTTGACCAATAGGAAGCCTAAATTTAAAATACAAAACTCCGCTTATTGGGGCACTTTTTTAATCGATAACCCCACTTTATTTAACAAACAATAAAAAAGTTAATATATTTAATCAACAACCTTCCTCGCCTGCCTGTTCGCCATCCTCCTCAGGCAGGTTCGATTCTGGTTGCTGAAACAACTCCGAGAGCGCCTTGTCTAATTGAACCCTCTGCCCATATGGCATCTCAGGGCTCTGCCTCCTATACTCCAGTGTCAGGCTCTCTAGGGTCCGCTTTAACACAGTGGACTGTAGATAGGCCTGGAGTTTCCTATCTACCCCCAACTGCTTCAGATAACCCTTGTGGTACTTTGTTGCAATTCCTTCCCACGTCATTACTATAGGAATAACGAGGACCTTGCAACCAAGCATCTGCCCCATCTCGTTTGCAAGAAAGTCATACTTCCTTTTTTTCTCCACCTCCACAGTCTGCAAACGGTCTTGAGACGTGATGCCAACCTCTATGATAAGGACTTGGCCAGACTCCTTATCGTGTACCACAATGTCCGGTTTATTGTGCTTGACTAGCACCGAGGTACGGATAACACTGTCTACCTTAATTTGGACCCTGGTGTTCTCTACTACAGATTGCACCTTATGAGTCCGCAACTTTCTGGTGTGGCGAATACCATACTTATTGCATAGTAGAAGATGAAGACTCCTTACTACCTCGTTGTGCCTCCACACATAGTCGTGGCAGAGCATGGATCCACATCGAGTGGCTAAATGATCAACCGACATGCTCCTTGACTTACAGTGAAGTTTAATCGATAATATTAAAATTTATTATTTCATTTTTATCTTTATTTAATTAATTTTAATCGCCCCCAAAACAGAGGATGCCCAAGGNCACCTTATGAGTCCGCAACTTTCTGGTGTGGCGAATACCATACTTATTGCATAGTAGAAGATGAAGACTCCTTACTACCTCGTTGTGCCTCCACACATAGTCGTGGCAGAGCATGGATCCACATCGAGTGGCTAAATGATCAACCGACATGCTCCTTGACTTAAAGAGAAATTTAATCGATAATATTAAAATTTATTATTTCATTTTTATCTTTATTTAATTAATTTTAATCGCCCCCAAAACAGAGGATGCCCAAGGCCGGGGTTTTATTGGGGCGGGGTCGTATTGTAGTATAATATCAGATCCGTTACTCGTTTACTTGTTTTATCAATTTCCAAACGAGTCTTGGGCTCGGTATGCCCTAAAATCAATTCCTTTGCAATTAACATCCTATAGTGATTCCAGTTTAGATTCTTGGTATCGTAACCGACAAAGACTCCAGGTTCATTAATTATTTTCATATCCACGGATATTAGCAATGGAATGTAGTCACTGCCAATATCTGTCCGTACGTGGAACTCCCAAAGAAACAATCAAAATAAAAATTAGTTCTCTGGATAATTCAGATTTTTCTAAGTTGAAACTGCCAATATCTGTCCGTACGTGGAACTCCCAAAGAAACAATCAAAATAAAAATTAGTTTTCTGGATAATTCAGATTTTTCTAAGTTGAATGGTGTAATTTTTAGTTAAAATCGTTAATATTTTAAAATAATAAAGTAGCAAAAAACCAGTCAACATCAATAGAGTATCATTTTAATAATATTTTATTATTCTTAATTAACAAAAAACTTTATTAATATTTAAAAATAAAAAATTATTTCTGCACATAGTTCTAAGCTTCAAGTTGAACATTGATGAGTTTCGTCAGATAATCGAATATCTAGAAAATGGATATCTTGATGCGTCGCTTTCAAGAAAGAGTATATTTTTGGAAGTCCGTGGGTTCAAGGCCAGGTTGGGAGGTACCATTTATGTAATAGTGTATAGGTTAAATCAATCTCTAAAAATGGTTATCATCCTTTTCCTCTACTGAAGGAATTCTAGGGAAATATTAATGCAGCCTGGGAGATATTGTATTCAGTTACAATATTCCCAATCACGAGACCACCAAGGACGCTCCATTCAAGATTGTCAATGGAGTGGATTATCCGCCACAAATATCAGATGAACATTCAAATAGATTACGAAGATGAAGACTTATCGTTGACACGGGACTCTGCTCGAAGTCATACTTTGGTAGCTGCAGAAAAAATGCGAAAAAAAAGATGGAAAAATGAAGAATCGTTGAATTTAGGAGACAGAGTCATTCTACGAATGGACTGTGATTACAATCAAACAACGAAAAAAATCAATTATATGAGCACTTGGACACTACAGTTTATCTAGTAGTGGATATCCAAGGAACTATGGTCACATGGATGGTGGCAACTCTGAAATAATGATAGTCCACCAAAGCCGAGTTAAAAGATTACTTTAAATGACTTTCCATTTTTAATCTTTCTGGCTTAACTGGAGATTAGATTTAGTTGTTGATTAGGAATGAGATTAGGTATTGATTATGGTTGATGCTGAAAATTGCTTGGGGATGAGATCACACTTAGCTATTTTTTACAAAGTGATGGTAAAAATTAGAATTTGACATGGTTGAGGTTCAAGGATAAAAAACTACGGTTTAAAGTTAGGGATTTGGGTTAGGATTTGGGATTATTTATTTAACACCCAGGATCACGGTAAAACCAAACTAGCTATCACGTGATCCAGATGCGTTCCACCAAAATCATCATTCTGTCCCGGTGCTCCTCTCTCGTGTCTACACAAGCTCGTACTGGACGGCTGACTGTATTTGCAGAGCCACCTTCCCGCATGTCGGAGTTTAGTTTTATGAGGGCCTCCAGAGTAGTCGGTCCGGTTCTGTGTCTCCCACAAGTCCACCGCTCCGTGACTTTGAAAGCCTTCTTTTGTACGTCCTCGATTTTCTTAGTATTCGTCCATGATAATGAAGGTTTCTACGAAGCACACGCGTACGAGAAGCATGGTTCAATGTATTGTTTGTAGATTTTCATCAAGACCGGGTGGATACTGGTCTTCCATATTCCAGATAAACATTTCAATACATTGATCCTCTTCTCGCACTTCAGAACAATATTTGCAACGTGTAATGATAAAGGATCTTCTGACATTTGGTGAAGGGGATTTCAATGTTGTCCAATTTTAAGGTGACAGTCTTCTTCCCCAACCTTTTGTCCGAAGTAAACATAGACGTGACCTACTTTCTGGAATTTACTGTGAGTCGGTTCTTCATAACCCAGACGTTGAGTCGGTCCAGGTTAATTTGTAATCTTTCTGTAGCATTTTGGATATCCCGATCGCGTGAGGCCAAAACAATGTCGTACGAATATGAAACTAGTACAGTCCGACCCCGAATTGGGGCAGACCCCAGGGGTAAGGCACCCTCGGATTTTGAGGCATTTTTTTTGGCCAACATTTTGGCAGAGTAAAATGGAAAATCGATAAAAAATATGGAAATTTTGGGGCACTATAAAATTGTGGGGAATGAAATTATAAGTAAATAAAATTATATTTTATTAATAAATATATAATTTTAATTTACACGTTTATTTACATTTTTTGTTGTGAATGGTTATCAACTACGAAACAAATTAACGATTGCTAAATTGATATTGAAGAACAAATTATCTGAAAGACAGATAATTAAAAAATACAAAACTAGTAAAGGCATGATTTCGCGAATAAAAAAAACAATTGTACCTTTTCTTGAACAAGGAACTGTAAACACGGATGAGGATCTTAGCCTTTTTCTGAGAAATCTAAATTCGATGATCAAGTTTTTGAAATATTTCAGAAACTACGCGAAGATAAGGTTCCAATATCAGGTCCTTTCATAAAAAAAATTGCCTTATATACGGCTTCAAAAATTGGATTTGATACTTTCAAAGCTTTAAACGGCTGGCTTGACAGATTTAAAAAGCTACATGAACTGAAATTTAAATCAATTTGTGGAGAAAAAAATTCATGTGACTTGACTTACATCAATGAGCTTTTTAAAATTCTTGATGAGAAAATTATTCAATATGGAAGACAAAATGTTTTTAATTGTGATGAAACTGCTCTTTATATAAAAAAGACTCCACGAAAGTCGTTTGTCGAAATAAATGACGATACTTTTGGCTTTAAACAGGGAAAAGAAAGAGTCACTGTACTTCTTTGTTGCAATTCCATGGGGAAAAAACTTGAGCCATTGAACCCTAAAACTGGCTCCGTGGAACTTGGAGATTGCTTTAGGGGGCCGTTAAAGATCTACCATTTAAGAATCCAAATGACTCACACGTGGTTTGTTTGCGGGTTTATGTTTTTCATTTTGAGGCGGGTTTAAATAACCACATCAGATCAAGGCGAATCGATTATTAACATTGTTAGGGGTCAAACAAACACAACAAGTTCCCTTTTACAGTGGCTTATACTAGGACCATTAACTACGAGGACCCTGTTTTGGGTTCATCTCAATTAAATAGTCAAAGACTATAATAGGGTATAATGTGGCTGTTCTATTAGTCACGCATTAGTAACCACGTGGCTAATTGATCGGAAGGTTGAGGTGAGACTTTACTTATATTGCACATAATGTCTAATAGGGCGGAAATTATAGGACATTTTTTAGGAAATTTAATAGACAAAATTCGTTCCTTGTTAGATAAATTTTAATTTAGCATTAAATATTTTTTTAATATTGATTTTATTGAAATTTCTACCTTTTGACATCTGTTTTTTCAAACGGGAGAGAGATTGTCACACTGCAATTTAAGCAGCGGGATATTTTAGAAGGTTGCAATGTGTCATTGGATTTATTGATTTGCTAGTCATTTTAACAGCATCCATAAAATTATTCTTCTCATACCTTTCATTAAAATAATTTTCAATATCCTCCTTTACCGAGATAAAACTGATCTCTTCAAAATCTGCATAACTTTCTTGGATTGAATACTGTGAGTTTTGCAATTTTTCTAAATTAGATTTTAGCCATTTATATTTCGCAATTTTAAAATTTCCATTCATTATTGATTGCTTCACATTTGCAACTATAATCCTATCGTCTTAAAAATTGTTCACTGTCTTTTATTGAAACGAGATTTTCAAATAATAAAATGCCGCCTCTAAGAAACTCCCCCATTTTGTGATAATGGAGGAATTTAATCTCATCAAACATAGCTCTGTGCCTTATTAATTTCAAAAGAGAAATTTTCATTTTTTCAATTAAGTGGATATTTTGACATTATTTTCATTGTACAATTTTGTAGCAATGACAAAAACAAGTAATATGAAAAATTTTATTATTTTCATTTTTCAGTATTTTGCCAGCCTTCTCCACAGAAAGAGCCACATCGCTAATAAATAATTTCAAATTCGAAATTTTTAAAAAGAACTTTTCAAAAGCATCTCTAATGAATCATAACATTCGAATGTACTGAATTTACTGATGATTTAACAGGCTACAAGAGTATCTGGATAAATTAAAATGAGCATTGGATGATACAGTACTTCAGGACATCAAAGATCATTTGGTAATTTTGGATGATAACATTGCGAAATATTTTCCATATATGACGATTGGTTTCAAAATCCATTCAAAGTTAAAATAATACCAGAAAATCTAACATCAATTAATATGAACATCTTATTGACCATCAGAATCAACGTCAAATCAAAATATCCTGATATCTCAGGAAAGGCTATACGTACAGTCGGGTCTTTACTATATGCATCTACCGAAACTTACCTGATATGAGGATACAGTTGTCAACAATAACTCCTAGCGTCACACAACTATACTATGATAAAAAATTACCTTTCACATAAAATTGTTTTTTGGTTATTAAAATTACGTTTTGAGTAAATCGTAATATTGAATTGTAAAGATTTTGGCAAAACAAATCTCCTTTACGTGTTCTTGTGAATATGCATAAGTTTTTAAATTGCTTTTGAAATTTGTTCCTTATTTTTCCTCTGAGTTCTAATAGTTTTAAAAATTGAGAAAATACAAACCTGCCATTAAATTATTATTATTAACCCAAAAACACCAATAGGTAATCTCTGAAGATTAATTAGGTGAAGACTGCTAATACACAACAAAAAGCAAATTAAAACGTGTAATTTAAAATGAAATGAAAAAAAACTAAAAAATAATTATTATGTCCTATTTTAGGACAACTTTATCTTTGAAATAAAACAGATAGGACTGTCCTATTTTTTGTACTAAATAGGACAATTTCCGCCCTACTAATTAGCTTTACTATAGTAGAAGCCCTTGTCTTCCCTTTGTCGGATGCAAGTGTACGGGTTCGAATCGCGTCCGGCCAAAGGATCATCTGTAAGAAGCTGTATGTATAGAATGATAGTTAAGAGTATTTGTACTTAATTGTTAGTGGATTAAGTGGTAGCCTGATAGAATGTCACTAAACTACTGTCTATCACTTGCAAGTAGCAATAAATAAGCCCTGCTAAAAGTAGTCTCCTGAGTGATTACCCCGTCGATGGGAACTAAGTCGACCCAATTAAGCTACATAAAGAACATGATGTCTTTTGGAAGAGATCAAGTAGCAGTTGCTTAGATAACCATTATTTAAAGTGAAAATATTGATTTTAAATATATAATTCGATTAAAATGCTTAGTTACTTTAAAAATAAATTATCTAATAAAACCAAAGATTATGACTGTCAAATTATGGCTTAACTAAGCGGATTAAGAGCTCTGGTTAATCTAAGTTTACCAACTGAGTGTTAAACTGCACGTTCAGCTCCATAGTTTGCGGGAAATTGATAATTAACAAATTCATGTCAACCGATGGATTAAGACTTTGTGACATAACTAAATAGCGGGGATCTTGTGGTTTTGTACTGTTTTTATGGCCAAAAACCCCACTAATAAATAAATATAGACGAGACAGCATGGCCATTCTAGCTTCCTAATTAAGTGCTCATTTAACTGTTTAATATTTTACTTAATAAATAAATTAAAAAATATTTATTAAAATAATCATTATATATAAATTGATTATTTTTAAAATTTGATATAAATAAAATAACTTCCCGCTTACTCTTATTGTTGCATGATTAAATCTTCCGGCAGTTCAAAAAAACTAAAGGAACGTAATAATTTCTGGGATACCGGAGGATACATGCCTACTGTGCGTCGGCTACATTTTGGTATCAAATCCGTTGAGGATCTGCGGCTGTATTTTCATGAACGGGCACAGCTTGTACTCAACCACGCTAAGGAACTATCAGAGTTATCCAACAAATGGAAGAACAAAGTTAACAAATGTAAGTATAATCGATGAAATCCCAGCCATTTGCCATAACAACGGGTTTGTCTGGGGATTAGCACAGCAGTAACATAGTGTGGCTTTATTATCGCCAATATTTTACATTCTTTTGATAATATTTTAGCGGAAGAGTATGGAGTAATCAAACAGATCTGGGAGACAGTGCTGATGGAGCCCGCCCAGTTGTCTGGAAACCTAGTCCACCTGGGGGCGTCCCTGAACTCAAAAAGCGGTGAAATTAAGAATTGGACCCAGAATAACAACAAATTGTTGTTCAAGAACAAAAACGTGAAGGACCACGAGAGTCGATTCAAATTAGTAAGTCACGTGAGTAACTTAAAGGCTCAAAAAGAGTGGACAGACCGAGTAAGTCGGATGCAGAAGACTAAATCAGACTACAATATGGTCACCCGAAAACTACACAATCATGATTTGAAGAAAAATATATGTGTTCTGGAACAGGGGGGCATACAAGATAACGATAAAATCAGGGAGAAGACTGAAAGGCTGAGGAAGGAGCATGAGTACTCTAAGTTAGCATATGAGGAGGCACTGAGACTGGTGAACGACCGGAAGGACTGCTATTCTCAGGAAATGACTCGATTATTTGATTCATGTCAGCAGATTGAGAAGGAGAGAGTGGAGTTTGTCAAATCTGTCTCATATGATCTGTTGGACCTCATCAAAGTGTGTAATACAGACGTGTACTCCATATATGACAAATTGGAGGGGGCTCTGATGCTGTTTGAAGCTAATAAAAGCCTGGAGTACTGGTTTGAACAGAAAGGTCCCCGTAAAGAACTGGATGGGTTCGTCTTTGAGGTTTCCGTGGTTATTTACTCAGAAGGACGCCACAGTGCAGGAGAACGTAAATGCCCTGGCGAGGATGTCGACTAAACAATCGTCGGATGCCATGTCGGACTCGTATCTGCGACTAGCCAAGACGAGTCTGAACCTTAATAATGATACCATTTGTAATGATGAGATTGTGAGGATGGACAGTGGGACCTGTTCCCCCGAGTTTGGGAGACATGTTTCCGTGATGGCCCTGTATGACTATAATGCTGGGGAGGAAGATGAACTAACGTTCCGAGCGGGTATGATGGTTTGGTGATGTTGGTAGGTCAGAAGTTGTTTCGGTTTAGTGAGGAGGATGAGAATGGGTGGGTTAAGTGTATGAATGAGGGGGGACAATATGGATATGTCCCATTTAAGTTTATAAGGGACCAACCTTGACTAAACTTAATATTTACTAATAATTAGTGTGGTACTATGTAAACTATTTTGGATGACCTGGCTTCTTGCTATTAGGGCCTTTGTTGGTGGAGTAGATTTCTGGGTAATTTTGGGTGAGTGATTATATACTTTTTTGGTGGTTGTTAGAGGAGTTGGTTAATAATTTGAAATAGGATTGGTAGTAACTGATGATGATTTGTCCATTGTTGATGAGTTTCCTTTGTCATGGGAGATACCCAGTTGAATGATTAAGCATTTCCACGTGACTCATAATACTTAAGCCCCAAGAGACGATATTAAATGTCAACCTCCCCCATTGATCTCATATTGTCCAGGTCGTCCCTGGTGTTCAACTCACTTTTCAGGTAGTTAGCACAATTGTAAGAGTTAATCAGCTCTCTTGGCCTTCGTATATTTTCGGTAGGTTGTGTCCATTTTCAAGATAGTCCAGAAATTAGAATAGCAAAATGATTATAACATGGATGGTGGTTGTGGCCTAATCTATTATCCAAGATAATATCAGTAATTATAACAAGATTATCAAAAAGTATCATTTAATGCAGTTTTTACATACCATGGTTATGACCAAGCACGTGCATCCTGAGAAACTAACAACATCCTTCTCCGCTTTTTCCCTCGTGAGTAAGCTCATGCAATCCATTTAAGTCCTCACTCTCTTCTATTACCTCCAAATCTTTTCGAGTTCTGCGTTTTTGACAAACGTTCGGGTGGTACACGTTCGTTAATGGAATCGGAGAGCTTGGAAAAGTCCTCCATGATAACGTTAGCTTATGTCTTCAGGTCTACTTTTAAAAAGCCTCCTTCGAGCTTCCGTGACTACATTCGAGATTTGGCAAGCATCCAGCAAGTCTGAGCCATATTTAGCGAATTCGGGCGTTTCCTGATTTTTGATTGAGGTTAAGCTAAGCTTGGTCGAAATGACCATAGGGTCCCACGTGTATGTGGAAATCGACAATTTAGGAGATTGTTAGGGAAACTCCAAATTTGTATATTTTTCACGTAAAGTGGAGGAAGATAATTATTATTTAATGAGCTTGCCAAACCTCCTCCGAATGTCAACTACTTTGGTCAACTCCTTTTTGGCTGTGTTCTTCATTGTTGGTTAGCTCTAAATTTTTATCTCCCAGAACTCTTCACTCGACCGGAGAACAGGTCGTTGAAGGCTCCCCCAAACTTGAAGAACTACACGACGAGTGAATTATCTGACTTAAACAACATATTTCCGTGCGATCAGGCAAACTTGCAAATCTTCGAACATGACTTGCACGTGGTTTTGACGAAATCTGGGAAAATAGGCAATTGTTGGTACCTCTACAAACCTCAAAATGACCACAAAGACCTCCTTGTTTACGTAGGAACTCAAACGTGCGTCTTTGGGTCAGTTGGGAAAGGCATCTACATTACAAAACGGAAGACCTCAGCCTACGAGACTGTTATGGTTGACCCTAACTACTCAGAAAATTTTGGACGGAGTGGCGAGTGCTTGTTAGGACTTCTCACGTGTGCTAACTTTACCTGATTTTTTATATAATTAATGTCCCCCACATTTGGCTTAATGATCATTTCTATAACGAATGTCCTTTATTTGTGATCGGAGGATCAGTAACTGATAACTCCCTTGTCCCCCACGACTGACTTATCCGAGGTCCCTCAATTATGGCCTGAGTAGTCGAAACCAAATATTGTGGCATATGATGTTTATTGCCAAAACCTATCAAACCTGATGTCTCCTCAGGAGATGAAGACAGTTAGTGCAATGAGATATCCCATAAAACACGAGGACTACATCACCAGCTCAACCAATTAACCAATAATGACTTTTTCGATCAAAAATGTAATTGGAAGCTTTCGTGGACGGCAGAGAACTACGCCTTTTTCTGGTTGGATCAGGGTTATAACAAAATTGAAGGGAAGACAAAAACAGGGGATGAACTCGATTATTTACAGAAGAGTGCAAGTTGATGTTGGGTGACAGAAACTGGTAGAAAGAAAATTAGAGGGTCAAAAAAAGAAATTAAAGTTCTTAGCTAACAAAGTGATCTCAGACCGAAAAGGGAGAGGATGAGTCCAGCGGATCGAGAGTCCTGTACTGCTTTTCTCTTTGGACATGGTATGCAGGGGCGTGCCTAGAGGAGACCACAGGGACAGCACACATAGAGGGCAGCAGATCCAAGCCATAAAGTTCACGTTATTCAACTATTCTCACATGGCAGACGATCAATTAGATAAACAGGGGGAGCTCGGTAGACTGGCCGCCTTAAGGAGTTTTCGTCATAATTCAATTAAAATAGGCTTTCATAATACTACAATTTCGCAGAACCAAGAGTCATCGCATGTTTAGTCAACAGGACACAACTTTACTGGGAAAGAGCCCGTTAACTAATGGTTGTGAGAATACCTAAATTCTATACCATTCGCAAATGACCTGTGCAACCGATGGTGCAATGGCAAGGCCCGTGTTTATTCATTCTACTAACACAAGCACAATTTGATAGCAATGAATCTACATGTTGAACAGCATGAATGAATATAGTGGAATAATTAATAAAATTAAGTCAAGCAAATAACAAGACACAAAAATATAGCACCACATGAGGCCACGCGACGAAAAAAAGCATCAATCACAGCCACATGATTACAAAAGATTACGTCACTTTGATTGATTGTAAAAGAATAATAATTATTATTAACTCCCAGGCTTACCATTGTAAGTCCAGCACAAACAGTCATAACTAACTAATCCAAGGAAGGAACCAAAGTTAGAACATCTGCTTGTGCCTACTTCTGCAGCTCTCTTCGGAAGCGGAAAGCCTGTATTGAAGTATTGAAAGATGGATTTGGTTGACAAACAGATGAAAAAAATCATTATTATTTTAAGCAACATTTGTAAAATTATAGTAGCTATAATTTCACTCGTGCAGTATTCAAAACACTCCTCCGAACCAACTTCTTCCAACTTCTTCGATCGTAAAAGAGTTTTCTCAACTCGTCCCCACTTCTTAGATGTTTGTTCACAAGCTTAAGATCTTCGTCAACTGTTTCAAATAATGTATTGCGCCGGCGTCTACGAAAGCACGGTCCCTGTCTCATAAAGAATCCTCCATTGCTATGTTCGTTGGAGCGCCCAAATCCATACGCAAGATATGTCCGAATAGCCTCCAGCGCATATCAGCAATTTCGAGACTCAGTGTACCCGTGCAACATCTCTTGTACAGCGATTCCTTTTTTTTCTTGCTGACCAGTTCTGTCCTTGTAGGGATCTAAGTTGTCTTTGATGGAAACAGTCTAGTCCAAGTTGTTCGGTTTTGGACGTTCTCCAGGTCGATGAACTGTACATTAGGATCGGCTTTACAGACTCAAACGAAGTGATTTGCAGGATCGTCGTTTACCAATCCACTTTTTCTTCAACTTGTTCATCGTTACCCAAACAAGGGCCTTCATTCTGGCAATATTTTGACTGTCTTCAAGTAAAGAGCCAAGTTTGTTTGTTTTCCGCCATGTTTCACTTGATCTGCTTTTCATTCTCCTGATTTCCACAATGTCAGTTTTTTGCGGTGTTCATTTCAAGGAACCATCGGTTTAGCTCAGCAGGGGCCACCTCGAGGAGTTGAAGTAGGGCTGATTTGTCTTCTGACACAAAGTCGACGTCGTCCGCATAGGCAATTTCGACGATGTTGCCATCATAGAACTTCCTAAGATCTCGTAATGCTGTATCCAGATATATGACAAATAGCAGGGGCGAGAAGGAATCTCCCTGGGGAGGACTAACATTGCACATAAATTCACGGGATAACGTCATATCGACCCGCACTCTGAGCTTCGTGTTAGATAGCAACACTCTATCATACTGACAGAATCAGGGTCCAAGAATTGTTTTAGTATCCTGAGAAGTAGACCACGACGGACCGTGTCAAGAGAGGTCTATTCCCAGGACTGTTGTTGCACTTTCAAATCTCTGGTTGATAGCGCAGCGCCACTTGTGGCTCCATACTACATCTGCAGTGGATCTTCCTGTCCTGAATCCACTGTAACTAGGGGATAGATAGTTGTCTACTTGTTCTCTGATTCGGTTCATCGTAACTAATGCCAGAAATTTCCGTTAGCAGGATTATTGGACGTATGTTTTCAACAGGCCCAGTATGCTTGTTAAGTTTTTGTATTAATAGTCCGGATCCAAGAGCGAGGTATTCTTTTTTATAAACATAGAGTTGAGTAGTTGTGCCAGTTTGTCTGTTAGTGTATTTGTAAAGTTCTGAATTGATTCCATCCGGTCCAGGGGAGCCACCATTCTCAATTGTGACCATTGCATTTGAGATTTCGCCATGTGTGATAGCTTTATCAAGTTGGGTGGCGTATTTACAAGTATGATCAGATTTAATACGACACGTCTATCAAACCAATCCTCCTATACAACCCTCGGACCTAGGGCACCTCAAAAGAGGAATTGGAGAGGCTAGACTCGTTTCACAGGAATTATCTAAGAAACATAACTGGAATGTCCTGGCCATCCAAGATTTCGCGGAAAGGACTGTAAAATATGTGTGACTATACACCAATAAGTCTCGAGATCATTAGCTCTCGTTGGAGACTTTTTGGACACGTCCTGAGGTCGGACCCGACATCCCCCCGAATTCACCATGGAAGATTACTACTCCTCCCATGTAAAACGCTTTCGTGGAAGACCAAGAACAACCCTCTCGGTTGTTTTACAAAACGATCTGAAAGGCGTAAAGAAAACACTGCCGACGGCCTGGACACACTGAGGGATCTGGCTAAGAACAGAAAAGCCTGGAACAAGCTAACTCTTTCTCTTATATTTTTTGCTGCACATATAAATATTATGGCTCTCGTGAAAGTGCTAATAGTAATTGATTTATTATTTTCGACATTAAAAACCTTGAAATATTAAATTTTGTGATAATTTAATATTTTTACGTTGGGAGTTTTGAAATTGTCATTTAGGGGCTCTCCTGCTGTTCCATTCTTGTGTCAAGGGAATTCACTTTACTACTTACTTTTTTAACTAAGTACGGGAGACTTGGAGTTCGAACTAGAAAGAAAAAATTTATTGTTCCAAGAGAAGTGATCTTTGGAAACTATTCGAAGGTAGAAGAGAGATGTTTGTTCGATCACACGCTGCCATTGAGGCACATTCTTTTTCAAACAGACCGCGCAAACAAACTATCGTCACCGACAACATTTTATTTGACAAGCATTTACCATTTTCTCTCAATCTACGCCATGTCACCTATCCCATCAAAGTGAGTCCTCTCACCTCATCAGGTGATGAAATACTTTTTACAATACGGAAGTTACCCTAAGAAGTGACGATTTTCATGGAATGATACTGGGCCATCTAAAAGGGTGCATCGTGGAGACCCCCATAAGTCTCCACAATTGTGCCTTGTAATCTGATGATCACTAGACTTTTCCTATCGCCCCTCAACTTATAGTCAAGAAGATGCAGTTTCAAAGGATCCACGGATATTGTTTTCCGCGATATGGAATTATTGATTCCTACCTGTCATAATCGATTTTTTATATTTGACCGAATATCTCATTATTCTTCCTGAGGAGCAGTCTCATTGTACATAAGCTTGTATATATCCTCAGGACATCTCCCTATTTTTATCAACTCAGACGGTGTCTTTTTTCGGGAGCCAGACTTATCTGGAATGCTTATTTTGATAAAGACACCCTCCCAGTGAGAGTTATGATGACCTACTAAACTAAGTAATCTTAACCTCTCTTCCTTGGAGACTTCCTGTGCTATTTGACTCTCAACTTTGGAATTCAAGGATCGATTGAAAATCTGATTTTCCCATATTCTGTGAATTTCATCGCAATCTTAGAGGGAATAGCCATGCAGTCAGGGCTTCTGGATTCCTCTAGTTATTAACTTTTTATTTAATTTTTGAAGTTGTATGATAATCCCTCTTTGATCTGCATTTCACAGATTATTTTGCTAACCCAAGAGAGCAGGTCTCGCAAGGATGTAAGTATTATGTGACATGCTGGACTGGTTGCCATGCTCCCTAACCCAACCCTAATCCATAACCCTAATCCAAAATGCATCAATAGCTTATGTTTCAATCCTGAATTAACAAGTTAATTTAAGAGAGTTTACACTTAAATTTTGCCATCAAGAAATTTCATTGAAGCCGTTGTAAAAGATTGTAGATTATACACGTTTTCTACATTGGTTCGCATGGTAAAGAATTATAAAACCCGTCATTAAGACTTAACCGTTTTGAGATGGCTTATGAAGAATCAGCTGAAATTAATTGTATTTTATCATCCCCTAGAGGTAGTGTCGTTCAAGAAAACTAGTTAAATATAACAAAGTGATTATCATTGATTTATTATAAATGTCATCACTAATGACAGGAAAATCAGTGGTTCCCAACCACTGCTACTTAGATGCGGCCCGCTTAAAATTATAAAAAAATATTACATATTTAAACTATTGTTTTTATATTAATACTTTTTTGCATTAAATTTTAATTACAGTAAACTCTCTCAAATATGGCACTCTTAAATTTGCCATTTTTTTATAGATTTTTTCTATTTTTCAATGATATTTGCCAACATTTTAAAAAATTATTTTTATTTTTTAAAATATTTTTAAAAATTTAAATAATTTGAAGCAAGCATGGGTCGGAATGTTCCTGTTGGAGGCTACACCAGACATTCAATTGCTCAAAAAGTGTAAATATTGAGTATAAAGAAACCAATAAATCAGCTTCATGTCAGACGAAATGCAACAGATTTTCTTCTATTTTTAAAAGGAGAATATCAAAGACAGTCAATGCAATATTAATTATTGCAGAATCGCTTTTATTTCAGTTTAAGAACAGAAATCCTAAACTAAAAACTTGTAAAAATTAAAAACCCGGAGCTTGATGAAAATCTAGTAGATTGGATGGATTCAATGGAATCAAAAGGTACACTATTTACTCTAACATTTAAGGTGCTTTACTGAACGATTCTCTAATATTACACAAGGCAGAATTTTTCGACCTATGGATCTGGGAATCATCAAATCATTCAAAGTTCATTTCTTCTAGAAAAAATTGAAAATGTCAATGATGCCTAATTCATTACTTCTATAAGAAGATATAACGAAAATATTACAAATTCTAATAAGAGGCAATTGGGAATTGAGTATTATTTTAATAAAATTTAATTAATTTTTGTTTCTTTGGTTAAAAATATTGTTTTCTTTAAAAATAAAATTTATTAATTTTAAACGAAAATATTACAAATTCTACTAAGAGGCAATTGGGAATTGAGTATTATTTTAATAAAATTTAATTAATTTTTGTTTCTTTGGTTAAAAATATTGTTTTCTTTAAAAATAAAATTTATTAATTTTAAAAGTTTAATTATCCTTAAATAATTTTTTTTTCAACAATAAAATATTATTCATTAACTATGGGGGAGAGCGGCTGCTGACATCACGGATTAAGCGTTTCCGCGAACAACTGCGATACCAATTCTTTGCCTCAGCCAGACCGCTTCCCGCACGTCTTTCTTGCGGTGGGCCAATTTTACCCCATAATAATTAAAAATTCAAATAAAATTTTATTCTGAAATCTGCCAATTCTCAAATTTGCCACAATTTCGCTGGAACCAAAAATGGCAAATTTGAGGGAGTTTACTGTAGTTCATTATTTTGTCATGTCTGTGTTGGTTGAGTTGGTTGACACCACTTTCATTGTGATGTCTTTATCGTATTCTCGATCAATCCACTCTACGCTTTTTTCCATTACATCTTTCAATGTCAGAGGAATTGCCTCAAACATCAAACAGAACATATGAGGAGCATTGACAAATAGCGATCACAGATCGTAGCCTGTCGGTTGAATCTTAGCAGGCTTTATGGAATATTATATGCGAATCATGCTTGTCCCAGAAAAACACAGATGATATCGGGAGAAGAATTAGTAAATAATCCTGCACTCCTCACGAGGTACCAGCAGCGAATGGACAAGTATCTATCCAATATTTCTATGGATGGCCTACCCCNCTGTGTTGGTTGAGTTGGTTGACACCACTTTCATTGTGATGTCTTTATCGTATTCTCGATCAATCCACTCTACGCTTTTTTCCATTACATCTTTCAATGTCAAAGGAATTGCCTCAAACATCAAACAGAACATATGAGGAGCATTGACAAATAGCGATCACAAGATCGTAGTCTGTCGGTTGAATCTTAGCAGGCTTTATGGAATATTATATGCGAATCATGCACGTCCCAGAAAAACACAGATGATAGCGGGAGAAGAATTAGTAAATAATCCTGCACTCCTCACGAGATACCAGCAGCGAATAGACCAGTATCTATCCAATATTTTTATTGATGGCCTACCCCACATCGTGTGGAAAAGAATCTCTGAAGCCATAATGACGGCTGCCAAAGAAACAGTTGGGATTCGCGAAAATACTATGAAAGGATGACAGAAAGGAGCATATAACTCGACAGTCAATGAGTTGTCTATCCGTCAACGAGATATAAGATTTCAAATTGAAGCTTGTGATCCTGAACGAAAATCCGAATTAAAAAAATTGCGGAATACAGTCCAACACGAAATTAAGAAGAATGTGCTCCGATCATGGTCGGACTTTTTGGACCAACGAGTATTGGAAATGGAAAGATTACATTCAGGTGCAAAAATGTTTATGGCTGTGCGCTTACTCAAGCGCGGGTCAGCTAAAACCAATTTAAAAATTCAAGATGAGTTCGGTCACTTTGTACTGGACGCTAACCATTCTGCTGGACTTATAGCCCAACACTTTAGCGAACAGTTCAATCGAGAGGATATTTTACCTTCCACACAATTCAAAGGACAGCCTCGTTCACTTAATAATGTGTTTACGGATTCCGAGATTCGCGGAGCACTCCTTCGCTTGAATAACAACAGAGCAGTTAGCTATGACAAAATTTGTGGAGAGTTGTTAAAATATGCACCAACCCAGCTAGCAGAAAAAATAACTTTTATATTCAACGAGATATTCAGGACTCATTGTTCAATTGACATCGCGATGGGAGTTCTACTTCTTTTACAAAAACATGGCAAAACTGCAGGTCCAATTGAAAATCTTAGGCCGATTGTGGGTGACCACTTTGCGAAAAACATTGTCGATTACAACATTGAATGTCAAATTCAGTTGACCAATACTTGTCACCAAGTCAAAGCGGATTCAGACCAGGAAGATCGACCGCTGATATAGTATGGAGTCATCGGTGGCTTACGGCAATATGTCAGAAGTACAGAAAAACAATGTATATTCTGGGAGTCGACTTATCGAAAGCATTCGAATGTGTCTGCCGAGATAAACTACTGCAAGTTCTCAAAGACATAATTGATGAGGACTGTTTGAGGATTGTGCGTTTTTTGCTGGCTGACACGAGCCTCATAGTAAAAGTGGGGAAGGGCTATTCGGAAAAATTCACGACCGGGATTGGTACTCCTCAAGGGGACTCGCTTTTGCCAGTTCTCTTTGCAATCTATTTGGAAGTTGCGTTGAGGGACGTTAGAAAAGAATTGGGTCACTTAAATAATCATTTTGTGGAATTGATATATGCTGATGACATCGATTTTGTGTCTGAGGATGTGGAGGTACTAGAACTGCAGTAGATAAAGCCACAACTGTTCTGGAGAGGTGGTCTTTGAAGATCAATTCAGAAAAAACAGAGTTAACTTCGATTCAGCGGTTATCGACATGGATTGATGAGAAATGGAGGTTTACTAAGAGGCTCGGCTCGTTTTTGGGTGATGCTGAGGACATTGCTCGTAGAAAGATGTTGGCATCGTGTGCATTGAAAAAGATGTGGAGTATTTGGACTCTCAGAAAACTTATCTCCTTAAATCTTCTGATGCGATTATATAACGCGTTCATACAACCAGTCCTATTAAATAACTCGGGAACATGAGGAACTTCAAAAACTGACCTTGACAGACTAGACACATTTCATAGAAATCAATTGAGAAAAATAGCGGGAATCAAATGGCCACAGATTATCAGAAACGACACTTTCTACAAATTATGTAAATGCAAACCGATAAGCAGACAAGTAATTACCTCACACTGGCGACTCTTCGGACATGTGAGAATGGACGAAGTGATTCCTTGCAATCAAATCATGGAAGATTACTATTCAAGTCACGGAATTGGATTTCGGGGTCACGATCTTGAGGATATTCGTAAACGCGCGAGAAACAGAGCTAAATGGAGAGGGCTGATTGGGAGGATAGTCGAGTGTACGGTACGAGCGAAACCCCTAGGCATTTTACGTGCTTATGGCAACGCGGAGGTGCTATTAACAAACTAATTACTAACATGTCTGAAAAACGTGCTTTTTTTATTTATTTAACCCAAGACCACGGTAAAACCAAACTAATTATCACGTGATTCCGATGTATTCTAACAGAGACCTCATCTTTTCCCGGTGTTCTTCCTTCGTGCCCGGGGACGAAAATGACCCCAGGAGGATGGGGTCTATCGGTCCTTTTTAGGCGGGCACTAGGTGCTCCTGGGCGTTTCCAAATCCTTTTGAATTGGTGGACCGGACCTTATAAAAATAAAGTGTCGTTTTTTTATAAATAAGAGTAACCTGAATCAATCCACTTTAAAAAACGTGTTAAAAGAATTGGAAAGATTATTCAAGAAAATCGTGCATTTAACCGCGAATGGGAGGAAAAATTTTTCGTTTTTGAAGACAATAGCAACGCACATTGCTTGATTGTCATTTTATAATTCAATGTCTTAATTTGAGAGGTTATATAAAAATAATGTCTCACAATATTGAAGGATTAATTCTAAGTACATTTGAGTGCCCTTATTCCACGTAATAACCTTAGATCAGTTTTCCACCACCGCAGTTTACATGATAATTTAAACAAAGGAAATCAGCAAAGAATATCGAATGAGTTATCCGAGAGGTGACAAGTTAATCCTGAGGAGGTAAACATTTGTTCGAGTACAGATATAGCAAGTAAATCATGAAGGTCTGGAAGATAAAACTGGTAAAAATGATTCCAAAAAATAGTTTGACTAATAGCATCCTCCTGTGCTAAATGAACATGAAACATACTTTTTGGTTTTTTGTGAATTGTGGATGAAAGTGAATTGGGTATTCGAAATTCCTTTACCTTCAATTGTTGAATGTTGAAGTTTTTTGGTGGAATCATTTTGTTCCGCTTTGGTGGCTGGTGAGCTTATAATGGAAGTGATCCCACTATGGATATTTGGATTTGCCGGTTTATTGGTGGTAACTATACTTTGTTGGTCTAAATATAAATTCTCGAAAAATCATAATTTGGAAATATTTTAGACAATTCTAAGAGATTGTCTACAATTATATAGTCTTAGGGTACCCATCTCACATAATACATGTTCTTCATACAAGTAACTAGATTCAATCCACTTTCCGTCACAATATCGTATAATTCCATAATTAGAAGTTTGATCGATGACTGACTCAACTTCCCAGTTTCTGTAAGCCTTTAATAAAATATTAGGGAGATACGGAATTTTGATCAAAAGTCGTATCAATGAATGTATTTTCTGTGACAATACCTTACAACTAAAACATAACGAAATACTGAATATAAAGTCATTTTCTGATTGACTTTCAATCTTAGCGAGATATGAATTGTGTTGATCGCACAGTGAACTGATATCTTCCCTTTCATTGTAATTCGAGTGATATATATATCCATGTCCACCATTGGCATAGTATGTGAGGTTGTTCAAAACACCCATTGGGGAAATATTTTTCCTGGGTTTTACGTCTCCATGGTGAATGGAAGTCATTATTTTAGCTCCGTAGATAGGTTGATTTTAAAATAATCAAATTTCAAACCTTTTTCGCAAATTACTTTGAATTTCATGGAGAATCTCTGAGCTATCATTTTTGAAGAGCAGTGCTCTATACTTATGTATTTCATAAATCTTGTCTTGGTGGTCGATAAATCAGAATAAGGCTGTTCAATAACAAAATTTTAACCATGGCACTTCCATTAAGCAACGTAAATTTCGTTCTATTTTGAGACCATTGAATATTCCCGTTTATCAATAGTCTTCCTTTAACATATCTATTTTGGTGGTAGACACATTACCTGATAGAACCTCAATTTCCGCCTTATCGTCGATAATAACCACGTAATAGGGCTCAGTGCATAAAAACTTTATTCGTCTGGAGTTGCTTTTCCAGCAAGAAATTGGTACCCGTGGTTGTTATAGTTCCCAACCATTTCCAGATAGTCTATAAGATTGGATAAACGATTACTATTTCTGGACGTTAAGGCATCCCAAACGAACAAATATAGATGTAGCATCTGATTTGATTGAATCAAGCTTATTCGGACAATAAATAGGATTTGATGGAATTCCATAAATACNAGACACATTACCTGATAGAACCTCAATTTCCTTCTTATCGTCGATAATAACCACGTAATAGGGCTCAGTGCATAAAAACTTTATTTGTCTGGAGTTACTTTTCCAGCAAGAAATCTGTACCCGTGGTTGTTATAGTTCCCAACCATTTCCAGATAGTCTATAAAATTGGATATACGATTACTTATTCTGGACGTTAAGGAATCCCAAACGAACAAATATAGATGTAGCATCTGATTTGATTGAATCAAGCTTATTCGGACAATAAATAGGATTTGATGGAATTCCATAAATACATAAAATTGACATAAATTCTATTTTTTTATAATTTCAACTAAATTGATGGTGGGTATTGAGGACTACCACTAACTATGAGTGGAACTCACATTGACTTGACTTATAATGTCGTTTGACACTATCAAGCAAGTTTAGTCGATTTAATGAGCTATTCGAGGTCTTGCTCAGATGATTCAATAAAAGTCAGGTTAAGATTTATTTTTTGCTGTTATTTTTAATAAATTATGAGTTTCATAGAGATGTTAATTTGTGTTCTTATTTCTGAATCAATTTCCATGCTGAATTCTGGACAAAGAATTCGGACGCCCCATATGGCGCAATGTGGTGCCACATGGCTATTCAATTAAATATCTCTTTCTTTTTTTTATTGGCGTCATCAGATCCACCTTAGTGAGAAACATCCGAGTCTGGTGCTTATTTTTGATAATGTGAGAAAAAGGTGTGTCTTGCCTATCAAGAACTATAAATATTATGGCTCTCATAAAAATACTGTTAAAGGACTTACACATTCATGCAAAACGTAAATTATTCGTCCCCTATTATTTTGAACGATCCATACGTGTTCACCAGACGCTATATTGTTTACCCCTCAAGAAGTCACTTGCTTCAATGAACCGAGGTGGTTTCCTAATGTTTTGGACAACCTAGCAATGTAATCCGCTTTGCTCAGAGGCAGCTATCAAGAATACTCTCAGTCAGAAATCACGGAAAGGACAGTAAATCACGACTATTACGTTCTTAAGATCTGAGGAAATCAAGTGAATAAAATAATCACCAGGAATCAGTGAATGAATTGATTTGGTGAACGAATCGCACGAGTGATGACGTGATCGTGGAGGACGTTAAATCCCTTATGCCTGAAACAGAATATGACAAAGGAATCCGAGCACTATGGAAACAAGTTTATGCCATGAAGCAACTACCACGTTGTCACCTAACCTTCGGAGTAGTTGAGATCGATAAGGTATTGATTAAAAAGTGGGAGAGAGTATCTAAGATCGAAACACTTTATTTGGAAGATGAAGATAAGATAGTTCGGCTGATTCCTCAGAGAGGAACCGAGTAAGCCATCTTTGAAAGATAGTGGAGATAGTAGAAGAGGGGATCTTTTTTACAGAAAGTGTCGTGATGTTTTGACAAAACGCTTAGCAAATTCGATTAAGAAAAGACTATGCGAAGAGTGGGGGTTGTACTTTTTAACAGGGATTGGATTCTCACAAATTTATTTTGAACCCCGGGGTCACCGAGAAAGAAAGACAGAAAAACGTCAGACAGTTAGATAATTCCAGTACTCGCGATCACTCTAGCCATCCAACGTCTGTGGTCTCCCATTGTTCCCACTACCGCGTGAAAGAGACTTCTTTCATCCCTGCAGAGGAATCCGATTGGGGAGGAGAACTTCTTAACCAATCAACTTTATTTTGCTNGATTAAGAAAAGACTATGCGAAGAGTGGGGGTTGTACTTTTTAACAGGGATTGGATTCTCACAAATTTATTTTGAACCCCCGGGTCACCGAGAAAGAAAGACAGAAAAACGTCAGACAGTTAGATAATTCCAGTACTCGCGATCACTCTAGCCATCTAACGTCTGTGGTCTCCCATTGTTCCCACTACCGCGTGAAAGAGACTTCTTTCATCCCTGCAGAGGAATCCGATTAGGGAAGAGAACTTCTTAGCCAATCAACTTTATTTTGCTTTGGAAATGGACAGGCCAAGTGGGTTTGATGCTTTTACTTAGTTCTCTGATGATTTTCTGAGTCCACCGACCAGACCAATCAACCTTCCTATAGTTCTCGAATCTTTTCACTTCAGTCTGCAATATCCGGCATCTTCAAAATCCTCTTAACATAAGAAGGATGGGGTTGTGGTCGCTGGAAAAACCATAATTTATAGCAATTCCTGATAAAAAGGGGAAACATAAGGTTAATTGGGAGGAGTACAGGTATCAGTGCTCCTTGATGGGGTTCTTGTGAGTGATAAAGGGTCATTCAGAATAATCATATAATAAGACTATTTTAGATGAACTCGCTTCTACTGTCAGAGGAATGTGAAGCAAGCCAAACGGGGTGCCTGGCATCTATGTCGCCGAACGTTCTTTAGTGTTGAGAGGCGAGTGAGATTGGGTGTAGGATTTTGGGCAGGATCCTTTCGATGAAATGTATAAGTTGATCAAATTAGTCCAAAGAGACTGGAACAGCAGGAATTTGATGGCAATAACGTCTCCATTTAAAAATTAATCAAGTGATGCATGAAAGGTTCACGTTTCGCCCTATAGTCGTTGAGACAACCAGATGAATAAGCGGGAAAACGCTTCGTTTCCTAAGAATCTGCGCCTGGCTACACTAAAGTCGGTGGCTCCTCTATTTGATCTCTGTTGTAATCGTGAGAGACAATGCAACCTCGATTATGTTGGAGTGGTTTTTTTTGATTGATTTCTGTATTATTTAATAAAAATTAAAAAAATGTTGCACTCTGTTCTACTGGACTACTGGACTTAAAATTAAATATCTACTGGACTTCTTGAGGTATGGCCTTCTGAGTAAACTAATCGATCTGAAGGTCGTGAATCCGAAAGATGGAGTTTTCAGCGAAGGTCAATTCTTGTCAAACAGATCCCATCCGTGAGGCGACGAGTCCTTCTGGCACGACACAATTTTTGAAAGGCATCTTCCTATCCACCCCTGACCAAATCCTTTGGTGAAGATTACATTATGATAACTAGGGCAACAAACTCCGAGACCACCAAGAAAGAAAAAATTAACTTGATAAATTAAGTGATCCCAGCCTTCAACATCTCTCGAATTCTCTTCGAATGCTCCGCCAGTGAACCAACAGCGTTTCTGAAGTGTCTTCTGTCATTTCTGCAGAAGAATTCTATCGGAGTGCACTTTTTTTTAATGCCGATCTGAATTCCTCCGCATGAACTCTCTCTGAATGGGTTTCCTAGCTCATTACACATACGTAGGAAGCCCAGGCCATTTCTCACCGTTGCCTCCTCTGAAATCAGATTGGGGACGGATGTGGAGTCTGATTGTATGTGCCTCATGATCTTCCGTCTGAGAGAATTCACCGCTCCACCCTCGTAGAAGGAATGACGAATCTCCAGGCAGAACAGGTATATTCACTTGATTGTCTTCCTGAAGATTGTTTTTCCTGAAGATAACTTCTTAGCCAAACAAATAGGTATCTTTGAACACATGCTGATACAAGATGCTTTAACAACGCTTCATACACTGTCGAATGCTTTCAAAATATCAAGACATAATCAGTTTATTTGCTTCTTGGAACCCCCTTGCTTTCGTGATTTCAGAATTCAGTAGAAAGAAGCACTCTGCACAGCCTCTTCTAGGACGAAACACTGCTCCGAACTCAGAAAGTCATTCTCTTATAGCCTTTTGAAAATCATACGTTCAAACACTTTCGCGAAAAAACAAATTAAGCTAATTGATAGCTTGCCTGATATTCTTGGTTTTATCATTAAAAATAATCTCAGCACATATACACCAAAACGTATTTATTAATGCTCCCATCGGAATGGATTATATAAATTGGGAATCACCCAAAGAAAGTGTGCTAGACTCTGATAATCCTAATGCAGTAGTCATGGAGACGTACTGGTTAGTGGAGAGCTATTTCTAATCGAAATGAACTTCAATTCGTATTATGTGAGTCTAGCTTTGTTTTGTCAATTATTAAAGATAACCTGGATTTGTTAATGGAAATGCAATTATTTTTTTCATGCTTCGTCACATTATAAGTATGACAAATCAAAGTTCACCAGAAAGTCTACAACTTTAAATAAAGAAGGTTCAAAAAAGGTTAATTTAAGATTGATTTTAGAACGTTGAATTCAAAAAAAAGATGTTAGTCAGAATATTTTTTGGAATCTTTGTCTCCCTTATCGGCGTTCAGTCATTGATAGTTCACTTAATTGATAAAATATTTAATTTAGGTCCCCACACTAACCAATAATTATAATTTCTCGGTAATTCAATAATAAATCCTGGATTTCATGTTAATTTTTATTTTATTAATATTAAGTTGCACAAAGATTTATGTCAGAACGCACTGATTATTGATCTATAGATTGCAGATCACATGTTCTTGGAGAATACTCTCTACGATTGTAGCCAATAAACCAAACTTCCCCTCTTCAGCGAATCCTCTGAAATTTGCTTGTAATAGCTACGAGATTGCCCAGAGTAACTGTTCCCAAAATCTAGAACCAAATCTGCTTCTAAATAACACTGCCCTTCACATCGTCATAAACCCGAAAATAATCTGCTTGATCTCTTCAGCGAATCCTCTGAAATTTGCTTGTAATAGCTACGAGATTGCCCAGAGTAACTGTTCCCAAAATCTAGAACCAAATCTGCTTCTAAATAACACTGCCCTTCACATCGTCATAAACCCGAAAATAATCTGCTTGATCTCTTTATTTTCAAAGCACTTTCATTCGTCAGGTTAATCACATGACGACACTAGTTGAACAAGTGAAGAGGAATATGGAGGAAAGGAATAGACTTGATTAAATAATGGAATTGAACCTATGGAGTATTGCCAGAGCGAAGAAACAACCAATTGGCCTATATTTCACCTACGATTTTCGTTTGACGGATTTTATTACCAAAAGAAAAGCAAGATGACAATGCGTCGGTTTTTTTTGTGAATTATGGCCGGAATTAGGTGGCCATCGGCGGTCTGTATTCGAAATCTCGGGAAGAATTTACAAAAGAGATTTCAGAGTTCTTTTGTGAAGATGTTTGATTTGAGATTCCACCATTTGAAGAAGACAAACATTTCTTTTTTTTCAGGTATAGATGCTGCGGGCTTTCCAAATCTCCCATGCTATTATGGAATGTACATGCGCATTGATTGCTCTTATATTGACATCGGCTACATTCCGCTGACATTACACGTGAATCTGAAGACAGTTATGAACCTAAAGTTTTTGGTGGTTACGACACGTGGAACCTAAATTGGGACCACTGTCGAATTTTCATTGCCAAGGAATTAGTGTTAGGTCATGTTGAGCCCGAAACTCTCTGGAAATCTATCAAGCGATAAACTAATAGTAGATCTAATCATATACCAAGAAACAATGATTTCAATTCCCTGGCATTTCAAGAAGATTGTAATAAAAAAATCTAGGGACTAAAATAATAAGAAACGTAAATCCACATGACTGGTCTGTCTTACAAAGTCAAAAATCTGCTAAAGAAGTTGATAGAAAGCTTAGAGACTAAAATGAGAGTAAGTTGAATTCTCATTAGAATGCTAAATAAGCCCAAGCATTATTCTGGAAGGTATACCAAAGATGTAATGCCAGGAGTCAATCACGAACAAGATTATGCTCAAGAGATCCGATGACTCCCACCTTATGGAAGAAGAGGTGCCTCTCGTTGCGGCACAACATAAGAAAATATTTGAAGTGTTCTTTCGATACTCATTCAAAACAGGGTCTTACAAATTATCTTCATTAGCAAATTAATCAAGACATTTTAGTGCCTCAGTCTTTTTAAAGCAATTCGGGTGAGACTAGTCGACTCCAAATACAGTGCTGGCCAGCAGAGGAATGTGCGTTTTTCAACGTCACGTTGAGAGAGATATGCCTTGGGGACCGGCCCGCGCTAAACTTCCACGATAGTGGGTGGTAGTCATATGGATCTTCATACGTCCACAACGACATTTTCACTCCATACTTTAAGACGAAGAAGTAGCGAGGCGGCTATTTTGAGGAAACTTAAAAAGGAGGAAGGGTCTAGGTGTGGACCCCAATCCTTAGTTATTTAAGTAACCCTGGGTTCAATAACTTGTAGGAGATCAGCGGCTATTAAGTAGGACGCAGCAAAGGCCGGTCAGTCTTGGCAGACGAAGAGTGTACTAATTCAGGACATTCAAAGTGTGTTGTACTGTCTACTCGGAGAGGTTGCATAAGAAACAGAGGACATCTTTTAAATCATTTAATTTACGTCTGTAGACAGGAAACATTAAATTATTCCAAAGACCAAGCTAACTAATTCCTTGATCCTGACGCGTTCCAGCAGAACCCTCACCAAACTACAGTGATCCAGAGGGCTTTGTCGGGGGAGCTGAAGTAAATTCCTAAACTCGTCTTCTGGGAGCGAAATTATTTCCGGGTGGAATGAGTAGATGGATCCTTTTGAATTTCGGCCAAAATTTGGGTGTCTCCTGAATATGGTGGATCCTATAACGTCACCATGGAAAGAAAGAGATGTCTTCACTCAGGTAGCCACATGGAACCATTTTTTATGAGAGAGGAATTTTGTTTATATTTAATTTAATTTATTAATTTATAACTTTAATGCGGAAATCTTCTGATCATATTTAAATATTAATTTTGTTATATTTTATTAATAAATTCATAAATAAAATTTAAATAGAGAAGTATTTAGTGAAATGGGTCAAAGGAATATGTACTTTAAGGAACTATTAAAGAACGAAATTGACGTACAAATCATAATAGAAGTTCGTAAAATAATTAAAATAAGAAAATTAGTAATGAAAATCTTGATAATGACGAATTCACTGATTTAAACATTAAGGCCACTAAAATGATTAATTCCAGCAAGGAAATTTTAAAAGTAAATATTATAACGACAAAGGGATTGAAAAACACACTTCCCTCCCACATTGCAGTGAGTCCCAGCAATGATGTTGTTGAAAGGTTGGATATATTCTCAAATTCACTGAATATGTACATGTCATGGTTATATTAGGATTACAGGTAAATTAAGGAAGGCCAATCTCTCATATTCGTCGGGACAACCAAGATTGGTGAATGTGGTAGAGCAGGTTAGAATGAGAAAGTAAATATTACAAAAATGTAGACTAAATGAGGTCAGTCAAGAGAATCCATCAGTCAAGATCGCCGGGAATATGAATACACTGAAATCATTGATTATGAATAGAATAGAACAGAGTGATCAAATTAATCAAATATTGAGTTGTACTTCTGATCTTATAAACCGAAATGTCAGCATATTGGAACAAATCAGTGGGAAAGCGTCGTTAGCCGGCAAAATGGTGTATAAGTTTGTCCACAGAGAGAAGACCATGAATGTGCTTTTTGTCCTCGCTTTTGTTCTTTTCTTTTCTTCGATATTATTTATCATCAAAATTAGAATATTTGGATAATAATATTATTTTAAATAAAAATTAAAAATGGGTTAAATTAAAAATATAGCCGGGTGGCATAGTGGTTAGGTGTCGGGCTTAATTGGCTTAGGCTACGGGTTCGAATATCGCCTCTGTTCACCTGGTGGAAGGTTCCACGCATCTACGATGCAGAAAGGGTTTGACGAGTGACGCCGTCATCAGTGGATACTCACTGCGGAACTGGATTGTCTAGAAAGGACACTCACACAAGAAAAAGAAATGAAGATCATTCCTTGGTTTTACGATTAGTTAAAATTAACTGTTCTTTACTTAAATAAAGTGTGTGTCCTGCCTATGCGGAGCTATAAATACTATGGCTCTCGTGAAAAGGCTTTATTATTATATCAACCAAAGAATTGGTAAAGTAGTCAATGTCACTCAGAAAAAAACTAAATCGCTATTGGAGAGTCAACGACCGAATATGTGTCCTACAAGTCAAACTAAATGAGTTATGCCCTTCCAAGAGTCTATCAACTATCATAAATGTCTATGCACCACACTGCGGGCGAGTAATCAGGAACCCTGGTGAGCTCGAGGAATTCTACTCAGAACTCGTCCCTTGTATTTGTTCCGGGAGATATGAATACGAATGGGAGCCGAAGAATCCTCTATTGGAAGACACGGGCGTGGAAGGAGAAATGCATCGGGAGCCTTTCTGATGAACCTCTGCGAGGCAAATAGCCTATTCCTGTGCAACACAGCCTTCACTCACTCAGCTCGCCACAAGACAACGTGGCACTGACAAAGGAAAAACTCTGTTGGGGAGACCGTGAATGTATATAATCAAATCGACTATATTATCTGCCGAAACTGATAAACACTTGCTAAATGATGCACGTTCCTACCAGGTTTCAACAACTGACAGCGACCATACGATCGTTATTGCAGAACTGTCTGTAAAAAAGCATTTGACTGGGAAAAAATATATTGAAACCGCGAAGAAGGCGAGATAAAGGCCCAATATATACTTTCAGACAGAAAAATTGTGGTTAGTAAAATATCACGAACAAATCAAGACTCTCAAGGAGAAAACCGTACTGGATTCATCAGTACGAACTCGATGGTGTCAAACAAAGCAGACAATCTCCAAGTCTGCTGATGTATGCCTTGGAGTTCGAAATCATCACGCCCTAAAATTGGATCACCACCCGAACGTTCCAGATATGGCAGAGCATTGCAGAGAGCTAAGGCTAAAAGCGGCAAACATCAGAGTATAAAAAAGAGCTTAAAATCCAACAAAGGGAACAAAAATGGAAAACCAAAAAGATGAACAGACAACATTCACGAGACATTATTACATTTCTATTAAATGATGTGGAATGCCTAAAGGACAATTCAAGGATGTTTGCACCTTTACGGCTGCTGCAGACAAAGAATGACAAAACGCCCTTCACATCAAAGACAAAGATGTAAAATTCGTGAGTAACCCGGAAGAAAAAGCCGAATTAATTGCATTTCAATTTGAAATGCTGCTGAATACAGACAATGCGGAATTTCCCCCCTTCCAGGGAGATCCGAGGGCATTAATGAATGCCATCACAGTGGAAGAAGTTGAATCACCTCTAAGTACACTGAAGAATAACAAGAGTGGAGGACAAGACAACATAAGCCCTGAGCTTTTAAAATGTACCCAACACGAAAAACTTAGTGAAACAAAATCCTGAATGACATCGTTGAAACTAATACTGATCTAGGAAATGGATTATTAATACCCATACAAAAACCGAACAAAGCAAAAGGACCAGTAGAAAATCTCCGCCCGATCATACTCCTGAACTCGATACGCAAAGTGCTGGCAAACATTGCACTGAGCCGGATGAAGGGTGTGGCGGATCTATACTTACCAGCTAGGCAAAGTGGGTTCCGAGAAGGGATGTATACGACGGACATTGTATGGAGCCATAGATGGCGCTGTGCAACGCACCAAAGATTCAAGAGCGCAACGACCGTGTTGGGAATAGATCTCTCCAGAGCTTTTGACTTAATAAACAGACAGAAACTGATGAATGTGCTTGAGCAAATATTGGATGAATCGTCGGTTAGGATAATCAGACTACTACTTGCGAACACAAGACTATCTGTGAGGACAGAAGCAGCAACTTCCCGCAGTTTCAAAACAACGATTAGAAAAGACATCTTATGCGGATGATGTGGATTTCGTATCACGGGACGCGACCGCACTTCAACAGAGCTTGAGAAATGGTTTCTCAGCGTAAATGTAAACAAAACTGAAATCAAAAGACAAGACAATATTACTCAAAAAGATTATGAGAACTCTTCGCCTAAGAATAAAGTGATGTACGCGAGGGTAGGACGTGTGATGAAAGTAGAAGGTGGACCTATTTCTCCGCCTCCTTTTAAGAAAGGATGGCTAAGAACCAAAGGACTTGGAATTGACATGAGATGCAGGCTTTACAACGCGTTTGTAAAACATTGTTTTGAATGTTGCACATTATGGCTTTCGTGAAAAGTGCCTTAATAATATGTCTCGAGCCACAGACGTTACCTTTGACAGCTGTCATACCGTCATAAATGTCATTTTAATTAAAATTTAATCAATACTATAATTTTTTCTATTTTTATAAATTATTTTATTCCGAAATAAAGATTAATTCTATGATAATATTAATAATTATTATTAAATTATTTTATCAAAAATTTACACTAATTTTAGTCTGGCTAACTATTTATTGAATATAAAATAATAATCCACGAGAAAATTTTGTTACTTTGACTTGATGCCTAGTACCAATACTGTTTTCAAAGGTAATGTACCAACTTCTGAATTCCATCCTTAATGATGAAGATGTGAATATTGCGAAACAAATGAGGTACCTAATAAAAAAGAAAGCTGAAAATTTTATTGTTATTGATGAAAAGCTTTATTTGAAAGCTGTTAACGGACTTCACAAACTTGTGATCCCCTTAACTAGTAAAGAAGAAATAAGGACTATTCTCAGGAGAATCACCAGACAAATCACTGTGGACATAACGCTCTGAAAGCGCTTTGTCGTAGGCGCTATCAAAAGAACTAATGTTTGCCAGTTTGCAGTGCACTGAAATAATTTGACGTCATATTTTTCAGATTTACCTAATGAGAGATTTCAAGTTGATTTGATTGATCTTAAAATGAATAGATCATTAGGATATTTATGTAGATTTGAAAGTCAAAATGATCATTTTTCTTTGTTGTTGTCATTTATGAACGGTCATTTTAGAAAATTGTGTGAGGATTACATAATTAATCAAATCCATGGAAGACTGAACGATCCCTAGAGTTAAGGGATTGTTGAAAGATTCAACCAGACAATCACACGGAGTTCACCGAAAATGATGGCTTCGGATGACAAGAAAGAGTGGATAAAACACATTCGAAAAGCTGTGTTTTTATACAATCAAACGCCTCACTCATCCACAGGTAAATTTGTGCTTTTATATTTTTGTAGGTGTTAGTCCGATTCAGAAATATCGAGGGATCCCGGGCTACAACACCATTGTGGAAAATACTGTAACGGAGACAGACGGTGAAGACAACCTGGAAAGTGTGGATAATATTGAATTAACAGAGCCAAAGGGTAAAGACAGTCCCAAAACATACAGTATAGGTTTTTGTCTATAATTATACAAAAGGTAACAAATTTGATTTTCCTCGGGTAGACTTGAATTCTCCTTATTATAAAAGGATGAATAAAAAGATGGGAGTGCATCGATCGAAATATGAATTTAACATTGGAGATAATGTATTCAATTTATAATTACTTGAAAGGTTCGTATTCAGAAGGACTATGGAACTAATCTTCACTACGTCTGCAAAGGTTTGAGCATCCATACGGAGATTCTGTCACCATTGTTGCAAAATTGTCTAATAATTCTGTCAATGTTAAAGATAGTGAGGGAATTGTAAAGAAGGTACATTCTAGACGCCTTAGAAAGATAATTATCAATAATTAGTTAATGTTTGCGTTGAAATACTTGATTATTTTATTTTTTGACATTGATTTCAGCTGTCAAGGTAACGTCTGTGGCTCTGGACGTAATAAATTTCAATCGTGTTGATTAGGAGTAAGTACAAATGCAGTGTCGACAGAATAGATAGGAAGACTATCTTTGAAAGGATCTCTCTAGGACGGCTATTAATAAAATATGGAAAGATATTTCTGGCTAGAAATGAAAGGACGCAGCCTCAAAAGTGGATGTTAGAAATCATCATTCCGGAGGAGTTATCGAAAACTTGTATGGCCTAGAAAAGGTGCGGGAAAATATTTCTGGAGAAACCTGGAAAATATACAGGATGTTAACCGAATAAATAGAATTCCCGATAGATTCGATAGATTTAATTAAATGTTGTGAGAGCACCGAATTTTTGGACGCATCCAAAAAATATTATATCCGAATTATGACTCTGCGGTTTAAGTAAACTCGGCACAAGATAATTAATAATATTGGGCTCAGTACAGTGCCCTTTGGGACCCACCGACACAAGCTGAGGCTTCATGACAAACACTGTTGAATTGAATTGGAAATATCAAGGCGTAACAGGTTATGTAGCCTTTAGGACTTCCTAATTTAGCAGGAAGAAACAGCCCCCACGACCTTCCTGGACAAAAACCATTAGTAGGGGATAAGAAATTAGTTTCTTCAATATGCCGACACAAACGTTTGAAGATAATCCTCTCGCATATCTTAGAAATAAAGCACAAAAGAGTGATTGACCTATAGATCATATAGTCC